>JBBMJY010000012.1:19772782-19808512 GCA_037833715.1 Toxotes lorentzi
AAGGTGGGCCTTTGGAAGTGACTGAACTCAAAAACTTTGGTTTGGTGTTCTGAAAACTGGGGCCCTTTTGGGGGGGGGGGTTTGGGTCTTTTTTTTTTTTTTTTTTTTTTTTTTTTTTTTTTACAAGAGCCTTTTATAAATTAACAGTGAATTCATGCCAGAGTGGTGGGTGGTTGCTTTTTTTTTTCTAAGTTTTTAAGTTTTAGGGGTCACTCCTCTGCCTTTGTCTGTGTCATGTAAACAGCCATCATAACACACAGCACTCATATCCTATTGTTTCCCTTGAGTGCTGATCCGTAAAGGACCATTCAAGATCTTCATTCTTCTCTTGTGCTCACTTCATTAAACATTTGTGTCCCCCTCCATTCATTTTTGAACACTTGCTAACCTTTTGCACGATACTTAAGTGCTGCCCTCCTCTATTGTTTCAGTGTGCCAGTGTTTTGCTGTCCTGGAAGATGGAGCGCTGGCACACAACCTGCAGGAGCAGGAGAGTAAGTACAATGTCAAGCTGCACACGACAAATGTGTAGTAGTTTATATTATGTGGGCAGCTCTCCAGTGTGTTACCAACTTCATCTTCAGCTATCTTGTTGAAGAATTTAACTTAGCAGCTATACAAATTACGGATTTACAATGAAGCAAACGATGTATTATTTCCATGGCTTACCAAGACAGACTGGAAAACCTAAGGTAGTGCACGTGTTTTTGGTTAGCTGTTCTCTGTAACAGTCATAGTTGTGGTATGTATTTTCGACTTTGCGCCGTAAACACAGTGACATATAATTTGGTGTCTGTTTTTAGCGTTCCTCAAAAGTACACTGGCCTAGCATGTCACAAACCATGAATACTCCAAAAATCAACAGATTTAGACTGGAAGTAATATAGTAATTATTAATTACTATAATCTAGATCACACATGGCCCTTCTTTGCTACACATTTGATATTGGCACGACCTCTGCCTTTTTCTCTTCCTTGCCCTCATAGTCGAGCAATACTATAACACCAACGTCCAGAAGAACCAGCTGGTGCAGAATGACATCCGTGTAGCCAAGAGGCTGCAGGATGAGGAGGAGGAGCAGCAGGCCCAGCAGAGCGCCATCCTCAGACAGACTTCCAGACAACTGTAGGTGACCCCTGCTCCCGGAACGCACTGTGACACAGCTCGTAATGCTGCACTATTCAGACATCACCGCATGCCCTCCCTAATTCAAACACACACCTGCTGATGATGCATATGTATTGTGTTTTAGTGTTCTCTGAAAGCCTAGAGTTGACACAATTTTGTGGGTATCGTAAATTCAAGTTTACTTCATGTGAACTTGCTTTTCTTTTTAATGTTATGGTAAATAAATGCTAAAGGTCTGCTGTGATTGTTTGTGGTATCATGTGTTTTAGTAGTTGAATAAGTAAACTAGAAGTGTCAGAGGCCCCGTTCTTCCCTGACTGTCCTATAGGGAGGAGCAAGACTTTGAGTACGCCCGTATCATTCAGGAGGAGATCCAGAGGTGTGCTGAGGAGGCCCGGAGGAGGGAACAGGATGATGAGGTGAGCACGAACCTCAGACAGTGAGAGAATACTAATGCTCATACATCTTATTCTGTCTGCATCTAATTTACATTCTTCTAATCAGTGCATTAAAAATCTAGAAAGGGTTTTAAAAGAAAATTTAAGTACCAGTTATGATCACATGGTTCATTTAAACGATTTGTTTGCACCATTTACTTAGAGGATCTTGGATTTACAGCCTCCCCACTCAGCCTCATATTTATGCAGATGTTTTCAACTTGAAATGCTCAGACCAAGCCTGTATAAAGAGTGCAAAGGTCAGTTATGACATTACCGGATCCACACTTACTCATCAATTATCTACCTACCACCCACTTCAGTATGCTAAATCTTTTCAATTTGAAAATCAGTGTCTGCATAAAGCCGTTCTCTCTCAGTCAGCAGGCTTCTACACACAGGGTACTATTATTTACTTTAGCTCTTTAAATTAATAGACCCCATACTTGGCACACTGAAAGCAGGCTTACTACTACTATTTCTATCTAATACAAAGTGATACATTCAGTTTATATCACTGCTCTTTTCCCACAAGACATATTTTACCACCCAAATTACAAATCAAACTGTGCATGATTAATTCAGACCCCATGTGCAGTGGATCCTCTTTTACAGTCCACAACACTCAAACCACAGCTGTTGTTGTATGTGGCTGGTGAATCAGCCAACATCCCCCATAATTCTGCTTACTATCTACTGTCTAGTGAGACAACATACGGTCCATCATATGATATGATGAGTGGACTCATACAATTGACTGATGACTGATATGTGGAAACAAGCTTGCACAATCCGTGTTCCTCCTCTAGTCACTCGTTTCTAAATTTAAAACTCTATAGTGTCAAGCTTGGCTCAAAACTGAATGCGTTCCCATGTGTTCCAAGAAGACTGAGACGTGAAATCAAAGTTTGTAAAGCAAAATATTTTGAGGGATTTGCTCCTGAAAGAGGAACAAATGTTTTCCCGAAGGTGTCGAGTTGCTGCCAGTAACCTGAGCAGAATGAGACACTGTATGAACACGTTCAACTTTGGCAGAATGCAGCAAGAAAACTGAAAACCAAAGTAACACTGAAAGCAACACCCCACCTCAAACCAATGCCTGGTTTGACAGACAGTAGACTGTGTTAATTCTTGTAACAGGAATGTGTAATGGATTATCTGACTCAGTAAAAGTTGAAGCCTGTAGAAAGTTTGTCACTTGGTGCACAAAGCAGAAGATAGCTGCTTGTGAAGGTAGATTAATGATTTTTTCTTTTGTATCTCAAACTACTGTACCGTGTATAAACAAAGCCGGACGTAATCTAGAGAGGCACTTAAAATAGCCCCAGCATTACCCTTAATGTTAGTGAAAGCCCATTCAGCACAGGGACTCAGGCTTGTATGGAACTCAGGACATACATACTGGCACTTGTATATCATTTAATTATCTGCCTGTTACCAGCAGGTGAGGGAGTATCATATGGTTCACTTTGCTCTCTCTTAGGACTGAGGCCATAATGAATGGCGGTTGCTCTGAGCCTCTGATGCATTCACTGTGCCATAAGATGGACGGTATGAGCAAAATCAGCAGTTAAACAGAGACAACCTGTGAACTACGCATCTGGATGATGGCTCAAGCAATTTCTGGGGTGGTTGATTCCAGTCATGGACCGTCGACCTCCTCATAGAGAAAGCACTCGTGTGCACACTCGATGTGTGTTAAGCCTTAACTGGAAGAGACATGTTAAGTAAAATGTTACCCAAGTGCAGTATTTAGTCAAGTGAGATGGTAAATCTTATTCTAATGACATCTCATTTCTAACGCCATTGCAAGTTTGATTTAAGGATAATTCTTTACATTTATGGTAGAGCTGAGAAATAATTCAGTACATTGTGTCTCCATATTTAAATTTCATTACAAAATTCTCAGATCTTAGTTATGTTGCTCAAACTTCTCCTGTCTAAATTAGTAATTTTATCCATGCTTGCAGCTAATCTCTAGCAGGGACAATGTGTGTTGTTTGGGTCCACCACTTTAGTTCAGACTTAAATATCTCAGCAACAAGAGGATGGATTGTCATGTCATTTTGTACAGACATTCTTGGTCCCCAGAGGATGAAAACTACTGACTATGATGACCCTAACCCTTCACTCTCCATCTTCATGTGAAACTGTCATAAACCTTCAAACATGCTAAACTAAAATGGTGAAAATGGTAAACATTACACTTGCCAAACATCAGCATCCGATCATTGTCATTGTGAGAATGTCAGCATGCTAATGTTAGCATATGCCTCTAAGTGTGGCATGACTCATAGTCAAATTATTTACAAACTCAACATGTTGTAAATACAGAAAAGAATTCATCTTGCAGCCCAAACATAACAGGGCAACCAGATGGTCCCCATCAATCACCTCTCCCTTGTTGTTCCAGTGTTCACACAGAAGTCCGACCCCTCAAAAACAATTTTATATCTCTGTGCATTTCTACAGCACACACACACACATTTCTCCACATCTGTTGCTTTACAAAAAAACAATAATCTGAGTGAAGAGTTAAGCTGTGCAACTCCCCAGCTGGTCCTTTGCGTCACAAGGCTGCTTCAGTGTAATATTTTCCTTTATCCTGCAGTTTCCTTTTTAGAGGAGGCTGCCTTGGACGGGCTCATAAAAGCTCCTTGTTTGGAGGGTGTGAGGTCAGAGAGGCTGTGCAGTTCATTCATCATTATTAAAGGGGTTGAGTTTGAACTGTGTTGGAGCCAACATGAGTTGTCTACACTCAGTTAAACGGTAAAGCCTCATTTACCTGCTGGGCTAAAAGTCATGCCAGGTAATGCAGCACATGGTACGTGAAAATAAATCTGTTCCTGTGTGGGCGTAATCATTTCTTTTTATGAGTGTTGATGTTAGGATCAAATGATGAACTATTAACAGTCCCATTAGCCTACCTTCCTTAATGACTGGCTGATCAGAGCTGTTGATTAAATATCTGCCTCCCTGTAGATTGTGTCTTTAATTAAGGAACAGAAGGCATCAGGCTGTGCAGTTTTAAATGCCAGATCCCTGTGGCACTCCACACCTAACCTGCCATGGAAAGCTGCTAATTATCTGCTGATGCTGGCAAAGTGGCTGACATACATGCCCTGATTGCAAAGCAAAAGGAGCTGCGTTAGCTTTTAGTTATTATTTATGTTGCCAGTGCAGCCTACAGAGGGAGATTTCATAGAATTCACTGGGAGAATTTGCTGATTTGTCGGGAACATTATTAGTTCTGGCCTTTACTAGAAAAGCAGCACAGAGACGTGGTGGGGGGGCTCTCCTTCAGGGAGCAGACAAGAATAGCAGCTCTGGTAAGAGCAGGCATTCCCCAGTGACAAGGTGTTACTTCAAGTGAAACAGTCCTGTTGACCTGCTTCTGTTCAGGCTGAAGAGATGAAAAGTTTGCTTGTCTCATGAAGTCCTCTGGTTTCCATTGAGCCAGCCACAGCACTGCCTGAAATAGTTAGTCTGACCACCTAGATTCGGCTTTGTGTTAAATATCCTCTATTAAGATGTCACCTCACCTCAAAGTGGCACTAACACATGGCTCTGCATTTGGTGTAGACATGACAGATGTAGCTCACACTATAGATAGATGAGATCTAAACTTAGTCAACTTCAAACAGGGTCTGAGAGTTTAGTCCATGTTACATTTGTGTTGTTGCTTGAACACTAATAATCTATAGATCAAATCAAAGGGGGCTGAGTAGGTTTAAGGAAAAAACAGATGACGCAGTATCTAAGGCATAAGAACATTTTTTTAACAGCAGTGTTTTGTACATTGTGGAATGAAGATAACAGAATAGGGAAATCATCTTCATGGGAGATAAAATCTTAGTAATTAAAAGTTTCCTAAAGACTGCATTTCTTGTTTAATTTTATGAGTCAATAGCTCATGTTAAGTTGTCACCTTGCTGTCTCTTAAGACATTATGCATGTATGCTGCCATCTGCTGTTTGGAAACGGCACATTATACATGATGTCTGATTCTTAAAATTCAGGTCAGCTCACGGTTGTGCACTAGTAGCTTTTTATAATGCTTTAAATATGGTATAATGATACAGTTCAGGATTGAGGAGTAGTAACTGATACAGCTGGAGTTTATCTCTAAGCCTAAAAAGGACCAGACATGTATCTCTGTTTATTTGCCCATTTGACAGAACAGTTCCAATCCTCTGTAATCTTAGCTTAGCATAAATTCCTGTTTGGTTACTGATTGTGGTTTATAGTGCAAACAAGCAATCAGTTCTTCTGTGTCTCCATAGGAAATAGCCAAACGAATGCAGGAAGAGGAGGAGCAGAGAGTCAGGAGGAGGAGGAGCAGAGGACAGGAGGGCTGCAGTGAAGGTACAGTTTAAGTTTTGCCATTCCGTTGAGTGTTTCCATGCCTATATACTTATGTGGCAGCACAGAAATACCAGCATTATGCAAAAATGATTTCAAAGTAAAATGATTTTTTTTTTTTTTGTCTAATCTATGTTGTGTGGGTACTTGTAGACATTTGCAGAATTGTTTGTTATAGTTAGAGCAGGACAAGACTCAGGTCAGCTGAGCTTCTCTCTAACCATGCTTTTCTCCACTGCTTCTGCTCACTGTTGTTGTTCTTTAAGTCACTCTCCATGGACAAAACATGCTTTACATAACTATTGCACTATATTATCATCTCCGTGATGTGTTGTTGTGCATTAGTTGCATGCACACATCATGTTGTCTTTTATATTGTCTGTTACGCATGACAGGATACCTGTATTCCTATCTATACATTTTCCTGAACTGGAATGCCTCAGTTGTGCCTTAAGCATTTATATAAATTGTACAACAAATGCTCTTACTTAAGTGACATGCAGCCATTTTAAATGCTAAGTGTTACCTCATTGTTAACTGCACTTCTCTGTTAGTGCCCGCTGACAGCCTTACCCACCCTCCCTGCTCTTGTGTTTGCATGTTTGGCATTACTAAAGGCAGCACCGGCGATCCTGCACTGCTATCCCCACACCGGCACACACTCAACGGCCTTTACCAAGGAAGGGAGCAGTACTCACCCACCACCACCAGGTGGCAATATTCTACCTCTCACAAACGTGACATAATTGGGCCTTGCGCTGTCTCCCCCAGGGGACCAGCAGCTCAGAAAAATACAACTTCATGGTCAAATCAAGGACACAGAGATTCCATTAGGCAAATCAGGAATGAGTTGAGAGAGCCTTTGAGTGAGGATTCAGAGGACTCGGACTCATGTTTCTCTGAACAACTCTCCCAGAGACTGAATGAAAGACTCAACACAGCACCTCCTCAATGGCGGGCCTCTTTACATCATCCACAAGAGAGAAACTACAGACATCTTTGCTCTCACAGCAGCTTCACAGATGAGCTCAGAGGCTGGGAGGAGGAGAGGGGAGAGTGGGATGAGGACTATTATGACAATGGTGACAGAGAGAGGACGAGGCCTAGAAATCAGGATCAGGAAAGGAACTACAGACAGGAGTATGAGGGCTTGCACAGGATCAGAGATCAAGATAGAAACTCTAGGTTTGGTGAGGTAGGACAGAGGCGATGTAGTCGCAGTGAATCTGTCAGGCTATATGACAGGAGTAGACACAGCAGCAGAGACTTAGCAAGGACCTGGAGCTATAAGGACAACACCGACAAACATGTCCACTTTCGGGACGATACCAGAAGATCTAACGGGCACCAGGATGAAGGCAGCCAAGTCTGGGAGATGCTTGGCCAGGTCCTCAGAGAGAGGGGTGTGCCTGTGAGGTTTGGTGGCAGTGGGGCGCCACTGCAAATAAGGCCTCAAAGCAGAGACAGCCAGGTGCTTCACGGGAGTGAGGACTCATGCTGCGACTCCCAACCACATCAGAGAGTCTTCCAAAGAGCTGCCACCACCAGGCACAGTTTCCATGGAGATATCAGGGAGAGGAGGAGATCGTCACACCAAGAGAACAGTGGGAGAGATCACAGAGAAGACCGAGACAGGCACCGTGATAATGTGGAGCACGCTGGAGAGGTTTATGAGATTAGTAATAGAGATTCATATCTTGCTAACAGAGAACGGCGAGGCAGTAGAAGGTGGAGAGGGCACAGATACGCTAACGATAACGAAAGGGAAAGGAATGCAAATCATAACAGATTCAAGAGGACAGCAAGCGAATGCAGGCATTGGCACACGACAGTAGAACAAAGGTTAAGCTCAGAGGAGGAGCAGGAGGTGGAGAGGAGAGAAAAGTGGCCACCTCGAAGAGCCCCACAGCGTAGCCAAAGCCTGAGCAGCAGCAGGGCCTCAACCAGGGATAGGTCAAGGCACATGGCAGCAGGTAACACCCAGAAATGCAGCCAACTGCAATCTGCAGAGGGAAAGCTTCCAAAAGCTGTGCTCCCTATCTGTGTGCATCTGCTCCTCTCATTTTCCCTCAATCATCATCTAATCTGGACAAAAGTGGGCTTTAGTGGTGATTTGGGTTCTCATACTGAAGTGGGATGTTTTCCTTTTTCATATCTATAATTTCAGCAGTTTGAAGTTTTAGTAGTCCTAAAACAATCTTCATTGTGAGCTTTCATTCTCATCTTCATCTTAATCAGAAATGTTTCAGTCTTGATCTAGTGTGATGATAAATAATACGGAGTCTCTTCCAGCACCTTTCAGGAACATGCCTTTACATTCCGCATCCTTTTATCAGTGTGATTCAGATGCTGGCCTTTGTGACTGTCGGTTTCCGTTTCAGTGTACTTGTATGATTCATCACTTATCTGAAACACTGCCATCTTTAATAATATTTAATTACCCATATGCTCTTAATCACCCGGTTTGCCTTCATTGCCTTTTTCTAGTTGATTTCTTACCATGTAAAATCTCCCTCTTAGCAGTGTCACTGCAACCAGAGATGGCTGAGACAAACCTGGACCTTGGGGAGTTGCAGCAGGTCCTACAAGATGAAGAACTAGCCCGCAGGCTGCAGGATGAAGAGCAAAACCTGTTGAGGAGGGTAAGTGCTCCGAGAGTTTATTATGGCGCACAGTGATTTATGGGCCAAGGTTATGGGCCAAGGAGGAAGGGCAGAGGATTAGTCTCTCTTTCATTCTTTTTTTTTTTTTCTGACATTCACTGTCCTGTCCTCACAGAGCTCCCAACCCTCTACCTTTAGTTCTTACCCAGAGGGAGACTTCAGAGTGGCACAAGTGGCACAGGATGAGGTATGATGAAGAGCTGGCTGTCCCTTAGATCCCATGTATCTCATGTTTTAACATCCACCTGTGGAATTATACTTTGCTGTGTTTTTGCACTAGGAAATTGCACATTTTATGCAGAAGCAGGAAATTAAGGCAAAGCGTAGATCTCGTGAGCTCGAAGGGCCAGCGTCGTGGCGTGAGCACAGAGCAATGATCAGTCACCATGACAGGCGGGCTGCGAGAGAGAGACAGGTAAATGTGTTCCAAAGGCAGGTTTCTACATGTCGTTGTCAGGCATGTCTTTTGAAAACTACACTTTGACAATGGAGATGTAGCATGTGCCTTGTTATAATCTTTGTTTAGCATCAGTTACATTCTTATAAAGAAGCTGCTGAATGAGTTACACACCTTTCTGCACTGCTTCAGGTCCAACGAGAAAGACTTGACTCGGAGGGCCTTCCTTCCCCCACTGAGGACGGCTCCCCAGAGAACCTGCCACCAAGTCCCATCTCCACTTTAGCGTAATTGTCTCTACATTCATAAAAATAAAACTGATACTATCCGGTGTACTGTCTGATGACTCACAACTGCTCCATTTACAGACAGGCCCAGCAGATTAGAAACATTGCAGAGGAACTGGACCCGACATTCCAGGCCCGGAGGCAAGACACAGGGAGCTTCCGAGTGGGACAAACAGGTACTGTAAACTGGATCAGTGACACAAAAATGAAACTGTTAAAACAAAGGCTGAACACACACACATCCTTCTCCTCCATTATAGGTCCGGTCTGTCAGTCTCTTCCCATGCCGCATTCTGGCTCACAGGACATTCTTGAGGAGCCTACTTTCATCCCACCCACGAAGCGGCAAACAGAAAAGTCAGGACGTACTAAACCAAAAGAGAAAAAGGAAAACTGTAAGCAACAATAATGCCCAGCACAGTCTCCAGTTGGAGTGCAAATATATTTTATAACACTAAGTATCAGTTCAGCTAGAGTTCTCTTTACTCATTACTTTGAGGTTGAAAACTACACGAATTAAGTTCTGCCAGCTGCCCACATTAGCACTTTAGACCAGTGGAACAAAGTGAACGAATTGAGAGAAGTGACATTTTAGAATATTTCTCGATTAAGTGACAACACTTTGGACTCAGGCCTTTATAATTTTCAAAGGGAAAACTGAGGTTTATTTGAAATATTGTTTGAATTCTTCAGTATTTAGTGTGTAATTTAAACAGTATACATTTTTTTTTATTATATTTGTAACTTCTATTTGTCTTTATTTAGCTACTCAGTATGTTGTCAGTATCCCAGATATCATGCTTGTTTAGGTATGTTTAAAGACCTGCAGGCATTTCTGCTGTTTTTTTTTTTTCTCTTTAAATTGTACTTCAGATTTACTTCTACAGCAAATATACTGAAAGGAAATAAATAAGGTCTAATAAGTGCATACTTCCTTAGCTATCATTGTATAAATGTAGCTATCATTGTATAAATATAGTGAAATATTTGGGGATTTTCCTTTTTTTTTTTTTTTTTTATTTGATTGACACCCTGAGCTGTAAACTGTCTAGGCTGTACTCACAACTCACCCGCAGTTGTGCCAGATTCAACATTTGACTTAACCAAGAATAGAAAACAAGAATTTACTGTCATAGCCCTTGAACCTGAGTGACATGGTTTTCGGCCAAGCTACTTTAAGACATCCACGTTTGGAGTGTTCACCAACTTTGTTTCAAAGCAGTTTGGCAGGACTCCTGTTATGTTTACAGCAGCGCAGTGACAATCAAATGGACTTGTTTAATCCTTATTTAAATTGAAATCACATTTGCTGAAAATATATATTACAAATGTCAGCAATCCTTTTTATGTTAAAGTGCTTTATAAGATCCAAATGTAAATATAATCAACTCGTGAGCTGATGTGGAGGTTCAGCCTCTGGTTCACACAGGAAACCTGCACTAACAACAAGGGTATGCTTTTACGCACATATAACCATTCTCTAGCCTTGTTTGTTTGTTTCCTTTTTTTTTTTTTTTTTACAAATGAAATATGTCACTGCTTTGGTGGATCACTATGAATGCAGCTGTTCTGTAAAAAGGTGCAACAAATAAAATAAATAAAACAATTCATTGGCTTTTTAATAATGTCACAAAAGTACAGTGTAAAAGAATACATGTAGTCCAATGTTCATGGATGGCTCTGAAGAAGCAAATTATAAAAAAAACAATGATAAAACCTTTAAGTCAGATTCAAATACCAAACAAACCAAAAGTGCATAGCATTTATCAGGTAACAGTCAACAGGTGAAATAAAGTGCTACAGTTCTTACACAAAATATTTTTTACAGTATGTCTTGTCATCTTAGACTGTACTGTGGTAGCTCTTCTCAAGGCAGCACCTGTGAACCTTGTGGTCTTTAACCAGACCTTACACTGCTCGAGTTGTGACTCATAGTCACAGTCACTGATATATTACTACTGGTGTGGGCTAACATTTTCAGTATAAGCCCACAGCCTGTTTCTCACAGTTTCCATTTCAGAAGAAAGATACGCCTGCTACAGTTCAGAAAATAATAAATAAAAAAAAAATAAAAAAAACCTTCACCTTAGACTCATCTCGCTGCCCACTCCACTGTGTTAAAAGTTGAGCAACAGCAAAAGAGTACAAGACGAAACTGGGGGGTTTCCATGTGACCCTCATGTCAATATATATGGGAGCCTCATATATTTGCCAAGTTTATATCATATGTCCCAAGGATTTCCCAGATGACGCACCCAACAGAATCTCAAAATAATTGGTGCATCTCATGACAAACCATGTTATCATCAGATTTTATCTGCATAGATAATACTTGGGAGATCCACCGTTTTGTGAGACTCTTGCTCAAGGGCATGTCTCGGCTTGTGAAATGAGTGCTGTTAGAGCTTAACGATCTTTTTTAAAAAAAAAAAAGACCCAACTGTAAAGCTATGTTCTCAGTACTGTACTGTAGACTCCCTGGTGCTTTAGGCCAATTAAGTATTGACAGAAAGGGAAACCCCCTTCACTGGACTTTTTAACACTAAGAAAGCAACAGTAGGAAAGTCCATACAGTTCCCTGAATGTAGACTTGAAAGGACTGTATACCACACTGTCTACAATGTCCTAACTATTGTTTGCAATAGTACACAGTTATTTTCTTATTATTCTTTATCACACAAAATAGTCCCCATCCATAGACACATTTAAGTAATAAACCAAGATAGACAAACTGTGCCATGAAAAATCATGTTTCACTACATCCTGACACAACATTGTGCTTGTGTGGCCGCTGCAACATAACAGGGCTACAAATGTACAAATTCAGCAGTAAACAGTAGGTAACTAGGTTGAGCACTGGAGTCTGACTAAAACCAAACCTCTATTTTGGGAGGAATGTGTGGGCTCAACATTAGACGTCAGTAAAACCTGTATGTTGTCAAATTTGTTTATACCGTTCTGAACACCCACCTGCACTGTACATTTACAGAGAGCAACCCTCACATGTCTCAGCTTTACTGCTGCGACATGCAAATGTCAGGGCAGCAAAATTCATTCACACCCTCCAGTGTTATTTCACACAGTTCACAGGCAAAATTCCAACTACTTTGTTTCAATATCGTATTGTTTCTAAAGACTTTGAATGTAAGGTATGCTGTTTTACCATTATCTGGTGCCAAATGAGCAATTTAAAACTTTCTATAGCTATTTTAGGGTTACTCTATCTTTCAAGCTTAACTGAAAAGGGGAAAAAACACAGCCTTGCTGTCTGCTAAAATTTACATGAATGTCGTTAGTCCACTTTGGTTTTTTTTCCCCCGCTCAGAATTCCCCTTCCTCCATGCATATTTACAGTATCATCAAGATCTATAAAAATGTATCCTGGTGTAATTATTAAGCAAAACATTACCTCTAACCTGACCTAATAAGACTGTTCACAGTAAGTTGTTCTGATAAAAGGAAAGAGTGTGGTTTAAAGACAGCTGGGTGTACACAGTGTTCTCTTTGTTTCATTTAGAACCAAGAATACTGGCACTACAAAGGCAACTTCCAAACGTGTGGCTCAATGTCACAGATCCCATCTTGATCTCAATTTAGCAAAACCTTCACTGATGCTGTTGCTGTTGTCTGGTCCCCTTCCATTTATGCAAGGAGCTGGTCTGAGGAGTCCTTGGAGTCCAGTGACTCTGAGCTGCTGCCTTGCTCTTGCTGGGCCTCGTGAAAACTGCACTCTATTGCTGTTGTTATTAATGTAGCCGGCTCATCTAAAAAAAGAAAAGAAAAAAGAAGACAAATCAAATATTCTTACTGCATTTGTGATTTGCTTGACAAACATTCTGTATAATCATGACCAATCTGTTCATAATCTATCACGAAGTACAAAAGTAATTACCTGTAGGGGTTCTGATTATCGGTTCTGGGATCTTAATTTGTGTCTGACTTCTTTTCTGGAGATTTTTCCAGGCCATGGTGATAATGATGATGATGATCAGAGTCCCACTGATGATGACAGAGATGGCCAGTACCCATGCCTTTTCTTCCTTGTCTGATGCAAAATAGCAAGAAATTATAGCTCATTTTGAATAAATAAACATAAAAATTAAAGCACAACTACACAAGAAGAAAAGAATTGTGCCTTACCAGGTTTTTTGGGATTGTGCGATGGATAAACGGAAACATTAGCACATATACTGTCAGTAAATGCATCTCCCTTGACCATAATTTGCTGATCTGGACACCTTAGGGGGAAAAAAATAAATTAAAAAAACAGAAGAATTCTAATGATTTTTCTGGGTTTTCATCAGATATTTCAGAAAGTACCACAACAATAACAGCAGCAAACAGGAAGGGTGTTTCTCACTTTGTATTCCAGGGTTTGCACTTCTGGTGAATTTGGTCATTGAAGGTTCCATCTGGGCATGGTCTGCAAGAACCTGCACAGACAAGTTCATACAGTTGATTTGCCGGTCGTTGGAAACTGAATAGCATGTGTGCCAAGGTCGTGCTAAATTTGTGGTTTTACTCACGCTTCTTTGTAGGTTCTTGGCCTTTGCCACACTTCTCAACACAGAAGGAACAGCTCTTGTCCCCACAGGTGAGTCCTTCTTTACAGCCACACTTTGTGTTACTTGTGGCTGTACACTCTTGCAGAAAGACTTGAGCACCTAAATACGAAAAGAGAGTTCTAAAATCTTGTTGTTTTTCAGATTTTATATTAGATGCTGAAATTGATGTCTTTGCGACCACCAGGATACACTAACATACCAACACACTGTGAACACGGGGAACACCTGTAGCTTTTAGGGTCCACTGTAAATGTCCCAGGCTCACATGGGGTGCAAAGATCTTTTGGGCTTGGACCACATTTTTTGACCAGGCGGTGTCCTGCAAACACACAAACACATACACATATATAGGAAACACACAGAACAGCTCGGCCACATTAACTTCCATTTAAGTGAGATTAGCTTCTTCAGTGATATAACAAGTTAGGTTGTAATGTAGCATAGGGAAGCTTTAAGGAACATACTGCTGAAAACAGCTCAAAGAATCTACAATTAACAAAACTATGCTATGTTGGAATGTTAATGGCACATACAAGTATCAGAGTGAGTTGCTTATCAGTTGCATCATCCACAACTTTTCGCTTTGTTGTGGTATTTGAAAAACCACTGAAACTATATTTGGTTACATGCAACCACTATGGAGGAACTGCTTAAAAATCTGGAATATGATTTCACAGATAAAAGAACACAACTTGGTAAGCATTTTGCCTTCATTAAACTACATGGAGTAATTTAAACTAGTTCGGTCTTTAGGTAAAAGGATTGTTAATGTATTTCTATACCAGCTGGAAAGAAATATATCTCTTTACCAGCTTGACCGCCCTCCTTTCCTTCAAGGATACAGATGTTTTAAATATTCAGTGTTTTGTTAAAATCAGTGTTGCTGTTATTTGATATTTTAAATCCTTTAGCCCACTACAACAGCAGCCTTTGTAAAAAATTATCTTTTGAACAAAAACCACATTTCATCAATTCAGATACATCAAGAGATATTATGATCATTCTCTCCTTTACGACTTACCAGGATGACAGGCTTCACAGCAAACATTGTCTCCATTTGGGGTCCATGTCAAGCAGCCTATGTCTGGCTGTCCAACACTGCACAAGCAGCTCTGCATGAGCATTGAAAGACCCATCACCCATAGAATCACAGCCATACTGTTGTCAGCTTCCCAGCTTTGTGGTTAAGGATGATACAGCCACCTCAGTAAAGATTTGAATAATCCAATCCAAGAAATATTCCAGGTGTCTTCTTCCTCCCTCTTCTTTTTTTTTCCAGAAAGGCACAATTATTTTGTTTTTTTGTCTCTCTAAATCTTTAGATACTGTCTGAAATAAATGAAAGTCCGTAACCTTCTTTTTTAACCTAAAGTCCTTTTGGCTGTAATGTCCTGAGGTATAATGTCTTCTGAACAAATCTCTCTGTGTGGTGCCCTAGTTAAACACATAACTCACGCTTCACTCACACTGCTATTCATACATACATAGAAGGGGGCGTGCTGGGACGTACTAAAAGTTACGACACAATGTCGTAACAGAGGGAGGGACAGAGAAGCGTGTCTCCTACCTTCTTTAAACTCACATTGGTATTCTGCAAAATGTTAACCCTACACATGACAAACTGTGATGTCTTTGCATATCATTGTAATCATTTTGCACAGATGGAGCTTATTTCCCTGGAGTTCAGTTGGAGTTCACAGTGCAGCCAAGGCAGAGTTTCCACAACAAAGTACATCAAAGAAGTGAAATGTACTGCTGAACATATTTATGAGTTTTTATTAATATATCAGATGAATATATATTTAATGATTACAACACAGTCTTGTTATTGTTGCTGACAAGCTTGTCCAGATTTAGGAATCACAAACTTGGGCAAAGGCAAAATTAGCACTAGCACAGTTACCATCCGAGGGAAAATGACTTTTATGTTTACTTTGAACATATTTTTTTGTTGTTGTTAGTTGTTAATGTTTACCGAGGGCGGCACGGTGTTGCAGTTAGCACTATCGCCTCACAGCAAGAGGGTTCCAGGTTCGAACGCCGGTCTGGACTCTTCTGTGCGGAGTTTGCATGTTTGTCCTGTGCCTGCGGAAGTTCTCTCCGGGTTCTACGGCTTCCTCCCACAATCCCAAAAGCATGCACATGCAACATGCTACGCAGGTGTGAGCGTGTGTGGGTGTGGGTGTCTGTCTTTGTGTGTCAGCCCTGCGATTGACTGGCGACCAGTCCAGGGTGTACCCCGCCACTCGCCCGTAGTGAGCTGGGAGAGGCTCCAGCTCCCCCGCGGATGGAAACATTCATTCAGAAAACACAACCACTACAGAAGTGAAAGTGGAGAGGTATTTGTCAGTGCAGAAGGCACTCTGGCTCTTTTACTATGGCTATGTAACTAAATAACTATTAGACAAGAGATATAAACAGTTGTGGCTGCAGGCGCTACGTTTTTGGATTGTCCGCCCTTCCCATTCTTGTGAACACAACATCTTAAGATCGCCTTGAGGGAATTTTTTCAAACTGGGCACAAACTTCCAGTCAAGGAGGAACTGATTAGAATGTGGTGGTACGTGGTCAAATTTCAAGATCACTGTCACAAAACACGTTTTTGGCCATAACTCAAGCATTCATAGATAAATTATGACAAAATGTCAAACAGAACAGCCAGTCGGAGGTCAGTTTCACTGTGACCTCATGATGTTCGACAGAAACCCTTCAAGTTAGGAACAGAAGGGTAGATTGTGACCATATGTGACGTTTGGTCAGGTGCTGAATTGGTGAAACTGATACTGTGGTCACTGTATAGCTCTCCTGTGCTGCCGGGTTGAAGACGTGTGTGTGTGTGTGTCTGTGTGTGTGTGTGTGTGTGTGTGTGTGTGTGTGTGTGTGAAGCATCCGCGTCTGGACTGACATGGACGTAAACTGCACACGGACTGATTCCCGGAGGTTGCGTTGTAGTTGTATTAGTCTTAATTATTACACCTGAGCAAAGGTAAAGTGAAGTAACTGATCTTTTACTTGTGAATTTCCCTGCCTTGTTGATTGTTGGTAAAATCCTCCGTAGTTTGTTTTTGATATAACTTGATGAGGTTTGAACCGTATAGTTAAATCTTGAGCTGATGTTACCGTGAGGAGGGACTTTCCTGTTTGTGGGAAACTTCTATCACAATATTAGGGTGTGCATTAAACATGACACACTAAAAAACCCTGAGCCCATAAAATCTCTCTCAACAGATGTTAATGAGTCATGAGAGGACATAGGAGTTACTCATGTAAAAGGTCACATGTTTGGTTAGAAGGTAAAGTAAAAAAAATTCCCTTCCTTGCTCTAATCGCCTGATAATATTGTGTATTGTTATATCTGGTAATTAACACTTCTGATTCCCTTTGAAAAAAAAAATAGTGGACCGATTGGCACTCTGGGAAACTGAAACAAAAACTGATCTTGAATGAAAGTGGAGTGTTAAAAAGGTTATTTGGCTTTAGTTATTAACACAGACTCCATTCCCAAAACAACTTCATGGCATTTATTTCCTTTGAAAAGGGAACTGGAGTTTTCTTACAGTAAATGCTCTGGCTTTTGGAAAAAGGGGAAATTTGCTGACTAATGATGAGACTGTAGGTGACTATATGCCACAGTCCATCTCATCAAGGTTATCTGAGGATGGCATATCGGATGTATCTGATAAATTTTGCTCCAAGTCAGCTTCGAGTCACATGTAAAAATCAGGAACATAAAAGCACATGTCATTTCCACAAGCTGCCTGCTGTGTCATGTTTGAACTGTATTATGAACGACCTTTGGCAGATTTTGCCTTTGACATTCTAAGGCGTCATTCTCAGCCCACCATAATTTTCCCTTTAAGAGCATACGCATGTTACATGAGAGTGTGATGTAAAAAGTAAGCACCTCATCTGCCTACGCATTGCTCGGCCAAGAAACACTTCCCACACTTACCCATCAGCCACCCCCTTAAAAGTCAGCTTTTCACAGTCACAGTAAACCCCATTGCTCAATTAACATACTGAACTGGGAAATACTTTTGAATAGTTTGGTAAGTAGTGCAGTGATGATCTTCATTCTGCTGGTAAATGAATGAATGCGTGTGTGTATGTTTATCTGCATGTGTAGGTGAGAGTCAAACTGCAACTATGTCAGTTGTAACTGAAGCCAGCGTCATTCTGAGACTACATGTTTTCACTTTGTTTATGCTCTGTGCTTGTGAACATTATGCAGGTGATCTCTTGTGGGGGCTGCTTCTTGTCTAGGGTAGGTTTTAATCTGCCTCCGCAGGCGAGGGCGTTGTTATAAAAGCTTTGACATCACTTCCTTCCTGACAAACTTCTCACAATGCGTCCTCTTGTGTAGGGTGAGTGGGGGTTGAGTTTCTAATGTTGTCTAACGTCTGTGGTTGGTGGGTCAAGCAGACGGGGGGTCTCTATGGGTCTAGTTTGCAGTTGAGCTTGTTAAGAGTAACGTCTGCCCACTGGGAAAGTACACGCAACAATGCTGGTGTTCGGAAGTTCCACTCAGAGGTTTTAACTGCTAGTGTGAAAGCCAATAAAGCGCAACACATTTGCTGCAGTGTTGACTATGTTACCGTTTACAGCTCATCTTTAATTTTTAAAGTCATCTAGACCTCAAGAACATGACCACCTACTCAGTGGCTGCTGTGTCAGTCATTTTTAAGTTCTCATGCTTAATTAAATAAGAGAAATACTGACTGCAGTAGTTTCCAACAACCATTTTGTATGTAAAACTTATTATGTAAACGGAGTAAGCAGGAATTAATGATACACTGGAAGTCTGGAGGTGGACCTGTTAAAAAAGAAATGAAAAGCATATTTTAGTGTAAGTTAATAAAACATTAGAGGTGAATGCGACAGAATTTTGAACATATATATTTTTATTCATATATATAATAAATTTCTATGTACAATTTATTCTTCTTTTGTAAAGAAACAAAATTAAAGAGAAAGCTTTGATTGCAAACAGTGTTTCATACTAAAGGGAGGGAGAGACAAAATGGAAAAGTGCTCATAAAATTAATGTGTGTGTGTGTGTGTGTGTGTGTGTGTGTGTGTGTGTGTGTGTGTGTGTGTGTGTGTGTTCTCCCCCTCTTTTTTTTTAGATATATACAACAGGGGTTTGCCATTATTTTGCAAGGATATAAGAACCTGAAGGCCAGGATTCCCCATGAAGTCACTCTGAAGATGATAAAATGAGAAGTGTCTGATGAACATCATAAAGAGATTTACATCATAAACAGCTTCTACATTTCCACCACACAATGTGAGGCTTTGGCTTTTAACTCGCTGACTTTTATCGAAGTTCACACTCGCTACTACGCAGGAGACAGCAATGGTGCTTTCAGCAAACCGGTGTGTCTCATGTCAACCCTTTGAGTTTGCTTTCACTGCTGTGGTGGGTATCCACTGTTTGCAATCCTGTTTGTAAGTTGATACACTTAAAAGTGTTTAAACCAAAGTGTTATGAGTGTCAGGAATAATGGTACATTCGACAAAGCACAGCTAGGACAGTGAAAACTGGCAACTGATTCACAAAGGGGGGATGTCTGATTGTCTGTCAGTCAGCTGTCTTAGACAAAATATGACACCATTAATGCAACATGATCACATAAATAACATCACAAAAATCATCCAGTGTATGGATTCTTCCTTTAGAACATTGGCGAGAGGTAACCTCTCCCTCCAATAATGGTAATACTTTAAACAAAATGTGTTAATAAAATTTCTTTTCTTTAAAGCAGTTGAGACAGTCATGCAATTTGCAGCCCTGTTAAACTAGTGGCTGGCTACAGGGTCTCCCTTATGAAGTTGAAGAAATCCGCGGTTCGTGAACTGATCAAGGTTAATGTTTAGTAGTTGGCAGGTGAAAGCTTAAATATGCTGGTGGCAGAACCACAGCATATTTTGAAATGGGGCCATTGGTTTGGTGTAATGATATAAATTTTACCAGTATGCACAGATACGAGCCAGGAGATCCGGTCCAAGTTCGAGGCCCAGAGAAAAGTTCCTAAGTGCGGGCTGTGGGTGTTGGTCTGGGTCTGGGGGATTGAGATCCAGGCCCAGCCAGCTTAAAGGTCTTGCAGAACAGAAATTTTCCTACGTAGAGTACACACTCCAGAGAGAATGTCTGCGTGGCAGCTTTAAAGAATCACCACACTGAACACCACTCACATTTCACAAACTGTACACGTCACGTCAATACAAAAGAGGGTTTTTTTCAGCCACAGAGGACCCGTGTTTGTATGTGTGAGAGGACTCCCTCCTGTTGTGCTCTTTCTGCCTGTAGTCCTTTGTGCGGACATCAGAGGGATTGACAGATAGCGGGGGGTAGGTGGGGGGCCAGTCAGTGTCTACATTCTGAACTCAGAGACGTTAGAGGCAAAAGATTGAGAGGAAAGAGAGAAGGGGGTAGATGGGTTCGGGGAGAATTGTTATGTGCTTGATGAGTTTTGAAGGCACTGTCCTGTCACATGATGTCAACAAAGAACTCACAGGGATTGCCCATAGCATGCTGGAAGGACTGGCGACTGGCGGTGAGCTCAGGAGGAACGGCTGCTAACTCTCTCCCAGGAGGGGCTCCAGGAGGGGCTCCAGGGGGCGTGCTGCTGCTGACTGAGGTTTTGGGGGCCAGACGGGCCAGACAATAAGGAGGAGGCAAGCCTGGGGGACCGTAGGAGGAGGCATGGCTTCGCTCGCTCTGGGCACAGGAGCCTGGCGCTGGCTGGGTGAACGGGGGGTGGCTGTAGGTGAAGGAGGGGTGGCTGTTCTGTGAGACAGAGTGGCTCCTGTGTGACTGACTGTGACTGAGACTTGATCGAATGTGACTGTGGCTCGAGACGGCGTGGCTATGATGGCTCATTTGACTGGCGGACCTATCGCCGCGCCTCCCTCCACGGATGCCAGGCTCCGATTCGCTGCATGTTGACCTTTGACCCTTCTCCGGTCGGGAGGAGCGTCTACCTTTGCCTGCGCTGGGGTTGGATCCACTGCTTCGGCTTCCTGTTGAGAGGGAAAAAAAACACAAACATTTTAGCTTGGCCTTCTACCGTAAAAGTACGCTTAACAATAAATACACAGTCAGCAGCACCAGCTCATCAGCTACAGCTGATTTAGAACAACTTGGTTTTGCTACTGATTGACATGAAGGTCACACATTAAACAAAACATACTGTAAAAGCTTTAAGAAGCCTTCATGAACTGCTACAGGCATCATACATCAGACAGCATGTTGTAAGGTGAAAGGACTTGTCTTTTATGCAGTAAATTTATTGCAGTTTTTAAATATACTGCTGCACTTTGTTTAAGGTGTGACTAGTTATTTTCTTATGCAATCTAGCGAGAGTCAAGGGTCAAGGGCAAACATGATCATCTCAGAGGTTTCTTCTCCAAATTCCACGTGCAGCCACTAAACCCATGGGCTTCGTCTGATGTTCATACAAGCACTGAAACATTCACAGATTAGAGATATAAACATGATACACCAGCATCAGAAAGACACTGCTACTCAGCATGTTGTGGGTAATGTTGAGTAACACAACAGATTTGTCTCAGGAGGTTAATTCATTCACATTGTCATTTTTGTTTTAAAACTAGGTTAGTGTCATGTCTCAGTGCTGGTAATGCACCGTCATACTGATAGAGGTGTACCACACTGTTACAAAATCAAACATTACACGCCTCCCCTTCCGCAATGAGCCCAACAGTACTGGGTAAAGTGGTGCATGATCGCCCCCTGTCGGTGGGAATGATAGCACAAGCCTCGGCGTGATCATCCTGCATCATGCACCTCCCAGCACAGTACGAATGCATGCCCAGAGGTGCAGAGAGGGAGAATGGACTGTCAGGAGAGTCACACACAGGATACAAACGGACGAAGGAAGACGCATGGGACGGGCGGAGGAAAAAAAAGAAAACCTTAAAGCTACAGTAAGATAGGTGGAGAATGTTGAGCACAATAGAAAGAGAGGAGGGAAAGAATAAGAATCAAGAGGATCAATGGTGAGACAGAGAGAGCAAAAAGAAAGAGAGCAGCAGAGGAGGAGAGGGGGGGTTAGCAGGCTTACCGGTTCCCCCAGTGTCCTGGGACTACCTCCTCCTTCAGTCTACCGTTGCCCAGCAGAAACAGAGGGAACAACAGAATTACACACACCTACCAGCCCAGCCCTTCCCACACTACCTAACGTACCTTTCTACGTCTGGACCATGAGCTCAAAGCTTATATTACATCCATGTCTGTTATAGGTCCTGTTCTTGTCATACAACTAAATAATCTTCAAGTTAAAGAGAAATTGCCGCTCAAAAATGCACACACGCACGCATTCAAACAGGCAGGCAGACACATCATCAACAACAAACACTTCTTTGGGAGTGCCAAAAGAAACCACACTACAAGTTTAATTCATATGAAATACATCTCGTGACTATTCTTCGTCATCTCTGTCCTTCCGAAGGTTACACATAAACCGACTGAAAGAATGACAACCAGCTGAAAGTAAGGCATGACGATGTCTGGATGAATCACTCAAAACAATGAAAATTAGGCAGACAGATGGTAACATGAAACTTACCATTATCTGTCTGGACTGCCTGGTTTCAAATGTATACTACTGCCACACCATCACGGCCACTCGCTAATGTGTAAAGCCCCCTTGTTCTCCACTCTCCCTCAATGCAGATATCAAAAACCATGCAGCAGCCACACAAAGCACTATTGATTTAAAATGAAAACAAAAGATCACTAGAGAACTGATGGAGAAGGATGGACTCGGTGTTGATCATTTCAAGCTGGCGATTCGTGATCACATGGTTGACTGGATTTTTTTTTTTGAGTACACACCCAGTACTGCAGAGCTGTCCGCTGCATGACTCAAGATGCTCATGATTGACCTTGACAATACAGGACGTGTTTTAGAATACACATATTAAATAAATGAAAATGCAATCCAATGTCATCTTCCTGCCCAGAGAGCCAGAAAAGCTAACATTAGCATGAGTCAGACATTTGTGTTAATACTGACGTCATATGTCAAGAATACTTAGATTAGGAATGTCATGTTGCATGTTGAGTCAAATTAAACCATTAATTAATGAAAGGCTGATGGAAAACTCAAACAGCCAGTCTTGCCCCCCTTCTCATTGCTCACCCTCGCTGTGCTGGCTGCCTGCGCTCCCACTGTGGAAACTGTGGCATGGGTCTGAGTATCCTGGCGGGAAGCTGGGGGGTGCGGAGGGAAAGGGAGGGTAGGGGAATGGCTGCCCGCCCAGGGGCCAGGGGTTGCTGGTAGGAGGGAGTGGTGCCAAAGTGTCCTGCTCAGAGCCTCCGCCGCTGGATCCCTCATTTAAATTGAGTGATGCCATGTCTTTTGGAGAAAAAACAGAGCCAGAGAGGGAAAGATTTAGTACAATCCTTCTATTCATAAAAAAAAAGGTCATGCACATTGAGATGCATTATTGACAGCGGCCGTACTTTGGCAGAGGTCCCCAAAGGTATAGTAGCACTGTTCGGAGAAGGTGATCTTGTTAACAGTGTGTCTCAGGTAGCCATGTTTCAGCAGACTGCTCGCATACTTCCTCGCATCCCGCCTGTCCTTGAATCCTTCTACTCTGGAGTAAAGCCAGTCTACCACGTCAGCACCTGACACAGCAACAAACACACACAGACATGTAGACTCCTGCTCTAATGTGTTGAACAGATGCTAAAAATACTGGTGATACGCACAACAACCACAGTGACCACAGCAGCTACAGTTAGACAAGCAGCACAATGTTTTTGACTTTGAGTAAAGTTTGTGTAGTTAATGCAGAAACTAAACATGATACTTTCAGTCCTCACACTTAGATTTTGTGGTTCAAAAAACAACTAAAACTTGCTTGAGTTAAATTGTGTTGACAAAAGAAAGATTTAGGATAATACTTCCTACTGTACTTATATTGGAATAATAAAGAGCTACTTTGTGATTACAGATTTAATCATTTTCGGAAATGCAAATGAATTAAATGAATCGCACACAGCACCAAGGTTCAGTTCAGTATGCAAACAACAAAGACCTGTGTCTGTCTGCAGCCTACATGCATTAGTTTACAGTAAATTAGTTAGAAAAAAAAACTCCAAGTCTTTGTCTACAAGAAACAAAGTGTGTGCATGCCCACACAGTTTAGCTTTTCTCACCAATGACAGCATTAGCGATGGTGATCTTCAACCACATCCTGTCTCGAATCTCTAGGCCAGAGTCTGGCAACTGCATCACCTTGACGATGGTTGCCATGTCTGTTTTACTTGCAGACAGAGGCAAGTCATCAAATTCTGGGATGAAAGAAAACGTTTGAGGAAGTATTGACAAGCAGAACTTCTGAACTCTTTAAATACTATAAGGTTACCATAATTACTACAGAAAGGATGTTTCATATTGTGTGACAGAGGAAGTGGTTGGTTGTTCTTACCGTAGTGAGGGTAAGGTCCTGTCAGGGCGGTTGTGTGTGAAATCCAGGCTGCAGGGTCAATCGGTCTCACTGGTTCAGCTGAAAAATTACAGTTTAACCATCTTCCAGTTCAATCTTTGGGACACTGCATCTGTTACACTGCTTCAAATGTAATAAAAATAAGTCTGATCTGGTAAAGTATCTATCTGCTGAGGACAATTAAATATGTATCCATGTGACTGCAAAATAGCTCTAGTGTTTGTCTTACCACGGGGGATGGTGAAGTAGCTTCGTGGAGACGGGTCCCAACATTTGGCAACAGTAAGACTAATAGGACTAGAGAAGAAAAGGAAGAATGAGTGTACCTGAAGAATACAGAAATTAGAATATAGAAATATGTAACATGAATATACACAGTAAGTTTTTTAAAGACAAAGTTTGATTTTGCCAAATAATGCAACAGACAGGTGTGAACAGAAACTGCCTACTATGCATCATTAACCACAGTACTTTGAAGCACACAGACGTCAGATGTGTGAAATTGCTGAATGACATTTCCCAGTTCTTCTGTTTCATGAATCAGCTTACAAGCTTATAAGTTGACACCACAAGAAAATCTGCATATTCATACATATACAGTATTAGTGTGATCACCACGCTTTTTTTTTCTCAGATGGCTTTACATTAAATCTTTTGAACACCCAAAAAGCACCCTATCTGATTTAGACTACACCTTACATCTCACCTCAATCTGATCTGCAGCTGAGATATAAATAATCCCAAATGCTCAAAAACTTATCTGAGCAAGTTTAATGTTCTTACCCAGTTTTGGAAACAATCTCTCTGAGAATCCTCACAGCATCGTCGTTGCTCATGTTCTCAAAGTTTACGTCATTCACCTGGTTGACAGACAACAAACTATATAATTAACTCAATGCATCAAATTGCATATCTTAATTATACATTGTGTTTTCATGACTAAATTATTATTTTGAATCTCTCCAGAGGACTCAAACGTGTTTATCCACTTGTGCTGTGCATACATTAATCTCTTAGGCCCCTCAGATGCCTGCAAATCCTAAGCTACTTTCTGTGGGATACACAGTTGTCCAATATTGTGAATGTTGGTGCAGCAGCAAATTGTAATCAGCCATCATGTGTTTTACAGCGGGTGGAGCCATAGACCTCTGCTGCACAGAGATCAAAAGAGAGGCAATAACAGGAAGGAAAAGGAGATACAGAATTACAACTTCTACAACAAAAAAGCCTCAGAACAGAAGCGGTCTTTAATAAACCACAAAATGTCAGATAATAACATGCAACGTTCAGCTTTCGCACCGTAAAACGGCGGCAGCATGGATGTTATCATTAAACCAAACACTGATATCTACCACAAAAATGCATGATAATAAAAATGTCAAATGTCAAATGATAATTTGTAAAACTGGGTACATTCACTAGTGTACCTGGAGGAGCATGTCTCCAGGTTCTATTCTGCCGTCAGCAGCCACAGCTCCTCCCTTCATGATGGAGCCGATGTAGATGCCGCCATCTCCCCGGTCGTTACTCTGACCGACAATACTGATACCCAAAAAGTTGTACTTCTCTGTCAGGGACAAAGCAGAGAATGACTAAGCACAAACATTATAATAGTCATGCGTATAGATTAAAAATCATAATTATAGTTCTGATAAAAACATTCTAGTCATGTAAGTATAATGCATACCCATGTTGAGTGTGACTGTGATGATGTTGAGGCTCATAGTGGAGTCTGTGATACTACTGAAGGATGAAGACTAGAAAAGGAGAAAGGGGATACCATACGTGAAGCAAAGTATAGTCAAAGTGGCATAAAGTCTATAGCAATCAGCTCTCTCATCTGTTTCAAACACTCAACGTCAATTTCACTTTCAGCAGTGGCAGTGACGTGATGTGTCTTGAAGGCGCTCACCCGGTCTATCTTGGCCACTTTGTGTCTCCGTCGGCGTCGCTTGTGTCTGCGCATCAGCTGTGAGGAAGAGCTCTGTTCCGTGGAGCTACTGAGCCTGAACCAGAGAATGAGAGGAGGAAAATAAGGAAGGTAAGAATGGAGGAAGAAAGACGAGACAAAGCAGAGAATGGACAGGGGGTGTGTAAAAAGTTCATGTATTTATACTAAGCACATAGCCTGCTAAAAATGAGTTGACATGGTGAATACATTTTTTTGCAGTGCAAAAATTTGTGTAGATGTGTATACAGGAAGCAGACAAAATAAAAATATTTACTCTACGATTTAATGGTACTTTACAATAATTCAATTCAATTGTTATTTTGATACCTGACGTTTGTAGTACTGTTAAACGTTATTACAATTGCAAATTGAATCTACAAAATAATCTTTCAGTCTCTACAATTTGCTTTATTTTGCCCTGAAAAAAAGCTGACTAGCATTACATATACCATGCTGCTGGTTGATTTTAACTTAATATGATTAAATTCTGTAGTGGATTTTGATTTAAAGTAGTTGTATCCTGAATTGCTGGTGGTTCAGCAACAACCAGTGCAAAAATACATCATATGTCAAGCAAAAAAGGTCTCAAAAATCATTGTAACCTACTGCAACCTAAAAACAACTGTAGCATTGAATCAACACTGGAGAGTTTATTGCAGATATTGTATTTTTTTTAATAAACCGAAAAACAGAAACAGACAAAAGCTACATATTTTAGAGTCTGGATGTAGCTGAGATACATTTTGATGTGAAGTAGTATGTTACCTGCTAGCATCCTCATCTTCTTCACTGTCAACAAATGAGCTGGACTCCAGCTCACTGCTCATTACTGAGGCACTGTCGTAACCCATGGCTGAGTCCCTCGCAGTGCGCTCTGATTTAGAGTGACCGTTGATGCGAGGGACTGGAGAGAGAAAGAGCAGAGCAGCAGTGAGTCAGACGGGAGGTCACGTTGCTCATTGTGGGTCACGAGAGGGAGCAACCAGGAGGGCAGCACTTGTATGCAAGATTTTGTCATCAATGAAAACATGAACTGAAAAGCAGAAGTGGGATTTCATTCAGACCTTACAGTAGATTAACAGTGGATGGGATGACATAAATCATTCCATCAACAATATAAAGAAAAATGAATACAGCTTTTTGAGATTTATTTTCAATAAAGTGCCTTACAGCACCCAGCTTTAAATAAATTCACCTCCTAACAGAAAGATAAGACAAAGCTGTGTCCCAAGTAGCAAAATTCCCAGCAGAGTACGGCTACCTTGTCCATCTCCATACGTACATTGCCACTGAGGTGGTGCTGTCTCAGGGTAACAGCGGATTGGCTGGAAAGGTCTCATAAGGCGAAGAGGGCGTGGCAGCCAGCGTATTCGCCCAGCGCGAGCTAAACATTCCAGCAATGTGGTAGTTCCCATTGCTAGCTCCGCCCAGAAGTAGCACTTATGAAAGCTGAGCTACTGCACATAAGCAATCAATCAGCAGAGGGACATGACATCCAGTGAGAGGATTCACTCGAACATATGACCTCCCACGCTCAGATGACTGCCACGCCAGGAAAAACAAAAAAACACAAGTGTGCAGGTTCACCCAGTCAGACTGAAATCTGTGTCTTTGTGATCGGCCCGTCTGTGCCAGTCGTTCTCTAAAACCCCAGACAGAGCCCCAGAAAGTCTCTGCCCACCGGCTGGCTGCTGACAGGCTTCACAGCTTATCTACAATAGAGGCAGTGACAAAAATAGGAAATAAGCATAAAGACACTCTATGAAGCGTGGCAAGTACAAAAACAAGAAGTGAGAGCAAAATCACTTTTTTCACCACACATCTTTAGACACAAAGTATTCGTGACCTTTTCAAAAGTTGTGACACTTTAAAGGAAATAAATGAACAGATAATTCGCTCATCAGATAAAAGTCAAAGTAACATTTTAAAGTGATCATTTCCTTACTGGTGGGCAACGTTACATAGACAATTCCATCAGCGGACATAAGACAACAAATCCCTCTCACCACAGACGACAGTCTGCTCGCATCCAGCGCTCAGAGAAACTGAGTTGAGAGTCAGGAGAAAGTATTGCCTCCTCCCTCCCTCCCATGGCACACAACTATAGAATGCCTGGTAATCTGTCTCCGACCAATCAGATGATGGTATTCTCCGAAACAGCGTGCAATGATATGGGATTTGAGATGATGTGCTGTCCTCTACCATCACTGCCTCAGGTGGAAACACCATCACGTTGTTAAAAGGCCAAATATTTTCAAAGCCATCGCATGACAAAACGTGATTTGAAGACACTTTTCATAAATGAGGAGGACAGTTTAAGTTCACCAGCTGTTTTTGTGTTCTGTGTTAATATTTTAACACAAGTATAAGTGCTCTGGCTTAGCCATGTCTTCTTTGACCTCAAAAATCCTGACAGCACTGGACAGCATAATGCTTAATGCCGTGGCAATGCTTTTATCTTTGTCGGGTATTAAATGTTCTCTGCTGCAATGTCATAACTGAATATCAGAGTCTTGTCTTACAACAGGTTAAGATGCACAGCACCTGGCAGCCTCGAAACAGATCATATCCCATAACCCTATGCTGCCCTCAGGGTCTTACACCTTTTCACCGTCCTAAAATTTTCAACTGCTACATTATTCATCCATTCACTCTCAAACGCTGCAGCGCAGACAGATAATAACCAGGGATGTGTTTACCAGGGTCCAGCAATTTAAGTGATCACTGTAAAACAGCTAGCATTCACACAGAGACAGAATCACTTGAAGCGTGTGTATAAGGTGACAGGGGAATTCCTGCTACTGCTGATGCTGCAGGCAGCGAGGTAAAGAGGCAGGTCTACCACCTCCTACTTTATATGCCTTTACATCCAGGCCATCTGATTGTGACAGCAAGCACTGGGCCAAATTGAATTACATTTCATTGGGCCTTGCTTGCTGGATTTATGAGCCACAAAAGTGCTGGTAGACCACAAGGGACACACCCAACTCCCCCGATGGTTTCATTTAATTAGAGCTAACAAACTAGCAGGCGAGGAGGAGATGCGAGGTGAAGAAACAGAGTAAGGGAGACTGTGTGTGTGTGTGTGTGTCTGCGTGTGTGTGTGAGAGAGAGAGGATGAGGGAGAGGAGAAGAATACACGAGGTGCTTCTTAAGCAATTGTCAATTTTCTGTCATCTGTGTAATAGTGTCTGATTTGTGTTGAGGTCAGTAAACACAGAGGAGGATAGCAGACAGACGCAAAGTTCATTAGACTTGAGGTATTTCCGTATCACCCACAAAACAACAGATGTGCAGCTGGCAGTTAGCAGCAGTGGATCTGATGCGGTGAGAGCCAACAACATGTCGTGAGCCAAGTCAAAATAAAAAGCACTGTCACAAGACGCCCCAAGAGTGTGATCGTGATGAAATCAATGGATACGATTATGCAGATATTTTGCTAGAATAAAGTTAAATCTGTTTCCAGCATGCGAGACAGCTACAGCTCTTCCTACAACCCCAACCTGATGCTGTACTCTGTGATACTAATTGCACCACATAAATTAATGAGTATTTGGTTAATGAGCCTGGAGCGCAGGATACAAAGGGCCAGGCTTGCTGTGAAGAGAGGACAAGGGGAGGAGAGACAGAGAGGGAGACAACTGGCTTTGCTGTGAGTGAAAACAACAGCAGACTGTGAGCATCAGAAGCTGCTTCTTTATCACTTCCTGCCATAAAGCCAATTAATTTTGCCAAAATCTCTGTGTGGTGAGGACAGGAATAGAATGAAGCCGATCTCTCAAAATACTGCAGGTTTGATTATGCTGATAACAAAACACACCTTTTCCTGTAGCACCAGTATACCCTGTTCTCCGTTGTGGACAGCACAGACGTGATTTTGGCTGTCAGGCTCTCATATTAAAAATAGAGACTGTAAAGCAGGCGGAGCAGTTTGAGCAGTTCTTCTGAAGGATCAGGAAGAAAGCAGTCTTCCCCCAACCAAAGTGATTTTAATAGAAACTGCTTCAGACAAATGCCAAAACAATAAAGCAGATGTGTATGCACTTGATAACGGTTCTCAGGGGGTTTTAAAATCTGGATCTAAACAATGTTTTTTCCAGGTAGACTGTGAACGGCAGGATTTATAACTCAACAATAGCTGAAACAGACTCTTCTCTGACATTTCACAAAACACTAATATCCTCTGACAGGGTACAATTCTCATAGTATAAGACTGGAGTGTGACGACCAAATGGAAAAGAGCCTCTGACCGTAAACCTGAGCCACACACAGGAAACAGAAGGACGATTATTGGGCAAGACAGTGGATTCCAGAAACTCTGACATACAGTGAACTTATTCACTTCTTTCTGTCTTTACTCTTCTGAGAACTTGGATATCAGTGTATTTCTTGGTCTGACATAGCTAAAGTTCACCACGCACCATGTGATCCCTGAGGGCCCTTTTTTTTAGGTGCTGAGTGACATGTGCAGAGTTGGAAAGTAAGAAGCACTGAAATGTAATAACTTGGAAATGACAAGATAATTGCATTTTAAGGACCCATCTGTTCCTTGCTGATAATACTCACGCTCAGTTTCTCGAGCTCTCCTCCGAGCGCGCTCTCTCTCTCGCTCTCTGCGGTGGCTCAGGAGGGACTCTGTGCCCGTCTCTGTGTCCAGGCCATCTCGACTGCTCACCGCATTGGCGCTGCAACACACACATCGGAAAACTTCAGTCAGAATCATAATGATGTACAAAACACACACTCCCTCGTCTCCCTCGCAGAAAGTCTTTCAAATTAATTCTCTTGCCAGCCTGTGACCAACACTCCTGAACATAATCCCCAGCTACAATATACTTCTGTCTGTTATAATATCAGTTTTCCTTCCATTCAGCCTTAGGGGAATATGGAACTCATATTATGACTGTGTTTCAAATTCAATCCCTCTGGCCAAAATAGCAGCTTCATTGTTCTGCGGTATGTGATGTGTTTTTCACTAAGTGTCATTAATGACCAGATACCCTGAGAGGGAGCCATTCTGGACAATACTTGCATTAATGAGACCTATTGAAAGCCCAGATGGTGCCTGGAGCATGATTGGGAGAGAGACAGAGAGGGGAGAGTGACAGACGCATAAAAAAGCGCAAAGTGGCAGATCAGGTGTGGGCTGAGCAATAAGCCGGCCTGTGTACTTGAGGCCTGGGAGGAGTCTGGGGGTTCTGGAAGGGCTGGAGGGCAGATTGTTATTCTGTCAGAGGGCTGGAGACGCTGTGGCCTCGGGCACCAGGGTTAAGGGACTTACACAGCTACCAGGCACCCAGGAAACCTGAAGCTGGTGAGAACTCTACTCAGCCCTGTCAGTCTGTCACACACGCTTAGACATGTACGCTACATGTACCTTTACACCTGCATAAATAATCGCACTTGCATTCATGCATTCATACACACTCCCGCTCACATGGCAGTGCTCATATATAAACAGTGTCATATTCATGGTGAAAAAAAAACACAGCAAAAGAGGGATAAAGCACAAACATTATCCTGCAATGTTTTAGAAAAAGTTCTCACACACCTCAGTGGCAATGCATGGATGATCAGTGCAAATGAAAAACACAACGGCAGACAGGATGCTGCGTCTGCTGTGTTCACTCAGCAGGATAAAGTGCTCAATGAGGCATGCTTACACGCTTCTGCTACGGAGTACTAATGGGTGCACCTGGGCCGGGCTTCACCAGCGCAGGTGAGTGCATGTATGCAAATATCACTGAAGATGCATAGCTTGGATGCATTTCTGTTGGTAGTGATTGGAAGTGTGAGATGCAGTGAGATGATTGATGTGCTGGGGACTGCCTCTCTGTCAATGGCTGCTGACCAGCCGGGTGGCAGGTCCGCTGATCCGGGGGGGAGATTATCCAAGGCGCTAGGCTGCAGCTGTGAACAAATACCACCCCCTTTCAATTCTCCCACCCCGTTGCTACCAATCACCACCCCCTCCCTCTTGGGAAATGGAGATGGGTGCTTTTAATGTCCGTTAATCCGGATTACCAGGCAGAAGCACATCAGTTGTGTCCATTCTCAGCCCAAAACACCTATTCTGTGTGTTCATCAAATAGAGCCATTCATGCCGACAAACACATGCATGAATAAAGCACAAAGAGAAAATGAAGTGGTAATAATATTCTAGCTATTTACAGAGAGTGGTAAAGGGTGGAAGACTGGATTCATTTCAGAAAGAGAGGAGGTTCGCTATAGGGAATTCACCACGCTGCTTCTCTGAGAGAAAGGCCTGCTGTCTGACTCGAAGAGGGAAACAGAAAGCGAGAGTGAGAGAGCGGTGGGGGGAAATGACGTGGGGGTGAGGGGGCCGTCACACTTTCCTTTCACTCCACAAGGTGGCAGTAATCCTAGTGAAAGCTGGCCGGGAACAATAAAATCATCAGGACAGCTGACAGCCAAACAGCAGGGAGCAGCCCATAGAGGGCAAAAGCGAGCTGAGATGTCAAACACTGGATAAAGAGATGCACAGAGACATGACAGATTGCTTGTTCTCAATATAGAGCCTCAGTCATATTGCTCTAGCACCGTAATGGCAAACAACCCTTGCCCCCACTGTCCCCAGCCCTTCCAGCTATATTTAGCTTGGGGTGTCTCCTCGGCAAGTGCAGCACTATTCTCTAATCTGCCAGTTTGAAGTCAAAGTCTGGGATCAGGTAGCCGCGATCAGCCTGTCGAGAAAACCTCCATTTCTGAGCTTTTAGGCACCAGTGTCTTTTTGAACCGCATATGCCTTTATTAACTGAGTATGGATGAATGCTCTGAGTGACTGAACACAATGAGGTTCACTGAGTGCCAGTATGTGCCTGAAGATGTTTGTGCTGTGAAGGCTATTTCAAGAATCAGCAGCATTGGCGGCGTACGCATCATGTTTACATAAATGAGCGGACTAATGCCAAACTCCATGGTTGAGTGGACGGGAGGGAACATACACATAACTGGGAAAACCACTCACGCTCATGCATGTTCCCACTCTCAAGCTTTAGTACATGCCATATTCACACACAGGCGTATAGAACACCCACAACTCCCATATGAGCCTGATGACGAATCTCTCTGATGAGCAATCCACATTCTGATTAGCACATATGGCACGCTGTGAAATAAAAAGGTCACCCAGTGCACAGGATTGTGTGTGCTTGAATCCTACATGCAGGTGTGTGTGTAATTGTGCATATATGAAAAGCAGTAATGAGCCTACTTACTGGAAGGAGGGGGGGCGTGAGTCGCCGATTCCCCCTGTTCTCTCAAGAGGAGGGGGCAGTTCTGGATGGCTCTCTGTGCACTGAGATCCTCCATCAGAATGGGTGCTCTCTGCCAGGACCAGCTGAGAGAGAGAGGTTGAAGAAAAGGACCATACATATTCAGCACTGAGAGAAACATAAGCAATGATAAGTATTAAGTTGAATGATATAGACCCCATAGTGTGGAGAGGGAAGATTACAAACAACCTCAACAGACTTTGCCACACAGAGACAGACATATCCTGTGTACAAGTGGGCATGAGGAAAGGCTATGAAATGAGATGCTGAAAAAGAGGGCTAGAGATGACTGGTGGCTACGCATAAACAACTTGAGAAAAACAGCGAGCGACACAGAAACTCAAAAGACCACACTGCTTTTACTCAGTTGAGTGTCAGTACAAAGGATGATGTACAATGACCCATAGATACAGCGACTCTCCTTTCATCTGAGCCAGAATAATGAAAGTTAAAGCAGGCAGCCGTGGAAAGACTAACAACTGTATGGGCTATGATTCTTCTAATACAAGCTTGGGTATTCACGAGTGTCACTATGGTGTCACTGGATTCTTAAACGAACCCTGTTGGCTACTTTTTCAAAGAAAGTATTTCTGCATTTTCCATCACCTTCTGTGTGCTGTGTCTGGTTTTCTGTTCGAAACGCAATATGAATGAGTACATTTCGCTCTGGTCCTCAATTCTCTTGATTTATGGGAAACTACTTTAGATAAATAATGTATTTTTGCATTTAGCAGCAATATTAAGGAAAAATACCTCCATACTTACTTTAAGGATGCTCTGGTACAACTTTTTATCTGTGATACTGATTCCTGAATCCATAACAGTGGCCTTTTCTTTTCAAATTTAAATTCTGTAGTGTTGTGTAGAGTAGCGTAAAAAGTAATCCTGCTAAACCAGATGTAAATCAAACATAAAGATGCATAAATTTGGGCCAAATGCATGTTGAACAGCAGTGTGGCATAGTGAGACCTACTTAGATAGTATCTAGAATACTTAAGTGATACTGAGCACGTCACAGCTCTATAGCCACCACTGTGCGGCTGATTCTGCCACCACATAGATTAAATTTACAGATCCACGTATTTACAGTAAAACCAGAGCTTCTGTGCCCTGATAGAACAGTGATTAAGATGTAAATGTGCCTCTAACATGACAGGCTGATTTGATTTGATTTAACTTTATTGTCCCCGTATGGAAACTTGGTGTCACAGCAGTGTTTATCTCCTATAATTACAAAACACTATAAATCTCCTGAAGTCAACAGAGCAGCATTAGATAGGTCACACTAGAGGGTATTACTTCTTGCTTTAGCATCAAACTCTGCCACCTCTGATTGTATTTTGTAACAGTGGCTAAGTTTGATATCTAATGGAAGCACTCACACATATACAATGCTGCTGAACAGAGAGCTCAAGGTGAAGAGTGTTTAAAAAGCACTGTGGAGGCGTTACATGGCCACATTTACATGGTCCACGAGTGCTCCACATATCTTTGGTAAGAGCTGAGACTGCACGGCCAGGAAAGCAGCCAGGAGAGAGGGGCAGCACGGGTGTACCATCCATCTCACTTACCCAGGACACTACTCTCCCGTTGAAGCAGGGCAGCTTGGCGTTGTCATCGGAAATCTCTTCTTTGACAACCCTGGGGAACAGGCAGACAGATACAGTCAGGCGAACCGGAGAAGGACACAGAGTCGGCTCAACAACACAGCACAGTACAGCCTAGAGACACTTCCCTTCTCTGCATAGCTGACACACACTGAGAGACATTCACGCTTTCTAAGTCACATTTTCCACATGGCTTTCAACCAGCCTTGCACCCCTGCTAGTATGGGTGAGCTCAATGAGCAGCAGTGATGTCTCTATCAGTGATTTATGGACATCTTGGCTGTCTGTCCAGTTACACTAAGCACAATAATGTGATAAGGGCTGGCTGCTCAACATGGCAAGGATAGAGTCATAAAACTGTAATGAACAGGTCTATAGTAAATAGTAAACCTTCACACATGTGCATGTTTCACAATGATCCGCTTCAGACAGACAGACAGACAGACAGACAGACAGACAGACAGACAGACAGACAGACAAAAAGATAGATAGATAGATAGATAGATAGATAGATAGATAGATAGATAGATAGATAGATAGATAGATAGATAGATA
>JBBMJY010000012.1:19808612-19867117 GCA_037833715.1 Toxotes lorentzi
AGATAGATAGATAGATAGATAGATAGATAGATAGATAGATAGATAGATAGATAGATAGATAGATAGACAGACAGATAAATGTGTAGGTAGTAAAAGCCTCGTAGCTGCGACAACAGGGCGTCGAGGCACAGGAGCGTGTATTAATAGAGTGATCTAGTGTGTGAGCCTCCCTCAGTGTGGTCGTCTTTGGCTGTAAATTCCCTACAAAAATACCTCCCAGTTACAGTTTGACCTGCTGGGACACAGTTCAGCAGCAAGCAGTCACCACACCTGCTAGGCTCGTGTCACATAGATCAAGCCCGAAGCTTGCTGAGGGGTAACACCTTACACACTGACACACACATGGGGCTAAAACATCCGGATGTATTTACCAGCTTCCATTATAAATCCCTCTATATGTTCATGTATGATGTTTTTTTGTTTGTTTGTTTTTTGCAAAGGATTTTCCCAGAAATGGTATAACCATGCATATCTGAAATTCTGGAGATGTCATATTAGCCTCTTGGCTTTGAACACAGTACATGAAAAGGGAGAGGCACGACCTGAGAGCAGCAGGAAAGCCTAAGAAGACTTTATGCAGGGGTGTCTCTGACTGCGACTTTACAGCTTTCTTTTTCCATCTCTTGTTTGCCAGAACTTCCCTGCTACTAAAATGATTAGCCAAGCCGGTGGTGTTTTTGTGTGCGCTGCTGCTGTGGGAGCTGTGTTGCTGGGAGTGGTGGACGGAGATAACGTAGCCTTGTGGCTGGAACTGACGACCACAGAGTCTGCTGCTGTGGCCTCTTCCACCTTAGGGAGGAAAAGGGAGGGAGGCAAGGGCTGACTATCCTGGCTGCTTGCTAGGTAGGAAGTGTTTGCATCCTCTCTCTCAAGCTGCACGACCAGCTGTAAGGTGACTTGTGAGGATGTGGGAGTGGCCTGTACAAATGAAATATCAGCGACGCTTCTTCCTAATGTTTAACAGGAATAAGGCTGTGGCCATTCCACTCACACAGTTCACCAATGTAACTGTATTTCACAATTTCTGAAAGGACTGGAATGCAAAATAAACCTCTTAAACATCTCTCTGTCTGTTGCAAGTGCTGAAACCAAAAGAAACAATTCCAGTGATAACAGATGACGTCTTTAACATGCGGTGAAATACCCTTGGCCTGCATTCTTTTCAGCTTCCATCTGATATCAGGAGCGTGTTAGTGTTAGTTCAACTCCTGAACTCTTAACAAGCACAGACACACACACACAAACAAACCATGAGCCCTGTTTAGAGAAGCATGTGTCTGGTGTGGGCTGCTGTCACAGATCTGACTTCTTAGAGCTGACAGCTTAAATAGGTCGTAACAGATTTCACAGGATAATGACACAAGATTTACCCTGGTGATCGCTGAATATTCCTCTGCTGGAGATATTTGTGTAGCTGGGGAAGATTAGACATGTTTGTTAATGCTGTGAGAGACAGAGGAGGGCTGGGTAGTTACAGACTAAACCAGAAACCAGAGGCAAGAGACGCGAGCCAACAGCAGCCAGCAGTCCAAGGACTTTGGTGGGCTGATGCTAATGATACTATAAACAGGGAAGCAAAATATTTGTAGTCAAATAAGATTGTGAATAGGCAGACTTCATTATAACAGACAGCCTGACTCAGAAAAGAGCTCGATTCAACTTTGTATGTAGAACACTTTATCATAGCATGCATTCTGTTGATGGTGCGTTTAATACAGTAAGCCTGCAGTTTTCACAGCACCATAACAACACAGTCTGGATGTTTTAGCTGTTTTCCATCTATTAATGTCATGATAAGACAAATATCATATTGTCACTATCACAGTAAGAGCATTTTTTTTATTCATGCTATGAAACCCAAGTGCAGTATAACCTTCAAATCTGTCACAATCCTCAAACAGCAAAAACAAGGGAGGTGAGGCAGGAGTGCATTTGTGCTACAAGCTGCAGATTTTTGTCCTCTAACTACAGGAGCTCAGCATCACTTCCTCGGCAAAAGAAAGATCCCCCTACCAGCCCCCTATTTTCCGAGGCACAAACAAGACTGTTTCTTTCAGACCTTCAGCTTGGCTGCTTCCTCAGCTCCAGAGTGCCTCTGTGACTTGCATTATAGTGAGGTCTCAAACCCACTCACCACCAGTGGCAATTACAAAACGCCATATCATCACCTTGAAGTCTCCGAAAAAGCCAAGTGGGTTTCTTCAAAACAACCCAGTCTCAATTAGCTTCCTGTCTTATGAATATTGATGAATGAATGAATATGACTGGAAATAAAAAACTGATGTATGAAATGTGCACGAAGAAACATTCATCGGTTAATTTTCTGTGCTCTGTTGTGTGAACGGAAAAGCCACACCCCATGGTTACACTGATTCCAAAGGGAGCTGAAATGGCACGTTCACTGCAGTAAGCTGAGGCGTTTTGGGGGCAAACCGTTTATCAAATTTGTGTGGCCATTGCTTAAAGAGCTGATATGGCCAGTACAAATGCAGTTCAGCAATCCCATAAGAAAATGGCTGGTTTTTCCGCACAGCAGGGGGTCTACTACAGAGGACCTTGCACTGACTGCTCATTTACATTTCAAACACTGTCTATAACTGCAAGGGATTTGATGTTTTCCCTCTCTGCTCAGCAGTCTTATTCCTCCCTAGCTAATTCTCCAGCAGCCATACTGTCTGTGTGTATGCAGTACAGCAAGCATGGCTACCACAAAGCGCTGCTATCCTCTGTGCCTTTGACTGGGTTTGCTTCCATACTGTGCCAGTACCATACGGCACTCACAGAGCTTGAATATTCAACCTTAACTCAAAGGCGGGAATGCTCATGAAGACGCCTTTATAAGCGGTGTATAACAGCCCTGTGTGAAAACTGTCGTTTGACAATGTCCAATTCACAACTGAATTTAACAAGCTTTGTTGATGCACAGGCAGGAGCCAGCCGGCCTACTGTAGTGGTGTGTTCAGCAACATGGAGCCACGTCTCCATGTGGTGAGAGCAAACATGCTTTGTTTGTTTCCATAATCTGCTTGTCGATCACCTGAGGCCCAGCGAGCAGCCCGGCCTGCAGTGCAAGAGAGGCAGGAAGCTGGGGCTGGGGACAAAGCGGCGCACCAAGCCTAGCCCGCCACCAGGAAGAGCCAGTTTCCCTCACAAGGTCAGGCTGCAGAGAAATGTATGACGTTCAGCTCTATAGACACTGCCTGCCTCTGCATTTCCTCCAATCGTGGTTGCGATTACAGTGCTAGATACTAATGTGTGTGGGCCCATGTTTGACTGTTCAGACTGGAATGAGAAACAGGCACTGACACAAATATGTCATTCACAGCAGAGGCCTGATACAAGTAGATCTCACTGACCAAGAGAACCGAAGAGCTTTGTAGACCTGGTGTAACTCCTGAGAACCAGGATGAGATTACAAAGAGAGGAACAGAGAGCAAAGAGGAAAAAAAGGAGAGAAAGAAGGAGGAAATGTTTCTATTATTCATAATGTCCAGCATCCAGTGGATAGTGGAGGGAGCTCCTGTGACTTTCTGAGGTAGAATTCACCATGAAAAAGAGTTTCAAACCTCTTTTACTCAACATGTTGTGCGTCATTAGAATTTTCTTTTCTGGCTCTATAACTGATGCTACAACATAATCAGTGGTAAAATTATACCTTTAAGTTTAATCATTAATTTTATTTCTCACTCTCCTGAACACTATAAATTACAGTATTGTATATTATATGTCCTACCTGATTAAATAGCTAGTGGACTGTGAGGTGCAACAACTGCCCTTTCTACATAGATTATTTAATCTACATTGACAATTAGTCTTTGTGAAAAAACAAAAAACAAACAAAAAAAACCCCAAACAAACAAGGTAAAGGGGATGTTTTATGACTGTTCGACTGAGCTCTTCCTCTGGGGCAATTACTGTTAATGCAAACATTGATTATACTATTGCACATCTAATTCACAGTCACTGGCTTGTGGTTGCCATATTCCCTTGGGATTATTTATGCAATGCACATTATGTGTGTTTTTGCACGTGTCTATAAAGAAAGACAACTTCCCAGGCCATTACAAGCGTCTGAAAATAGAATAAGATTTTTTTTTGTCATAGTCATTTCTTATGGTTCATACTGAAAATCACAGGCTACAATAGCCAGGCACAGGGAACAAACCAAAACAAAACAATATGAAACCCAAGAACTTTAACATGTGGCCTCTTTGTCAACATAGCTCTGACATTTTCTATTCCAGCTGGTTAGTATACAGACATTATTATGGGTTAATACACTGACTCTGAGGAGCAGGGGTCTGGTTCTGTGTAATACATGCAGGGCTGCGTCATTAGGGCTGTGGACAGATCTGGTATCACTTCAAACACTCATGTCTCCTCCACTGCGCACAGGATAGCCTGTAATAATGAGCAGGTGCCAGGAGCATGGGAACAGACATGGCACTATAGTTTGCACACATGTACCAACGCTGCAGCCAGCATCGTTTGATGTTGCCCATTACGGCCTGTGGTAAGCTGTTTAAATACACCGAGCAATAATAAACAGCCAGTGAACGCGACGAACGGGCTAATAATAATAATAATAATAATAATAAAATTAATAATAATAATAATAATAATAATAATGATCGCCGACGGTGGCCACTTACCCGAAATCCTGGTCCATCGACTTGAAGAAGAATTTGTAGCTATTGACCGGTCGATTGTTGAGGACATTTTTAAAATCCGCTAAGGTGACTTTCTCTGGAGAAACGGACAGCTTGACCAGATACGGAGTCTCCTCCTCGTCTATATGATATATTATTTTAGTCTCCGCCATGAGAGTAAGGGGAGGACAATCATTGACACAGGAAAGGAACAAGGGTTGGCAGCGCAATAAAGAGGCCTGCTATGTTACCAGTTACCCGTAGAATAACATAACAGCATTCCCTAATACATAAACCTGTATAACCCACGGTGGAAAACAAAGCTCCGTGTCTTTGACAAACACAGCGAAAATCCAGACATAATCGCGTTATGAGTGCCTGTGTTCCTGCTCCAGTGTGAGTCGCTACGGTGGCTCTCTCGGCACTAAAACAGGAAGGGACAGTCCACATCCTTGCGATATGGAGTTGGGAATATTGCTATTGCTATTTTTTCACAGGCTAATTGGTTAGACAGTGCTGTCATCTAGTGGCGTGTCTGGGCTGTGCGCATGCCTATAGGTCCATCTTATACAACACGCTCATACTGTACACTACACTGTACGGACAGGGAACAAAGAGGAAGTGGACTGGGCTTCATGAAGCATGGATACGGTTTTCTTCTTTTGATTACTGCAGTGAACAATAACAGTTATCACCGTAATATTCCGCGCTTCAACCCACTGTTAAATAAATTCAATCCAATTAATTGTAGTCTTTTACAAAATCTTCTAATTAAAAAACCAACAAACATAAAAATATGTTGTCTGAAATGTATGACGGCTTATTTTGGATACCTGGCAAAATGTCTGATCAGCTGTGATAACCCAAAGACTATAATAAGCAGATACATCCATAAGCAGAAATAAAAACAAATTGATCCTAAAATTAAAATCTCATAAAATAATCAAAAACACGTTTAAAAAAAAAAGAAATTATTTGAAAAACATTTTACATGAAATAAAAATATACATTAGCAGTAACTTGAGAGAGTTGGGGAAAACCAGCGTGATTTAAATAGGCTAATGGTTTTTCAGCAGCTAAAGGGCTTAATAAATATTGTATATGTCTGTATATAATTACAAATGAGAGTCATACTAATTAGAGATTCATCAGCTAGAGAAAAATCAATCATAGGATTCTAAGTGCTTCATTATTACTAGTTGATAATAGGTGGTAGTCATGTGCTGCATGCTTAGTGTCATTAACAAAAAGTACAATTTTATTAGGCCCTGAATACAGTGTTAACCCTTTTCAAACAAGAGTTCACTGTCATCACGCTATTGTTTAAATACAATGTTTATTTACTTACCTCAAATCTTTCTCCTTGGACTCCACTTTAAGTTCATATCCTAGTTCCCTATTTATTCAAACACCAAATATGTGGGCCAGTGTCCTCAGGACCCCCTCTAACAACTGGAACAAGTAGTGATTCATGACCACTGTTGTGAATACTTAATAAAAGAACTACTTTATTAGAGGAGGCCAACATTAGAGTGTGTGCAAGTGAGCAAGACAGAGAGAGAAAACAAACTAGGTTAGGACTACAGTTTGTGATTTAGCATTACTGAGATAGTAGACATACTTCTTCCTGCAGTAAACCTCACAGAGCTGTGAAGATTTGTAACAACCTGTATCATTAACCAGCAGTTTTAGTAATGAAAATTCAGTGTGTTATAAACCAGGATATATTGTACATGCTTGATGCAAACAAGTACTGCACAGCCCATTAAAAACCAAATAAATGGTTAAAAGATTTTTTTTTTTTCCTGAGTTTCGGTAGACTGAGCCTTTAGTCCATGGTCCTAAAATTTGATTATATTTCACCTGATAAGTTATCAATAAACAGATTCTAAGAGATTATATATCCACTTGGGGGAAGAATTTAAGTCTCACATACTGTATTTCTAAAATATATAAAATCTAGAAGAAAAAAGTTAAAATTTAGTCACTTTGTCACCGCAGTGGAATTCTGTAAAATAAAATCCTTACTATCCATAGCTAGAAATGTGTTCCACTTGTTTCCAAACACTGTCTAAATACGGTAAATTACCCTTCGAAACATGGTGAAATACCTTTGAAAAAATACAGCAGAATTTGTGCAAAAAAAGTATGTTATCAAATTTCAACAATTAGGAAGAGCTGTGAGCTTTGCTCTGTAAGCATGCAAAGTACACTCTAAACATACTTTAATAGAAAACAGCATGCATCTTAATAAAAAATACAAGTTTTAATAAAGTATGATAAAACGTCTAATATTCAACATAAACCCACCAATGGATGCAAAGGATCAAATAAATGTTTAACCTTGTTGTTACAACAGCTGGTGAAAATGCAAGTTATATAAAAAAAATACACATAAAAAATGATGATGCCTTTTAGTGAAAAAGCTTAGTGTGCTAGAGTTACAGCAGAGGGAGCATTCCTCCTGTCCTCTCCTGGGTTTCTTTCATTTCTTCCTCCTTTTCTCCATGGTCCTTTACCGTTCCGGTGTTTGCTCTGGACCTGCCAGCAGCATCTCAGAAATATCGCACTCACATCCACTGCTTCCCATCAAAGTCTGAATGACGAGGCGGGAGAGGAACATCGTATCAATAAAACACAATGTTTCTTATCTTCAGCTACACTGTGGCTGTAAGGATGTAGCCGTAGGAAGTGTGTTTACTATTTAACTGCAGAATGTCAGCTCACCTTTATTGCAGTCTTTGGTCATATCTCTCTCTTTCAGTAGGTTGTTTTTGTAGTCTGTGGATTGCAGCAGACACCAAAGTAATGAGAAAGCAAAATAAACTTGAGTTTTTTTGTAAAGGGAGGTCATGTGTGTTTACTGTACCTGAACTCAGAGGTTCTTGGTTGCACATCTTCAGCTCTGTACAGTCTAATGACATTTCACCTCCACTGATCATGTTTCCCCTGCACAAAATGAATAATGTTTTGCTCAGAATTGGACTTAAAGGAAAAATTATATATAATTTTATATATATATACATATACTATATAATGTCTTACCGTTCAGATCTACGCAGTTCATACTCCAGCCCTTAAAAAAACATTTAACACAGAATCTCAAACACATTGTGTCCATAAAATGTGACCTTTACACAGTGTCCCCTACACTCCCAGCCATAATGAATATGCCTTTAATAATAACAATGTACAAGCAAGCTAACCCTAACCCTACACACACACACACACACACACACACACACACAATACCTCTTTTTTTGCGTCGTCGTGTCAGCACAATGACAGCGACAACGATGAACGCCAGCAGTAAGGAAGTTGCCAGGAAGTAGCCCAAATGCTGCATAAAATAACCGCGATGCTCGGGGAGGATGACATTCACCACATGTGGACTCTCCACCTCGTCAAGCCCTAAAAGCAGAAAAGTGATAAAATCAAACGGCAAACCTACCAATACAAAATATTCCACATTTCACAAAACAAGCGAACTCAAGGGACCCTCAAATGAAATAACACTGGGATGTGCTGTAGAGGATTTATGGTGATATTTTAACAGTGATATATTGGATTGTTAGACTGAATTAACTTAATGGCAATAAACAGGGATCAAATGAATTTCTACATAAGTAAAAATTTTTATTCCCCCCGAGGCTTTGTCTTTTTCATTTGAGTCAAGAAGCCAGAGACAGCTGGAGGGAGAGCAGGAGTTAAATGTCAAAATGCTGTTTGGCGGTAATGACTTCCAGACCTGATGTCATGCAGCTGTTTTTTTCTCTCTCTCTCTCTCTTCTGAGGAAAACACAGGCTGACCGTAAAAGAGGAGGAGAAGTGTGAGGAAAGAGAGAAAAATTCTGTAATGTGGTTTGTCTGCATGTCTGCATTAGTTTTCCATTTAGGACTTCTCTCATCTTCTCACAAACACAGAGGTCTAGTTTCTGGATGCGTGGAAAATAAATCTGCGACACCTTCAGCAGAGCTCATCAGTGAACTCCACCATCTGACAGGCCAGTCTAAATACATATCTGACTTCACTGCAGGCAGCACCCAGTCTCACACTGACCCAGACTGTTTGTGTACACTTTCAAGATAGTTGACTAATTATTAAAAAAACAACAGTACAGAAAATACATGGTGGGCTGTATGTCTACTTAAACAGTGTACGCTATCACAGCTACTTTCAGTGCATGTTTACAGAGCTGTTCCCATTATAGCCTTTCAATGTGTCCCCAAATTCAAGAGCAGTCTAATGACAGAAGCCAGATCACAGAAAAAAAATGGATCATGAGAATCATAGTCTCTCATTAAGCAATTAAGTTGGACATTATAACAACTAAACACAACTGAGGGACTAATGAGGAAAACATGCAATGTACTACCTCTGCTTTCGGAAAAAAAAAAAAAAAAAGGTTACTCTGACTTAATCACCCAATTCCTAAGCTGGATCTTGGTGGGTAATTATCGCCTGTCATTGTTTAATGTGCCTAATATGCATGAAACTGCAAAGACACGTCCAAGGTCATTGTCTCTAGAGCTCAACTGTCACAACCGGAGCTGCAGCCATGTCCCAGGAGTAGCCCATTTCCATTTTCTTGACAGTTCTGACAAGTGCGTATGTGTTAACAGCCACTTCACATATGCTGTGCAGAGGTTACCCTGTGTTTTTTTTCTCCTGCAGTATATTCATCATTTGCAAGTCAATGAACTTCAGCAAAGCATCTTCATTTTCAAAGATAAAGATTTCTGTTGAATCGCTGACAGCTCACAAAACGCTGCCTTCATGATTACAAAGAAATAATGTTGTATTCGCTCTTGCCATAAATAATTACAGCATTAAAGTGGAAAGCTCCCATGACATTTGTCATTTCAGATGATTGCTGGCACCTGTGTGAGCACAAACAACTTGGTCTCGATCTAACAGACAAGATCAGCAGTGTGTAAAGAAGAAGTGAATTCCTTGCTGAGGTGTACTCAGGGGATGCAGGCAGGATGCCATCGATCCACGTGTGCATTTCTTCACAACATACTTTACAGAGTTATTAAATAGGCTGTCACTGCTTTAAAGGGAGAGAAGGATCTATAGCCTAACACATACTTTCACCCTCTCCCCTTACTTTGCTCTTTCATGCCACAGCTGGTCCAGATGTTGAACAGATGTTTCAGACTGCTGGTAAACATGCCTCAACCAGAGGTGAATACACATCAGCAGAGACACTTAACTGGGGACTTGGTGGAGGAATAAAAACACAAGATATATCCATTAAGAGCCCACTCAGTTGTGACATAGTTAAAATGTCTCCAGCTGTAAATGAAAAAAAAGAAAAAAGTCGACTAGGAAAATGAGACCACTTCCGCTGCGCCAGTTTAAAGCTATTTACTGCAGACGGCTTCTCGAGCCAGAGCTGCAAATAGATGGCTCCAAAAAAAAAACATGCTTATCAAATTGCAACGCTGAATTCACAGACAACTTACAGGAAGATCTTACTTTCCTTCTTTCTCAGTCAACTAGCTTCTACATTCCTCCTACCGCCTCCCTCCCTCTTCAGCTCAAACACAAAAACAGAGGACTGAGAAAGAACTGGCTAGAAGAGGAACTGATTTAACTGACCAACTATGCCTATAAATACAACAAAAAAACCAGGAGCAGTGTTCACACTCCATGCACAATCCTGCCAAGAAACCATGCGGGGAAAAACATTTACCATTACTAGTGTCTGGAAAAACAAAGTTCTGGTGGTGTCTCTTGTTTTGTTTTTTTCTAATTCTGAGTGGCTTACTTGGTTCTGGTTCATCTTTCTGGAAAACTCTGGGTGCTGTCGTTGGGGCGAGAGGAAGTGGAGGTCCCACAGTGAGCCTGAAAATGCGTCTCTCATGCAGACCACAGTAGTGGTGGTGCAGGTGGCAGGAGTACAGTCCTTTGTCAACAGGCTTCAAGTCAGAGATGGACAGTGAGAAGTCCCCAAATGTAAAAGCATCGTCGGCCACACTCATCTTGCTCTGGGCAAAGAGTGGTCCATAGTCTCGGCGCTCTCCAGAAGCATAGAGGTCCACCAGGCGGTCAGCCCTATCAGGTCGGACTCCAGGGGGCTGGAAGTCCCAGTGAGCCACCTGCTGCTGGTCCTCCTGGAGACCCTCTCTCCACAGTGGGCGCCGGTTCACACAAGGCAATACCACTGAGCTGCCCAACAAGACCACAATTATAGTGTTCTCTCCATCCCAGTAACGTTTCTCTTTCCGAGCTGGAAAACAAGTGTGTGAAATGCATTGCTATGTAAGGTATCTGATACATAATCACAATGGAATAACATTAGACTGTATGCTTAGGAGGCCTCACCTGACTTAGTGACATTGAGCTGGATTTGGATGGACTGGTGAATCTGGCAGTAATGATGGTGCAGATTACAAGTATAAACTCCTCTGTCAGTTGTGACCACATCTGAAAAAGAAAAGCATCCAAACAACAGTAAGATGAAAAAATAAATCAAAGAGCAAAATGTTCACGGTGGCTCTGGAACGTAAGGAAGTCTCACTGTTGATTATGAGGGAGAAGTTGCCATCATTGAAAGCAGAGTCCGGGATGGAAATGCGTCCTTTGTTGAATCCATTGTAGACCCTTTGGCGGGCTCCAGGGGACATGTCCAGGACTCTCTCTACAGAATACTCCGGGCTGCTGCGGACCAAATCCCAATGCACCACCCTCTGACGGTCCTTCAGTCTGTCCCGGGTCCACACCATGCGGGGGCTGTGGCAGGGCAGAACAGCCTTAGACCCCTCAGGGAGGGTGATGTTCTTAGCCTCCACCACCACACCAAGTCTGTTGCTGCTGCTCTGACCCCATGCTGACACAAATAAATGACCACATGTGCTCAGAAGGTTAATGTAGAAATTACAGAACAGGCATGAAATATGAGCATGATGCATTCGACCAGAGTCAGTGCTTAGAGAAATAAAAATGTCTTACCTCCTGGCAGGAAGAGCACAGCAAGAACTGAAATAGACAAAAACATGAATGATAAGAACAGGATCTGCTGTTTTTCAAATATTTTGGCCTTTTCACTGATTAAGTCTTGAGAAATATGTGTAATTAAAACCAGGAAAAATGACTTGAGTGGCTGGAGGATTTAAATTTGACCTGGACTGACCCAACAGCGAAAGATTTCAGAGTTGGAGTAGATGTGGGTTCAGTGAGGGGACTGTTTACAGTAACAGAAGAAAGCTGAAGAAACAAGGACATGGTGAAAAGGCAAGATTTTATAACAAAAAAGTTCCACACAGGACAAAGTACCCCAGGTGTCAACAGTTGTCTCTGGAAATGTATTTAGCTGTTTGTTTTCTCACTCTGGAGATAGGAAATTTTTTTGCTATTTCTAATACTTTTTTCCCACAGTGCTATTTTGTAGTCTGTTTACTGAAGGGCCAGCGGGGACGCATGCAGCCAAAGCATACAGAGCCTCTATTCATCCAGGCTGCTGCTGGCTTGCTGCAAGGCCATGATCCTGAGGAGATGAAGAACCGGGCTGCTATTCAGCTCACTTCAGGCACACTACCTGGTGTCAAAAGTCCAGGAACATGTGTATTTTTTTTTTTACACCTGTGTATTTTTACTGTACTGGTAATGGGTACTGTGAACTATAGAGGCTAGAGGTGCAGAGTCTTCAGTGTGGTGTTATTTTTCATTTTGTCTGTAATAAATTACAGATTTCAAAAATGCCATGATTGATTAACACTTTTCAAAACTCCAGTTACACACTGCTTCACACAAGGCATCAACAAATCATTAGATGTTATGATAAGAATCAATTCCAGCAATGTAAGACAAAAGAAATAAAATCGAAAGAAACAGAAGATTTAAGGAAAATAATAAAGGAACAGTGAAATTCAGATAATCTGTAGCTAAAATGTTTGTTTCAAGAAGAGTCGATTTCCTCAGGCAGGTTGTCCCAGAGCCCTGAGGCCCTGACTTGAAGTGCTCTGCACCCTCTAGTTTTAAGCCAGGCTTCGGGGACAGTTCAGAGACCTACGTCTGAGGATCTCAAACCATCAAACTATCTATAAGATGTTGCTCATAAAACAAACAATGAGTTTACAAAATATGATGCACTGTTATAGATGAATCTATCTAACACCACTGAATATAACGTAGTAAAATTAGTGAAATGCTACACATAATAAACAGATCAATCAAGTACGTTTTTATCATTGACAATGATGGCCTAACACTCAAAAGAGAGCCGCACAAATTTGTTTGGTACAGGTTGCAAGACCGTCCATCCAGGTGCTTTGCTCATCAATAGCAGCACAGGCAATAGACATGTGCTGAGTGGTTTCATTTCACCACATTTAAATAATAATTCACTGGAGTCTACTTCTGGGTCTTAATGCAGTGATTTGTACCCAGCAGTGCACGCAGTGATTTCATAAGTATGCACCAGTATATAATAATAATAATACAGCAAGCCGAGAGAAATTATGTCAGCACACACACTGGCATCGGAGAGGCGACCTCATGCTGGAAAACTTTGGTGGGTTTTCTATTGAAGGGTATAAACTTTCCTGCAGAAGTTAAAACAAAGTGTCCCAGCCCCTGTAATTTTCTCTCATCTCTCCTCCAGACACACGCACACACAGACTGGTGACTAACAGGGCTAACAACGTGTCTCACTCTAAAGACTTAACAATGTGCTATTGAACTACCAGTGATAATAACAGACATTTAGCAAATGACCTTCAAAAATCACTGTTGTCAGCTGTAACCCCAGGAATCACATGGAGAATCACTTAACAGAAGGTCATACGTAAGGTAAAACAAAACAAACAAAAAAAAAGTTTTATATGAACGACTCAAACATAAAGCATGAAATTACTCAGTGTAATTTTTGTGATTCATGGCAGTTGTATGAGTGCAAAGTTTACTCACAGCTCCGTCACAGGTTGAGAATAAATCAAAGAAATCTGTGCAGTTGCAGACTCAGCTGAACACACAAAGATACACTCAGAGGCCTGGAGAGCCTTTTGGCTGTCCTGTACATGCACTCAGGCATATATCAAATGGCAGCCAGGATTTTCAGGTATTTTTAGTCATTCATGTGTAGACACAAGGTACTTTCCATTGTGTTGACCATCAGAAATTTATATTATGCCGTTATACAGTGATAGAAAGGAATTAATTATGTTGACTCAAGTTTTAGTAATACTCTTTTGATATACTTGCACTTTACAAGAATTTGATCGATTGATAGGATTGATTTTATCCTACTTTATACTTCGACTCGCCCACATTTCATAGTATACTTCTGTACCTTTTACTCCATTATATTTTCATCTCATTAATCATTACTTTTCAGATTAAGATTTTACATACAAAAACCATGATACCCTCATAAAAATACAATATATTTAATCATCCCAACCCTTTTGTCTGCTTGAGGCCCCTTGTCATCTCTCTGATTTCTATGAGTTGTAAGATGTTCAACTGAAGACTAATTTCCTCTTTAAACATCTCAGATTGCTTCATGCAGCATATTTGGGATTTTTTTTTTCCAATATGCACTTGTGTGGGGCACCACCCTCACAAAAAAAATAGAAAAAACAAAAGACAAGGATAGTGAGCAGTACATAAAGGAAAGTAAGAGCAAAATGGCAAAAAAGTATTGTGCAATTAAATCTGGTTATATTATTCTTGAGGGCCAGGTGTGCGTCTTAGAAGCGTTTCCCATCTTCTCCCTGTGTTTCAGCTGGAGAAGTGAGTAATTTTCTAAAGAGCTTTTGAATTGGTGAATCTGGAGTTTACTCACAAAAAAAAGAGAAAATCACATCTACCTTCCACCATGAAAGGATTAACTAAAATGATATGCATGAACCTAATAGTGTTGTTAATGACAGAAAGAATTGGTGGTAGGTGTCTGTTAAAGAGGGAGAAACTACTCTGTGTGTTAGTGTTTGTTAAAGTCCATGTTGTGAAGAAGGACTCACACCTTAGTGGCAATTACACTTTTTCCTTCATGTTGTCTCTGGGGGAAATAATCAATCAGAGATGAGATGTTGTTGTGGAAGAGTTATCACTCTGTGGACATTTTTGTCAATTAGGTTCTGATTTAATGCCATAAAAAAATAAAATCAATCTGATCAGGTTTTTGGAAAAAGATCCCTTTGTATCTGTTTCCTGTCCATATAATGATGAGTCTGTGTGAAGTTGGGTAGGGTGAGGGTTTTGGTCCCTAAACTATGAGTGTTTTTCTTAAAGGTTGTTTCTGGTGCTTTCCAGAAATCATCTCCTGAGCCCACTGATATATCTTGTGACCTACCGGAGGGGCCCAGCCACTAGGCTGGGAACCACTGGACTGAATAACAGAGTTGTGTTTGCATATATATGTACATAAACATGATAGAGCTCCTTTTGGGACCATGCACCACCTGTGCACAATCAGGGGATATGTGTAAGTACTATGCTTTCTTGCTCATGCTTTGTGTATAACTGATGTTGCCCAAAGAAAGCTTGTTTGGAGCAGTGTGGAGGAACCCTTTCCTGTGAAAATCCCTTTCTGTTGTAAAAACGTGTGGGCTCAGAGAGTCGAGGCATGGTCTACTCCGGCTCTCCAGAACACTTTACTGTGACGTTCTCATTTTCTGCCTTTGCATGATTAGACATGTTTATAACCTTATTTTGTTCAAAACAACACTTCTAATCTTTTCCGTGCCACGTTGTTGGTGCCCGTTAATGAGGACAGAGCCCATCATAAACAGGTTGGAGTGGTAAACCCCCTCCTCCACGTCGTCCGGACTCACAACAGCCCACTCGTGGTGAAACACTCATTACTGACACATATAATGACTGGCTGCTGGATTGTGCTGACTCCTCTACTCAGACCACAGTTAACTAGAAACACATTGGGCTGAAGCCATAAAAAAAAAAGAAGAAAAAAATCCCACACACTGAAACAGCCTAAATCAACAGGCCGAGGCGAGTCAGAGCCGTGCAACGTTAATGTAGCCTACACCAAGTCCATGCAACTGATCCATGCTGGATCCATTTTATTTTCACAACTCGGAACGTTTCAAAATAAAGGCTGTAAACAGAGAAAAACAAACAAACAAACAAAAAAAAAAACCAACAAACATAAAAAATGTGTAAATTTAGTAATGCTTATACAGAGATTTTAGTTTTAGATTAGATAGATCGGGTTTTTAAACGTGTACCAATGCAATGTCAATAATTATAAATTCATAAAATATATTTTTTTAATAGCCTATATAAGAAGATAAATACACACAAAATGAGCAGCTTAACGATTTTTAATAAACATCACAGACTATACTTACCGCCACTAAAACTAGTTTTTAAAAAATCATGTGGACTGTTGTTGTGTCAAAAATAAAGGAACAAATAAAAGTAGAAGTAATATACAAAGAGAAAAAGAACAGGAGTCCTGGTTTTAACAATTAAAAATTGTACCGCAACTAAAACAAACAAAAAGATATTGTTAGGTCAACATTATAGCTTACAGTGCAAAGACACTGCAAGTGAAGTTGAAAATCTATTTTAAATTATTATTATTATTTTACATTGCAGAAGAGCAGACCTGAGAACTGAGTAGTAGCTTTTGTTCCCGACGGGTGATTCTAACCTGGATCCCATTATGGCACAAAGAAAGTTTCCTCAAGTTATGTTTCTCTCAGAAAAGCGAGACAACTGAAGAACTTACTGTGAAGAAGAATCATATCGAGGCGCATCTTTTTCACAGTGCTGACAGCGGAGGTAAAAGCCTGTCAGAGGTGGTGCGCGCATCAAATGATAAGACACAAGAATGCCTGAAGTTCACCGAGCTGCAGCTCAGCTGTATTTTGTTATAATCCTGTCGTGTGAAGCCTGCACACACGCTCCGCCTCCGCCAGCCGATGAAATCCAAAACCTTCGCTGCTGCAAACATGAGTAACAGAATAATAAACGTGCTGCAAGACTTTTTTTAGAAAACCACAATACTCCCACGTACTAGACAAGCTAACCCTTAAGGTACAACAAGGTTTGTCCCGGTAACCACTCAAATCCAAAACATAGGACTGTAACTTTCCAGCGATCACAAATAGAGAGATCTTAAAATACAAGATACGGATATTAAACAAAAGACAGACTACTGCCTAATGATATGTTTGCATTAGTATGCTGCTAAACACAGAGCGTAAATCAGGTTTATATTTTCAATCCTGATCGGCCGAGAAACCTAAATGATTTAAATTGTAAACCATCAAAACATAAGACAAGGATTCTACAAAGTCCTTCCTCATTTCCCCCTTTTTTATTTTTAAAAGTTTACTTTTTTGATAAAAACCCCCAGTTGTTATTTTACATTGAGGCCTATTAATTAATTTTATTGTAGAAGCTAATTCTATTTTTAAAAAAGTCACTTTTTGCAGAAGACTTATATTTCAATGCTCTTATCGTTTTAGTTGTGCTATAAAAATTACCACAGTGGTGACAGTGGTAATGGTGGGCACATTTTATTTCAGATTTTGCACAATACTGCCATCCACAGTAAGATCAGGAAACATGTACTGGGGGATAAAATAATCCAAACAGAAAACTACAGCACACTATGCATTGGGCTTGACAGAGAAAGATCTTTATTAGATTACGTACACTTTGTTAAAAATAACTGTACATACCATCTTCATACAGCATATGTCCTCATCAGTGAAACATACTTCAATTAAGCTGCAAAACGTAGGCTGACTGTTTTAATTGCAGTGTGTGTGTTGTAGAGAGCCATCCAGCGTGAGGGATGAGACGCACTCTGGAACCACTGTCAGTATTTCTCACCGCTTTTTGCTTCCAAGTTGTTGAATGTAGATCTTAGGTGTACTCCATCCGTCTGGAGCCTTCTTCAGTCCAGCTCCTGTCCAAATCCTTTTCAAATCCTCCTCAAATCGTTTCTGTGCAGGATGAAGACAAACATTTGGCCATGTTAATGTTCAGTAAACTCAGGTTCAGCTAGTTACGGAAAATTGTATTGTAATTAGAGTAAATCAAGCTTAAAACAAATCCACACGCTATGACGCATCAAACTGAGAATAATTTACTGAAAAGAACAGAAAAAAAACATAAGTGTGACAAGATGCTTTTTTGGAAAAAAGAATTTGTCTAGAAAAAAATCTCACCTGTTTCTTCCTCCCCCTGCCCTCCAGCACTCTCCTTTTCAAGAATTTAATCCGTTTTTGCAGCTTCCTATATTTATGCCGGTTCATCTTCCGCCGTCTGATCTTCAGAACATTCTTACATATAAGTGGTGTTGCTGAGCCCGTGTCATCCTCCAAAACAGGGACAGAGAAGGGCGGCAGCACCTTCTCTTCCAGCAGCTCTACGTCCTCCTGTGGTGGAGCGGACTCTAGCAGGGGAGGAAGGGAGTAGCGCAGGGAGAGCCAGCTCTCCAGAGGACTTACTGACAGTTTCCGTGGCACAAGAGCCTCGTCCAGCTCTGGCTCAAGCTGTATCCATCGAGGAGGAGGTGTGTTGTCTGCTGCTGTTGAGTAGTTTCTAAATTTTGGTTTTAGTGAAAAGCAGTAAGCAGGAACAACCGGCTGTATGGATCCATTCAAAATGTCTCCATGGGTTTGAAGTGCACCTGGGTTAAATCAAAAGGAAATGAGGTAATCTTGAGTTATATTACTTACACAGGAATTAGAGTTCAATTTGACACAGAAGGATAGATTGTTCATACTTACAAGTTGCTCTACGTAATAAACTGAGACGAGGGACAACCTTTGAAGTAAACATTGTTAACGATCATCCAAATCAGGTCATCAGGAATGGGTTGACTGGTCACATGTGCTGTGGGCGTGAACAAAATACTGAGGGTTAGTCATAGCTCTTACATAAAGTTTTCAAAATAATGATCAAACAGTATAAGGCTGCAATTAACAATTATATTATATGTAGCACCACTGGCACCAGAAAACTTAACATGTACTTCTATACTGACAATAGAGTTGTTATGATTCTTCTGAATAATATTTCATTATCAGTCTGACAATGATTTTCTCACTTCATCGATTAATTTTATTTTGATTAACCAATCAATTATGACTAATCGTTCCACAGTCCAAAATCTATGAGATGTCACTGAAAGCTCTAAAAAGCTTTGAAGTCGATAAGCTATTTTTGTCCAATTACTTTTCAAGCTCAACTCTGTACAACTTGTTTTGACCAACCAAGCAATCAAACACAGCAATGTTTAATTTATGATATAAAACAGCAACAGAGAAAAACTGCAAATCCTCACAGTGGAGAAGATGGAACCACATGACAGTTGGAATGTTTTAATATTAAATGTCCCTGTGCAGTAACAAAGATCTTTATAGTCTTATAATGACATTTGAATTAATATTTTGATATTTGAATTAAATGAGAAGATCCTTCAGGGACAGATTCATCTAGATGCGGTCACGGTGGCATGAGGTTAAGATGAGACATTAAATCTCTCCAGCATATTCTAGGTCTATCCCGGGGTCTCCTACCAGATGGACATTCCTGGAAAACCTCCAATGGAAGGCTTTCTTCTTTCATAACGTTGTTAACTGAAATATCTTCGGGTTTTGGACAGTTAGTCGCATTAAATAAGAAACGTGAACGTGACTGTCAGTTGCACTCACACGTTAACATCCATCCGCGGGATCACGGGATTAGGTTCACCGATACAGGCAGCTGACCAACGGTCACTGATGTCCTTGACCTCATTAAAACACGCGAAATGCAGGGGTGTTATCGACGGGAAGTAAATGGATCAATATTAACACTAACAATCAAGTAATTTTCTGGTTGCCGGATACCCCCCGGTATACAGCCTTGCAGTGCTTGGGTTGTTGCTAATGCTAGCTAGTGATGTAGCTCCGCTTTCGACGCGAAAGTCGCGATATTGTCTCTGATAAAATAAAGCTAAGAATGTTTCTGCTGTCAGCTATCTGACAATACGCACACAATAAACGTATTCATTTTAAAAACAGCGCTACCTCACCTGTTATTACTGTGACCGGGGTTTTCGTCTTCAATGTGACTTCAGAAGCCCAGTTCCGGCCGGTGCGACACAAATCTACTTCGGTTCCTGTTTCTCAGAGAGAAGAAAGGTTCCGCGGGAGCAGATACTTAGGACCTAGGAGAATGGAAAAGATTTTGTGAACCAGTTAGGCTTTGAAACATCCTACAACAACAACAACAACAACAATTAAATAATAGAAATACTACTACTACTACTACAAATAATAATAATAATAATAATAATAATAATAATAATAATAATAATAATAATAATAAATTGCCCTGCTGCATGTAGCTTTGTTGCTGTTCTTTTTTTGTACTTACAATTATAAAATGATAAAACCTAGTGATTGACTTCTATTCATAACTGAATAATATTGTGAGCTGTATGTATGTATGCTCAGCAACATACAGTTGAGGATGAGTTGAAGGCTTAAATGAACTCCACTGGAGGGCACTAACAATCTAAATATCAATGGTAGGTGTGCAAATAGAACCATTAACATTTAACGTTTCCATGAAGTAGACCATCAGTTTGATTTAGGTGAGGTTTGTGTCCTCAGTTTGCCTGAATGCAGCTCAGTAATGAAATGCAAATGTAAGATAAATAATAGAGAGGACCTTTAAGAGAACATGAACACGAATACATGAATACAGGAAAAATACAGAAAGATTGGTATGTCAATGATTGTTGACATCTGGGTCACTTTGACTCTTTTTTGTAACTTTACCATAACTACACTTTTTATCTGTGGTAACAGTATGTACAGTATACAGTGTAACATGCCTGTGTTGCGCTGTGTCTTTGGGATATTTTTTTCTATAAATTCAGCATATAAAACAGAAAAGTCCAGAGTATTCAGGACAGAACAGAAACAACATTCTGTTCTATTATACTATTTAGGATTCACGCCTTTCCTTTCACATTATAAACTTTCTAAACCTATTTATGAAGTGCTACAAACATGTTGAACTCAGCCCATTATTGTTTTGTGAGGAGATACATTTGAAAAGCCTGTTTCACTCCTGATTCAGTTTTATTTCCTTTTGACTCATTAAAACTGAATATGTTTCTTTCTTCTGTGTGGCACAGTTGTATAACCAAGGAAGCCTCCACTTTTAGATTGCTCTAGTTTTACATACTTGTGGGCAGCCACATCAAATCATTTATTCATGGGGCTTTCTCTCTTGGCTTTCATTACGATGGTGGGAAATGGAGCATCTACAGTAAGTAGGTATTTCACAGCAGGGATTTTCATTATGTGGGTTTCAGAATATTGTGCAAAAACCATGGAATACTGGCTGACACGTTAAAGCAAAGGAATAAGTTTGCATTGAGTGATGTAAGGCAATAGATGATGTTTACAGCAGGCTGTAAAGTTGTCAGGGAATTTATTTACAATAAAAACAACAACAACAACAAAACATTCATTTCATTGTAAATCCTGCTGGCTATTAAATATTTGCTTTGCTATCTATACTTACACCATCAGTCTGTGATGATAAGGCAACTGAAATGATCAGCAGGATGTACTGTAAGATCCTTCCTTTTACAGAATAGCCTGAATAGCTTTTAAAATAATTTTATTCTACAAAACTCTTTCAAAATAATTTTTAAATTTAAGTGTATGAGAAAAAACAACAATACATTGTTTACTTGGCAGTTGTTTCAAGGTGTTGGTCAATCCCATCTTAAATCAATGGCCTATACATTATACACTATGTACTCCAACTAAATATCTATTTACAAAATCAGTAGTTGTATTTGTAGTTATTTTCTAACTGGCAAATAAATATTCACTGTTTTATTATAATTGCATTGCAAATTTACTGCACTTAAAGAGATCGGACCCCTGGAATACACAGAGCTTTACAGATGACAACACCATAATTTACTCCAAAGCAACACATACAGAATAAGTATATGGCAGGATGCTGAATGTAGTCACCACAGAGGTACGGTATAACAGATGTATGCCATAAATGCCACTTAAATAGGAACCGAATCAGTAAATAAAAACATACATTAGAGAGGAAAAAAAAGCAACTCAGAACATAATGCAGAGACTGGTCTCCCAACCAGCAAACACGATGGACAAAGCAGTTAAATCAGTCATTGACAGATATATCCATATATTAGCAGACTGTACAGACAGTGTTGGTGCATTGCGCCACCAATTTTTTCTAAAGAAACTAGGGTGCTTAAAAAGGACTCTGAACATATTAGTTTCAATCTAATACTGATTTCTCATTAATGGCTGCAGAAGACATGATTCAAAGAAGGCAAATGAGGTAAAACAATTTGAAGTGACAAAGACATTGCATGTTTTGCAGGTTTTAAGGCCATTTTTTAAATTTACGATACACAACTATCTTCATTGACTTGTGGAATTAAGTTTGAAATCTAACCTTATGGAGTTTTTGGGTGGTAGAGGCAAGAGTACAATTGTTTCGCTGCAGCTATACATTTCTTCTATTTGGATTTAACTCAGAAAATATTCACATTAACAGAATCCAACAGAACATTTCTACATCACATTGGATATCTTGTTATAAAATATTCATTTCGATGCTGAATATTTGGTATTATGTATACATTAGAGATGTTTATTGAGCCAGGACCTTTGTTGACTTGCTAAAACCACCCCGGTGGTCTTCTCTATGGTGCAGCAAAATTCCATCTCACAATCTCAACAGAAAGATCAGTGGCACTGTCTTCACCCTGTATAGCCAGCACACATAGGCTTTAACAACACAAACTAAATCCAAGTAATATCTTTTTAAAATAAAGCTACGACATTTGTTGATAAAATGTGTGCTTTTGAAACAAAGATCAGGTAAAAAACAAAAAACAAAAAAAAACAAAACATACACATAGGCAACAGATGTGTGAATAGGCAAAGAACAGAGAGGAAGGAAACAACACTGTGCAAAAGCTGGCCCCTCTTTGTGCGTCATCCTCTCCAGTGTCCTCCAGATTTCTGGATTTCTGCACTCTGTCCCTCACTGAGCAGCAGGCTGGCCAGGCTCCACCTGCATTTTCTCATCTTTCACGTCTTCATCATCTTTCTCCCTCTCATCACTGGTCATGGTGAACGCCTGCACTTGTCTCATCTCCCAGAAGGATTGTGACTTATGGGAATGCTTTGGGAATAAGAGAAACATCTGTTAAAAATGCCTGACACAAATTAAGTCGTCGGAATGCAGTGTATGTTTATGTTGCCAAAACATCTTTATGTCTTGGTGGTGGATATTCCTGTAATCTTGACAAATCTTATGATTAAAACAGTTACACAGAAAACGTGAATATACAGTACATGTGCACAAGAAGCATTTGGTTTGGTATCATTTTACTGTATATACAGTCTCTGGTCCATTTGTGCATTGTTTAAATCCATGGAATGAGGACCATGATATTGAAGAAAGTCTAACCTGAAGATGGAGATCCAGGATACAACCAGGTGTGTGGAGCTAACAGTTCTGTACACAGACAGACACGAACAGCAATAAAAAAAAAAACAGACCAGAACCAAACATCAGCAACAGCACACACAAAGCAATAAAGCACCACAAGGCAGTAAAGCAGAGATAGTACTGTGACACAGCTTCAGTGCATCACCTCTTGTATGTCAGTTTTATCGAAGAGTATAAAATATTTCAGTTCGAGGGTGCATTGAGCAATAAGAGAAAAAAACATGCACAGCAACCAAGGAGATTTGGGGGTAGCTAATTATTAAGAAATTAACTTTCTGTTTACTGCAGGAGGGGTTTGACTCACCGATGAGGACTGATGATCATGTGGTCGTTCCAGTTTGATACGGATGTCTGTCCCCTTCCCTCGTTCAGGTTTACCAGGCCCTGAAGGATGAGATTTTTTTTTTTTTTTTTTTTTTTAAAGGTGATGTTTCGTGTCCTTGGTATCTATGGTAGGTCACATGATTGATTCATGAACTGTATATAAGCCTATATATATATGCCTCCCCCATCACCCTGATAAACATGAGATAAATCTCTCCTATTATCTCTTGGACCTGCTTCTCAGAGCACTCCATTATCTCACCTGGGGAGCTCCCACGACTGGTGTTACTGGTGCTGCTGATGCTGTCCTCCAGCCAGGTGCTGTAGGTGAAGGAGTCTCGCTTATGTGGCGTCCCGGCAGACGACAGACTCTCCTTTGGAGTGTACAGAGGAGAGACACAGCAAAACACACATGCCTATTAGACTGGAAGACAAATACATGACTTAAATACACATCATCTTGTTGTCCCACAGGGACACATACTGAATATAGCACTCACCATGCCTGTGTCATAGTCCTCTGTTGCCTCTGTCTCATTCTCCTCCACCACACTGGTGAAGCTGCTAGCGTTGGAGGAGGAGCGGGAGAGGTCATGACCCTCAGGGATGGATGGGGCCCTGCCACCGAGATAAGAACTACACCCTGGGTTAACCACTCTCCAGCACAGCCAAACCTGATTTTATCTTATGTATGAGACACAGCCATTCAACATGCTGCTGCAGCCGAGGATAACCCAGCGGTTACACAAACGCAGGTATACCGACACAAAATGTGAATTCTACAATCAGTACATGCATGTGATATGGATACACACCTGTTCTTGGTGGTTGTGAGCACTTCAGGGGAGCTCTGATTGGACGAGTTGTCAGATTTGGGGTCTTGAGAGACGTGACCACTGTCAGGGGTCTTCTGGGTATTTGGGGAGTTCTCTCGACTGCGACACGAGACATATAAATATATTCATAAAATATCAGAAACACAAGATATCACAGAGAGAAAATACCAATGGAGTATAAATACACACAAGATGGATATGGCCGGAATGTGCAGGATTCTTTTCTCACCTCTTCTCCTGGACTTCTTGAATATTTTCAATACCAATGGCACTGCTTCGCCTGGAGCTGAAAGGACCAGATTTTTTCCTAGTCGGGCTTTTCCCTGGGATTATCAGAGACTGCCAGGGAGAAAAAAGAGACAGTCAGTGTCAGAGTTAAAATACTTCTAATACCTTAAATATCTTTGAGTAACATGAAATCAATCTCAAGAGTTTTTCAGTCTATTTATTACTGAGGGAAATTTAATTGTTATTCTGACTTAACCATTCAAATTTCAATTTTATTTGTGTTCATTTGTAAAAATGCTTTTCAAAAGCACATGTGGCACTGAATTATCAGGCTGAGGAGTAACACTGCTCACTTTGAGTAGTTACCACGATGAAAAAAATGTTAAAATATGCACTTAGCGGCTTGATGTCAAGGCCTGGTGCCAGTCTTCCAGCCAGTGCAGAGCACACTAAGGCGGGAGATGAAAGATGGATTTAAAGGCTCCGGGGCCTACCACTAAATATGCTTTCTCAGCGACTGCTTTGTTCATTCAGTCTCCCTTTTAAAGCTCTCAAAATAAGAACTTGAAAAAGCCTTTTATTCGATGTGGCTTCAAAGAGCAAGAGGAGGATTCTTTTTTTCATAATTTCTCTGTAAGGGTGTCATTAAATCATTAATATTCATCATTTTTAAACAAATACAGAATTAAGCATAATGAATTAAAATACAGAATAGGTAGAAAAGAGTATAGAAGGTGAACACATACTGCAGTAACAAGAGAGGAAAGTGAAAATCCAGGTAAATCTAAAATACTGACTCAAGGGTGGCACCTTCAAATATCACTGTGTTCTACACTCACATCACAGAGCTGCTAATCTCTTAATAATTTAAATAGTTTCTATTTGGTAGTGTATTTAAAATTGCAAAGACCTGAATTATTAAATCATTTAATGTGAAAATGTGGAGAACAATATCTATATCTGCTTTTGTTTTATCACAGATCTTTAGACGGTACAACCTGTCCATAACACAGAATCCATACTACAGTAAATACACGTTAGGGTGCTGAAATATATAGATAAAAGTGTTTGGCCGTGATGTGCAGTGGAGCCATGCAGACAAAAAAAAGAAGGAGCAAAGAGGAGAAGTGAGTCGTTAGAGAGAAGTTATAAATGTAAATTAGACATGAACCTCTTCTACTGTTCCTATCCCTATGGCACTGCCTCGACGTCCATATTTACTCGGACTTTTGCCTGGGACAAGCAACGACTGAGCCACACAGGAAGAGCAGAGACAGAAAGAGATAGAGAGAGATAGAAATGTGTGAGAGAGAGGGAGACAGAGAGAGCGATGATGACAGACGACAAAAGGAAGAGAGGAGGGCAAAGGGGGGTGGGGGGGAGAAAACATGAGATATATACAAATATATATGAGATTTCATGCAGTAAGTTGTTGTTCAAACAAAATACAAAGCACGTTTTAATTGGAGAATACAGGGAGGGACATTGTTTGGCTCCATGGGTGCAACACAGGCAGCTGAATGGGAGAGAGAAATGGTGAGCCAGTAAGAGCATGGGAACCCTATGCCTGTGAGAGAGAGCATGAAGAAGAGATAAAAAAAAAACAACAGAGGAGGACATACAGCATTAGGTTTCACATCAAGACAGGGTTATGGGCAAAAAGCAAGCTTCAGTCATATTCACTAATAATGCATGTTGGTTAATAAGAATGGTTAGTTGTTTTTGAGGGCAATCTTAAATGTGATCTAGACATACAGTGTTACTGTACTGGTGTGTCTGTTAGTTTGAGTATAAAAGACTAAAAATCCTGCTCAGTGCCAAACACAGAGAAACATGAAATTTCATAGTGATTTTCATTTCCATACAAATCAGAGCATTTCCATAAAAAAAATACCACAGCCCCCCCGCATATACAGTACATGTCAGACAAGCAACCATATGCACAGTATCTGTGAAAACCTTGTAACAACTTTAGGTGAGTTTCACCTTGAGTCGAAGGATAAAAAATCCTCTATGAACATTTGTGTAATGCAGTGTTTTCAGAACAAATTATATGAAAAAAGGAAAAAAAGCTGCCATTTATTGATACAAGGTTTTCACCTGACGGCAGAAATATTCATTCTTTCATATTAACAAGAAAAATATAGTGTGATCACCAAATAAGTCCACAAGCTTTAGCTGGCATGCACACTTACACACACATACTTATAGACAGTTCAGGTGCATGGGAGATTTAAATAAGGAATACACAAGTAAAAACAAGAAATATCAGAAGCAGCTTTAATCCAGGGTAGAAATTCACCTCGTGCCACTTTTATGAGTGTCACTTCATCTTGTGGGAGCAGACAATGTGCAACCGTTGTAATGTGAGAGCCAAGTCTAAGACCCAGGCATAAATGCTGCACTCGACTGAGTGTGCAGCCCTTCTCTGTGAGAAGTTAGTGCAGCAGGCAAGTGAGGGAAGAGGGGGCATGAACTCTAGTAGAATTGCTGGTGGTGGAGGTAGAGGAAGCGAGACTCGCCTCACCCAAGACCAGGAGGAGTGGGACTGTACTTACTATCCCTGGGAATTTGGGGCTCTCTGCGGGGTTGTGGTTAAAGCTGCCGCTCAGGCTAGTGGAGACTGTGTGCGGCTTCTTGAAAGTAAGACCCAAGGCATCCATAGACTGGCTCCTGCTGCGGATCACCCGCTACAGAGAGAGACGAGGAGGAGGAGATACATTCAGACGGCACTGACCCCTGTGACCCTTCAGCATTGCTGTGCGGCGTTAACAGGCCGAGAGGAGCCTCGGGGCTGTCCCTGAACACTGACCACTACAGGCAGAGAGCACTGGCCTGATGCTAATCCTGACAGACAAGGAAGCGACAGAGAACACTGCTAAGCTTTAGAGCCCGGAGGGGTTCAGATGAGTCATTATGTTTAGATAGGTGGTAAGAGAAGAAAGGGGAAGTAGAAGGGCCAAGTGGCTTGCAGATGTCTGACCACACTGAGTTTAAACACAGCCAGGAGAAGTTTAAAGCCCAGTGCACCTCTTTTGCAGGCATGGAACAGAGTGCAGAGGCAGAGTCATCTGATGGTGAAAGAACACTATCCATTCTCTTCGATATCATGATAGTCAAGGATGGCAGAATTAGATAAACAAGTGACCAGTGACTGAACACCGGAGCATGCAGAGAATACAGCAGCACAGAACAGCTAGGAAGCATGAGGAAGAAAAGCTGGGAAGCCAAGAGTGTTCCAGCAGGACAGAGCAGCAGAGCTTCTCTTCAATCAGATTAATACAGACTGAGGGAGATCGATAAAGCCCTTACAGCCTGCAGCTTGCATAGAGACAAGAAATATCCTGAAAGACTACCAGAGAGAAGACGCCCTTTTTTTTACATCCAGAGAAGAAACATCTGACAGCTGGTACAAAACATAGTCACTATAACTACTGTAAATGTTTTATCCTGTTCATGTGCTGTAACAATGATCTTTGTAGTCTTAAAGGAATAGTTTGACATTCAATCTTCAATCTTCTCATATAACTCTTGCCATGGAAGAGAATAAGCTATTTCCCAAAATGCTGAGTAATTCCATAAATAGAAATAAGTTTGAGCTTGAACTGAAATTTCAGTCTATGTAGAAAACAATGTTTCTGTCTTAGTGCTAGCATAAGTACAGAATTCAAATTGTTTACGAAGGACTTTGTTTATGCAAACACATTTTAGCTTCTTGAGCCTTTTCCATTGAAGCAGAAATGTGCAGGAGGTAAAGCTGTCAGTTTGAAGCCCCAGCCTCTGCTGCTGCTTCTCCAGTTACCTTGAAGGACTCAAAGAAGCCCCCTCCTCCTCCACTCCCGTTCTCCAGTTTGTCGTCCTCTCCGCCAACTCCCATCATGGCCTGGCTGTTCACATGGAGCTCCTCATACAGGGTCTCTAACAAAGCCGACCGTGTTCGTTCCTTACAAACACACATACATACACAAAGAGGGACATGATAAGAAAAGGGTACCTTGTTTGGCTCTGGCCAGAAGTGCAAAATAATATCTAGATATTTTTGCTTTTAAACAGCTCACCTCTAATTTGGCAAATTTCTCAGCTTTGTAGCAGGCATACTCTGCATTGATGAGCTTAGTAAAAAGGAATTCATGGAATTCAGGGCCCTGGGAAGATAGGAGCAGAAAGACATCATTTCGGAAACATTACAAAGAGGGAAACAGTGCACTGGCCAGAGGATGAAGTTGTTCTTTTTCTTACTTTTTTAAAGTAAGCAGGGTTTGGGAGGGCTGGGCCAAAGAAAGGTACATCATCTCTTGCTGTCACTGACACCTAAGAATAAAGAGTGAGATGAAGTATAATCACCAAATATCATAGAATAAAGTAAAGTAAACAACAGGAAGAGGGAAAATACAGTAGGTCACCTTGTAGAGAACATTGTCAGAGCACGGGTTGACCACTTGGACTACGACATAGGCGTGGAGAAAGTTGGAGGCGATCATGTCTGGTACAAAGGGAGTGTTTTCCTCTTGGAATACTATGGCCACAATATCGTTCCCTATGTGCCTCTTTCTCTGCAACTGCAACAAAACAGCCACATGGCAACTTCAGCCATAAATGAATGTGCATTTGCTTCTCTTAAGACAGTAATAGTACAATGGAAGAATATTCTTGCCAAGCACTGGATGATATGAATGAATGTTATTTGGTTATGTGCAGGTTTCAGACAGCTACATTTAGGATTTTTTTAGAACATATCTACTGCTGCCTGGAATATAATTTGAAAGACAATATGAGAAACCCTCTCGTTGCGGTTCCTACCCATTCTTGACAAAACCTTGTCTAATTCATATAGTACTTTATACTTCTTTAAGGGCAATGATGGCAGAGCCCTAGTAAAACAGGCATATCTCCAGCAGCTCATAAATCATGTTAAAGAATGTGTAGGAAAAGACATTAATATATTTATGTTTGTGAAGCACCACCAGGGAGTGCTGTTTGCTTTGATGACAGCTTGAAAAAGCACTGATAGGCTCAAAGGAGACAGTGTTAAACACCCACTACTGCTGAGAGGTCTGAACATATAGACTCATCTGTGTTTGTGAAAACCAGGATAGCAAACGGTGTGTAAGCTTGTGCTAATTAATCAGTGTCTGCGTGAAAATGTGAGACAGGGCTTTAAATCACTGTGAGGGAGGACTGCTGTTCACATATGCAAGACACCACAGCATAAATTTGAAGTGATTCATGTTTCTACTGGTATTTCTTTTTGTTTGTTTGTTTGTTTTTTTATATGTGCTATGGTTGTTTGGCAGAACAGAAAGGTACATACAGAATATGGTATTATAATACCCAGAGGGAACCTGTCTGTCTGCTTTCTGTGAATCATGAAAGGTGTGTTAGTCTGGTGTCGTATTACAGTACCTGCTGGGTGTCCCCCTCAGTGTAAGGCAGCTTTGTGGACACATGGAACATGACCTCTTTGTTGCGGTAGTTGCAGTAGACAGATTCAGTGCCAGTCTGCCCGTGAGTCACATCTAACCCCCCACGGAAACTGCAAGCACACAGACCCATGTCTAATAGGATGTTCTCCATCATCACAACAGTAGTATGACCCTCATTCCTGTAGCTAGCCTGATATAATGTAAACTACAGTTGGTATAATGTTGTAAAATGGTATGGTAGAGTATATTTACTGCCTCAGAACCACAGGTACGTCCTTACCCTTTAAAGTTGTGCAGCTCAATTTTCTCTCCTAAAAACTCCAGGAATTCTATAAAGGCAGGACTCTCTTCACTGTTGCCAAATAGCTCTTCCTCTGAAGTCTGTAACCAGTCAAAAAAAAAAAAAAAAAAAAAAAAAACCCCTCAAACATCAAGGCTTAGAGGAACAAATGATGTCAACAGATTCAAGTTAAAAACAGTGAGGATGCACTGTAGAGTCCAATAACAATGCCAATAATAATGCCACCTTTGTCTGCTTTACAAAAAGGACAATGGCTGAGAAGTAGAAAGAAAACTGAATCGGCACAGTGACTATTGGATGTAAGGTGTGTTCTAACTGCATTAGATTATTAGGGTCAATAACTGGAAACTAGCAAGTAAAGCTTATCTGGTGTGTGTTTGGCACTCCTGCTCATACACTCTGCATTTACATTTGAGACGACAAGTGTTTCTTCACTCAATTAAAGCAGTAGGTATAACAGTAGGCTTAGAGATAGGCTGCAGGAAGGATTGTCCAACAATGATCATCTGTAATGGAGAGTTGATAACCTATTCAGCAAGTGGAGTAGTGGTATGAAGACAAAAGCCTGCCTCAGCACAAACCCACAGCAACAACGCCTGTTCTGTTGTTCTGTTACTTATTGAGTATTTCTGTTTTATTCCTGGACGCAATATGCCTACTTAACCATCAAGTCTTTGTTTAGCACCCCTACTGAATAGAAAATGTCCTGAGGGATGTGCAGAGGGTCCTAACTGCCTTCCTGAGATGGCCGTTGGCTCATTCAAATTGTATTTAACAATGTATTTAAATTTCTGTAGGCTATAAGGGATTGACAGTGCAGATCTCAATACACTGAGGTCTCCATTTGAAGGTACAAGTACCCCTAGCAAAGCATTCAATGGCTCTTCTGCCCGCCATACTGTAAACAAGAGGGCTGTGATTGCCTCAGAAAATGAGAGCAGCCAAGGTGACTGGGCTACACCGAAAGCCATAATTAAGACAGGGGATGATTGAGCATAATCAGTTTCCTTGAGAAAATCAGAAATTACAATCTATAGTACATGTTAACTGTTATTGGACTGAATGCGATGAACATAAAGGATGCATGCACTTCTGCAGAACCACCTAAATAAAGGTATCTTTCCTGTAGATTTACGTTCAGGTTTTAAAGCTTACCTGTCCAAACTTTTGATAGATGACCCCAAACTTGAAATTGTTGCTTATCACATGTTCATCAAAGGTGACAATAAGTCTTGAAGCCTGTAAATAAATATAGATATAACAAGAAATCTTAGAGGATAGGTTCACAGTTTTTCTAGTCCATTGCCCATATGAACATTGAAACTGATTTTACTTGAGATCTCTCCACCTGTTCATACTGGCTGTTAAGAGCTCTCCTGCTAAAATGCTTTCAACAAAAGTGATGGGGGCAAAATCCACAACCCTCATTCTGCACAAAAATGTATTCAAAAGATGATCTGAGGATAATATGAGGCTTCAGCGGTCTGAGTTAGACAAATCAAGAGGGTATCTTTCAAAATGATAATGCTTTTAGTATTAAATTCCCCCTGTTTGTTTTCCGTCCAGTGTTTCCTATTGGCATGTGGGACTTGAAAGGGCACATAAGGCAGCTGCAACTATAGAATCCAAACCAGATCTTACTTTTGGATAAAGGATGGGAAAAAAGCGGTCCACGTTGACCTCTTCACAGACAAGCTTGGATTAAAAAGAGAGAGGGAAAAAATATTAGAATATGCTTAGACACTGTCACAGCAGACAACTCTCTGCATAAGGAAAACAACTCTTCTCACCTTGGCCATTTGGACCACATTGGGAAACTCTGTCAGACAGGAAATGGGGATCACGTCATGGTGTGTTTTCAGTTTGGTCCTGGTGAGGTCATAAAACAATCAGCGTGGTCTGAAAGCCATATGATGTGATGCAACATTTCTAACCGAACCTATCAGATGGGAAAGAGATGATCCGGTATGGACCATCATCAAACTTCCCCACCCTCTCCACCCACTCGCTGGCCTAAATAGTCCATCTGTTACTCTGCTGTGAAATGACAGTGCTGCTGGCACTCTCTCTAGCTTTATGACTCTTACGATAAAGCCGGTACTGGGAGGATGTGTTTATCCAGTCAACACGGGGCATTTCAGGAACAAAAAAGGGGATTATTCTGTATCTATTTCCTGTTTATCATGAAAGACATGACATTTTGTTTAAGCCTACACATTCAGCTGCTGATGTGCACAGTTTAGACTTAAACAATCAGTTTTCTCTGCAAATCAAGCAACATTGTACTACACCATGTATGCATAATGAGCGTTACCTGAGCATTAGCCGGAGATGTTCCTGGTCACCAATCACATCATACTTTAGGGAGAATACCAGATGTCCAAGGGCACTGTCCACTGAATAGTAATTAAAGTGTTCCTGAGGGCACAGTGCATGGATACGGCCATTAGTATCTGTCATAAACAGACACACACATGTGCAGGACACACGTGTATGCACTCCAGTCATTACCCATATCTTTCCAATCTGAGTAGCTTTTCTTCTGCTGCTGCTCTTCTAGTGCAGGCAGATCAAATTTGTTCATGTTATGCGTGTGTAAGAACAGGTGGCAAAGTCTAATGTATCTTCATTAGCAACAGTGTAAGAGGTGCCAAACAGTGAGGCTGGTTGCTGTTAGTGGTTAACTCCACCAGGATTCGCTTATTGCTTATTCATTTCATTACTATAATGAGCAAGAACTGAAGCTGATTGTGAAATATTCTGTGAGAGTAATGAGGAGGAAGGAAGCTGTTATAATGAGGACATTCATGAGTAAGACTTCAGTGGTATCAGTTTGAAAGAAGTATTAGATCACACCTTTTTTTAAAACAAAAAAGTGGATGATTTGATCTTCCTATCACCAGATTTAATTGCATGATTGGAACCATAAAAATGCACAATGCTAAGCTAAGCTGGAAAGAAGATGGAGGGAGATATATAAAACAACACATACAACTACTGCATCCACAGCTGGAAAGAAATAACAAATTGAAAAAAAAAATTGAAACTATGCTACAAATTATATTTAAGAGTCAATTTACAAGTACATGAAGGACATGGCTTCATTATGATGCGCCTGAATTTGATTTACAGATTATAAAACAAATTCTAAAAACCTCTGTAGGCTTTAAGGGAGATATTTTGGCATCAACCCTGCAATCCACTCCTGTTTTTTTTCCTGTCTTAATGTTGTTGTTTTATATTTTAAATCTTGTCTGTGTTGTATTTCAATCTTAATATTTGTGTTTTAATAAAATGTCTTTGAGCTTCTTCACATTGTCACAAATATTGTTGTTTCATTTACATTATTGAAAAAGCAATCTCATTCTGTGGTGCTAACCTTGCCCAGGAAGTGTTTCCGGTAGAGTGTGGCGGTTGTGTTACATTCCAGCTTGGTGCGGGTGTTTGGGGACAGAGGCTGCAGCTGCTCTGTGTCTGCAGTCTCACTCAGCTCATGGTTGGTCCCTTCAATCCAGTATCCACCAAACTGAGGCAGGAGGATGAGAGGAAAGGGGCTTTTCCTGCCCAACACCTGTCCCAAAATGCAAAATAGCAAGAGGGTGATACACAGAATGATGTACTGCAAATGTGAAAGTAATACCAGTGAGATAAACAAATACTAATAATGAAAAGTGCTACAGCAGCACTCTACCTCATGGACACTCGGGTATGGAATGTAGTCCTCCTCAGTCTGAAAAAAATACAGAGAAAAAAAAGCATTGTTTGTTTGTTCCTCATCAAAGGGTAAAAATAACCTCGCAGTCCAACTCTATAATCCCAAAGGACGCTGTTTCAGAGTACTTGCATAACTTTTATGCAATGAAAATCATTTTAGCAACTACACAGGAATTAGTCATCAATGTTTTATCAAAGCTACTGTTATCCATACACATATATATCCATATTAACCAGTACTGGGCACACTGAAAGTTTTCAATCATGCATTACTAACATTATCATCATATCCTGTTACAAAGATTTCAGCATTTCAGGCAGCAGAGCACACCTGGGCATGTATACGTTTCGGAATCCTAACTAACCCTTGTATGGTTAGACTTAAGAGCATTTCACTGTGTTATGAATAATACTGTGCGGCTCTGTGCTGAAGTAACCAGCCTGTCTGGCAGAGTCAGAAATGGTGGAGCAGCGGTGACACGGTGACCGCATCATGTGAATAATGTCCTGTCTCCACATGGAGAGTTGTACCTTGAGTGGGGGAGGAAAGGTGCATCTCTGCTCATCCATCCTGTTTCCCTATGAGAGGAGAGGGTGAGATAAGAAAACCAGATGGACAGAGACAGAGGTGTCATGCTCAGTCATCACAGCACTGCACCTGCTTTTGCGTTTAAAAACGTCAACACAAATACCTAAATTCACGCACTTGTCACTGAGTAAAAGTACAAAAAACAAACTGCATAAAGCAGTGTAATAAAAAAAAGCGAGAGAGAAAATAATCAACTTTATTACATAATGACACAGTTTTCCCAAGAGATGTGCAGCAGCCAACAAAGCAAAGTCAGAGAGGGACAGATGGAAAGATACTGAAAGAGATATATTACATACACAGGGAGCACAGATACTGAGAGACAATTAAAGGATGCTAAAGAGCAGGCATTTGGGAGTGACTGAAAAGTCTGTTAGCACACAGACGAAGTGTGGTAATAAGACCCCGGGGGATTACAAAGATTCAGAGCTAAGTGACACTCCTACAGTGAAACACCCATTGGACCCTAGGTGTGTATATGTTTATGTGTGAGAGAGAGTGAGCGGAATGATGCAGAGAACCAGATGCAGTGAGACTAAATAAGGGCTACGTGATGGTGTCTGGAATTATACCTATATATTGTGCGACTGTGGAAACCGCACAGTCCTGCTTCACGTCCCATGCTAAAGAGGATTATTTTATTTTCAAAACTTTCAGTTATGCCAGCAAACAAAAGCAGACATGACAGATACTGAGGCACCTGGAAGCTATTAGGACTGTAATTGACTTAATATTTTTCTGAAGAAATAGCCAATATATACTAAATCAGTGATGCATTAATTGTTAAGAGACATGCCCCAAAAAGATTGTGAGTTTTGATAAGCTCTATTGTCAAACTCTTCACATGTAGGTTCACACAATTAAAACAAAGATCCTTCCAAAGCCTTCAGAAGCCAGGAGACATAAGGGGACATAATAAGCTTATAGTTCTGTCAGCCAGTGTTAAAACCAGAGTGTCAACAGAGACAGTGAGACACACATGTAACGCACTGACGACTCTCCTCTGAAATCACCAGATTCAATATCTTTCTCGTGGATAAAGCTAAGTATTGTAGCCGAGGAGAGGGTCAAAGTGCTACAGAATTAGGAAGAGACACACTGACTGGTTAGTTGCTTGGTGAGTATAGCTTAGAGACTTGAGACAAAATACAAGCATCAATGCATTGTCTTACCTGCATCTTTTCAATCATTTCAAATAAATCTGTGGTCTGGAGAGAGGAGAGTGAGATGAAGTGTTTTGAGTTCATTTATTTGGTTGCAGAGGTTCATTTATTTCTACAGGAGCGAGTCTGATCACTACAGTTCAACTCTGTTCAGCACTTATTGTTTGGAGCCCCATCACGCTCTATCCATTGACAGGAAAACACATTTAACCCTTGTGTTTTGTGGTCACTGGCTTTACTATATGCATAAAAGTAATCATGATGATAACTGCACTGTTATTACACCAGAGCTTTGGCTTTTTTTATGTTACATTGGTTGTGTATGAACACATATATATTCCTTTTGTTTGCCAAATAGTCATTCAGATGCAACAAAATGCACAATATGTTGTCCTACATAGTGGCATTACTTATGTATTGGGTCAGTTAGATACCAGAGAGGTCTAACTCTGTAAGACATCTTATGAACAAACTTATAAAAGTACAAAAACAGGAACCCAAACAGATTTTGTGTAAAAAGTATAAAACAGAAACAGAGAAAAAAAAAGAGAAACAGAAATGTGACATTTTCTGTAGTGGACTTCTGAAACGTCATCTCTTCGAAGTTATGATTAAAAGCAATTTGCTGATTTGAAAATTAGGACAATTCATTACATATCAAGGTGATAGAACAGTGTTAGCTGTGTGTTCTGAGCTGTTAAAGAGGGCTCTGGGTTTCCAGGACCCCAAACAAAAAGGTATGGGTAATTGCTTTATTCAGGACAAGTGTTGTCCCTTTACTCAGTGCTGTGCAGTCGATGTTATAAAGCACACATTTCCAACTGTTCCCATGAACTGAAACACTGCCAAAATTCAGACTTAATTTATCTGAATCAATCTAATCTGATTGCTGCCTGTGATCTCTTGCATCTCTGATGTGTTTTGTCACACAAAAGCTGAGTGTGACTGACGAGCTTTTTGATGTTGAACACCTACCTAGTCCTTCCGAGCTCAAACACAGCTGCTGTGGTATTGTCCTTTAAATTTTCACATGCAAAGCATGTGTGCATCCGCTGACCATGACGATAGAATCGTCATGGTCTACTGCAGAAAATTCTACAACAACAGTCCAAAGGCATCGGTCTGGAGTAATCAAGGGAAGGCTGAAAGGTTTAGCCAGTAAAGCCTGTCATAGTCAAACAGTTTGTGTACACAGCAATCGTGTCTTAGCTTTCAGTGTGAGTATGAGTAAAGTCCTCCACCATGTGCAAACAATAGTCTGCCACAAACCCTGAAAGTAAATAACCCAGCTTCAACAACACTAACCAGCGATTAGGGCAAGAGGAGCTGTAGTGTTGAGCTGTATAGTATCTTTGGGCTCAAACAACAGCTACATTAGCCATAACACTGTATGTCCATGCACAAAAAGCATGGATATGTCTGACTAAATCTTTTAGTGTTATCTGTTTCTTTACACTAAAAGAAACACCTGATATTAGAACTATAACTGAACCCCAAAAACATAGATATTTATTCAGCTCATCAGTTCAATAAACAACCAATATGACCATACAAGTTTTGCATTTGCAAATCTAATCTTACTTTGATGATGCAGTCCCTATAGTTTACCATCTACTGATGCTTTCCATCCAGCATTTCTAAAGGAAGACTACTTACATGGCTGGGTTTCTTCCAGTGCGCCTTTGTCACAATTGGAGCATAGACATAGTCGTGATTTTTAGCCATTTTTAACTGTCCATGAACTGGCACGTGATGTGTCGACTTGACTTGACTTGACTTCAACAGTTTGTATTAAACGCTTTCTCTGACTGCTGTGTCTTCATCAAATGGTAGACAGCTGACTGTTTCCCACTGTGACACTCGAGGTAAAGCTGCATCCATGCTACCTGGAACCATGACTGACAAAGTGCTGGATCAGACAAAGTTGGAGACAAGATCCACAGCCTCTCCCAGTGTGTGCTGTAAACATACAAGATTATCAGCAAGTGTATGTCTCGACCTGCTGTCACTGATTTAAGTTTAGAGTAGTAATCCTCTGAATGAAGCTGCTGATCCTTCTTTGTTACTCTCGCTCTCACTCTCCTTAAAGCATTGTGGGAGGAAGTCCCAAACACATATCATCCACATCTGTCTTATCTCTAACCCTGTCTTGACTTTGGCTGACAAGTAGCCAGAGGTGGAGCCCAACTCCTCTACTTCAATAGATAAGTCTTTCAACAACTTCCTGGTCCATGGAGGAGCTGTATGGGCAGTCCTAAATTATAGGATGGCTGCATATGAAAAAATTAGCAGATCACCAGCTGTTGAAATCATGCAAACTGCAGTGGAGAAAAGAGAAAAGCAGCAAACTTTGAAAGAAAAAAAAAAGTAAGAGACCTAATTTCAGCAGAAAACCATTTTGCAGAAATGACCAGAGCGTAGGAGGTGTGGGAATCCTTAGGGAGCCAGGCTAGCATACGGTGCAGGTGTTAGAGCTGAGGCCTTTCATTAGGAGAGCTAATAGGATCGTCATTATGACAAGAGGCAAATTAAATGTGCAAGACCTCCTCTCTCCTCCAGACTTGTCAGCTGCAACTCACAGTGCATCTGCACAGAGCTCATTAAAACTTTGACCAGCTCCATGAGAATAAAGAGCATCGGATGGATGCAGAGGCTTATTTTGTCATTTTTCTGTTGATGCTTGGTAGATCTGATTCTTAGTTCTGCCCTTTGGCTCCAGCCAATTTAAAGCTGTTTAGGATTTCACTTGCATCCCGAATTTATGGAGGACTTTAGGAATTTTCCCTGAGTGGTGCAGCTTGTGGGAAGAGTAGGTTGTAATTCATGTGCCAGTATTTATGGCTTGAATGAGCACCATGTCTGAATCAGGCAACCCACTCCACAATATTGACAAAACACTGTCAACGAGCACTGGACCATACTTATTAAACCTATTTAGTTGGACACTGGGTTACCAGCATCTCAGAAATGTCTTTTTTTGAAATATGTGTTTTTTGTGTACTTCTCTTAGAAATACACAACATTATTAACATGACAATAGAGCAGTGTAGTTTGAAATAGGCAGAGACCATAAGACCTGGTGGGGTTAATTGCAGATTGACCTGGTTTTCACAGCGCTCTGATTAAAGTGATACGCTTCTCCGAGTCTTGCCCCACTGAGCCCTTATTATACTACAGTACATCACATTACCATGCTGTCCCTCAATATCATCATCAGATATGTTCCCCTTCCTGAATTGCAAATTAAAGGAATCCAAGAAGAATAAAACTAATGAATAAAAGGGGGTTATGCAGGTTAGAGGTAAGTAGAATATTAATACAACTACATTTTAACTGCTGCGGACATTTTCTAAAGTGTTTTAAAGCTGTTTCTCCTCCAGGATTGTGCAGAGAAATGGTGAAAATACTATAAGCCATGAATTCAGCTGCGCCTTTGCTGGCTATATTTGGCTTGCGAGTCACGAAAATCTGTAGGCATGCAGAAGTTTCAAAAATCCCCTCCTCATGTCTGACTAATTGTAACTAGTAAGTCTGAGGCACCTACAGATGGTGTGTGCTGCAGGGATCAGGAGTGACTGTTAAACAACCCAATCTCCAAATTCTCCTTTAATCCCTTTCTCTTCCCACTCCCTCTGCTCTACTCAGATCAAGTCAGATTGCAAGACGCGTAAGCTCCATCCAAAGTGTGAGAGACCTCATGAAACCAATCCGACATGAGTGAGATTGTATCCACTTTTAATCACCACAGAGCTCAGCTTTGTTCAGTTTCTAAGTTCTCAAAATATCCCCGGCAGGTTTTTCAAGCAAGTCACGCATTTACAATGATAAGACATGCCAAAGGTAGGCATGAATATTCCGACAGAAAGATGGATGGCACTGTGACAGCCTAAATAGATTTATTGAAATAATTTCCTCCTTAATCATGTTCACTTTCTGCCCTGTATATTCTGCGTCTACAGTCACAGCAATTTAGTCTTTCCTCATGCAATTTCCACTGAAAGGAGGAATAATAGAGCAAGCTATGCCGATTCATAAATACTGAAAATCTTCAAAAATCATTAAAAACTGTTTATGTGACCTGGAGGCTGGAATAACCCTCTTACAGCAAATCGTATGTGAAAAAAATGTATTGTAAGTTAAAAAAATACACTTTGGAAGAACAGAAAGCAAATTTTAGCTTATCCTCAGAAAAAGTCTGCAAAATAGTTGATTATTTTTAACTGACACTGATGTAAAAGTGACTCATTGTTTAGGATGACATAAAAACAGCTGGAACAATTGAACCCTGCACATCGACTGATAAAACATTACTAATTTTCCAGTTTGGTGCAGTTTGGTGACACATCAGATAGCTGTGGGGGCGAAGAAGTTTGTCTTTTGATTTAAAAATGACAATTTCTCAGACAGGCTGTGTTTTGTTTGCTTTGATGGAGTCAGACTTATTAGGAAAGGATTGAGAAACTGTCGGCATAAAAGCTGACAGTTTCCTGCTTAAAATAGACTTCTATTAATTGAATCAGGCAAACATAATTATCCTCAACATGGAGCTTCGTGCACTCTAATTGCACAAGTTAAACAAAAGAAGACAAGAATAAAAACCAAAGTAACGGTGCATAGAGACAGTCTGGGTCTAATACAGTTGTGAGAGATTAAACACAGACAGAAAACCGAGCGAGAGCATCCAGACAGCAGCAGGTGTAGAGACAAGATGAGCAGAGACACTGAACAAAGATCACAGAATAAAGGTCACACAGAGGTCCATCGGATAAGGTCAGGGGTCAGAGTGTAAACTGGACTCCCCCTTTGTTCTCCTCCTACCTTGTGGAATTGTGAGGGGGTGTATGGGAGTGTCGGCTGGAACAGCTGGGGCTCTAGTGTTGCAGAAATTCGGGGGTCACTCCCATCTTGTTTCCTAGAATCAGACAGACGCAGAAGAACACTCAGTCAGAAAAGGTCACTTAGTTTGAGATCAAGCAAGAGGACAATAAAAGGCAATGCCTCAGGAAATGTTGCTGGTCTCATTTAGCAACAGAATTCATTTGTATGGACTGGTGGCTTGCAATGGCCTTAAGCCCAGAAAGTGAGGGTTTCTTGTTATTACATTTCTTTTTATTAACTAAATTAGCTTCTGTGTTACCGATTCATTCCTTTTGATGTCTCTTGAAAGTGACTTTATTTTGAAAAGTGGTAAAATCTGACATTTTAAGAAAATAGGACTAAAAAGCAGAGAAAAGCTGCGATTCATATTCAGACCTCTATGAGTCAGTTAAAGAGCTGTAGTTACATTTTATCGTCTCATGTCTATTTCATCTAATATGCAGTGCCCTAGTGATAGAGACTTTTCATGATTTCTTAGCTGTTTATACTTAAAAAAAAAAATTCCCTGAAGATATCAAATCATATTCCACTGTGCAGCTTCTTGAATTCTTTGAGAGCATCAGCTGCTATTTACAAACACTTCAGGGATCTAGGGAGTCAATACCCATAGTTTCACATTTGTTCAGACTGAACATCTCTCCTCTCTAACTCAAGAGAGTGGCACATTGCTAATGCGAAACTGAGCAATACAACTGTCACACATCCTTTGCTCTAAACTCAATAACTCGACCAGGATGGCTTTATGCCCACAGGATCACTGATCGATGCCCCTGTTGAATATGGTGCCCTATTGACACTGACAACTGGCCAGTTTGCGCAGCAGGCTCTCAATTTGTTTGATTAATTCAGTCTATTCCAAACACACAAAGTGATCGATCAGTGTGAAAGTGGACCTGCGATGGTCATGAAGCAGCAACAGTGTGAGAGTGAAACATGTATGTTGCTGTCTGTGATGAACAAAGAAGGCTTCAGCTGCCACAATGAAATATGATTCATATCTCTTTATCTGCAGGGTGCTGTGTACTCCATATATAAAGAAATATTATTAAATGCATTCAGTGACTCAGTGGGACAACTCTTGAACTCAAAAACTAGTGTGGCAGCCTACACTGACGGCATTTATTTATATGAGTGAATGTACTGAGCTCTGCAGCTGAACAGCTGCTCAAGAGGGACAGAGACCGAGATGGAAATTTGATTCACATTCACTGTGTTACTCAGTGAATCAAATTTAGGTGATGGAAAAAGAGAGAATATGAATTATTAACATGCTGCCATTGCACAAAAAGTGGACCTTCAATTAAGGAAAGTCCCGCATCATCAAATTGTAACAATTAAGAATACAAGCCTTTTCTCAGAAGGCTCAAAAAACATGAACAAGACGAGGCCTCAGCAGCAGCTCTCTCATGGGAGTGCAGGGTACGATAAGGCATCAGCTGCCCTGAACTCTTAATTAAAGCTGATGCACAATAGATGGATGCAGGGCATACACAGACACACACACTTATTTATTTATGGGGAGGGGAAGAGCTTTCATTTCTAACAGTTGGTTTAGAGACAGATACTGTATTACATTAAAAAAACAGGTAATACGTGTCAGAGATATTTATGCATCTGTCAAAAGCCTGAATGTGTTGTACACACAGTAGTATTGTACAAAACACACAGTAAATAATAATCATCATTAATTAGTGACAAGATACAGCTCTATATCCCACTCTGGCAAAGAATAAGTAGCAACAAAACACACCTCAAAGTAAAGGTGACAGAGCAAATGTCCTGTCCGGTCCATGACAAACATGTGGTGCAGCACACATTACCTACTGCTGTTCACTCACACACACCTGCCTGCTCCGTGCAGACTTACCATGTAAGCCCACCTCCAGATCAGTTCGCAGCACTAAGCCACTGCTTCATCCCAACAAATTACATAACACACCCCAGCTGGTTAACGATGCACCGCAGAAATCAGCCGTGTGAAGAAGTCACAGCATGTCACCTGGACCACCCGATGTCCTGCGCGGAGAGGAGCAGCAAACTTACTCTCACGGTGGCGGCCGTAGGCTGGGTGCTCCCTGGGAAGTCCGGACAGTGATCAGCACTGGGGCAGATGACTCACTGTCTACGCTGCTCCGCTAGTTAAGTGTCTCTCTCCCTCTCTCCTTCACAGTTATCTCCTCTCTCTCTCTCACTCTCCCTCTGTGTCTCTCTCCGTTTGCTCCTCTCTCTCTGCAGCTCCAGTCAGTTCACTTGCTGCTTCCCATCAGCTGCTCACCTGCTGGCCTCACTCTCAGCTCTTCAGACTGCCGCACACTCTCAGCGAGCATCCTCTCTGCCGCTGATTCTCCTCCCACTCGGTCTCTCTCACACACATATGCGCTCTTGAGTTGTCACTTCCTCCGTCTCCACCCTCTTTGTCTGCTCTCCAGCTCACACACAACATGATCTGGTACTTGCCCGAAACCCTGAACTCTAAACCACACATCGACCCCCAACCACCACCACCACTCTTATCCCCTTCAAAGCAGGAGACCCTCCCCCACCATGCATTCAGGGGACAACTGAAGTCTGCCGCTCACAGAGAAAAGGGAAAAGCATGGATGATTAGGACAACAGGGGTTGCCTTCAATCCCCACACTGCCTCATGAGCTAGCTAGGACTGTTGCTGTGGCAACCAAATCAGCCACAGCCAAAAAAAAAACAAAAAAAACACCCACATGCACATTCACGTTCATAATGATATGACTTGAACAAAGTGATTATGTCCAACATTAAGCTCCGAGAGGTGAACAGACATTGCAGCCTCCTTAATGCTCATTGTGCAGGATGAGAAAGCATGTGTGGAAAGGTTTTTAATTACTGTAATGAGTTTCATTCAATCCCCAGTGAACATGTGCGTTTCCTCCACTAAGCTACCATCCGCAGCTCCCAGCAGACCTGTGACTAGTGTCACCAGTGTTGCCTTTTCCTGCTAAATCCATGCTAAATAATACTCAAGAGCAGTGAGAGTGTTGACTCATCTTTCTTTTCCTTAGACAGCTTCTCTGTGAACAGGCATGCACCTTAAGAGTGAAGTACATGTGTGTATTTGTCCGTGTGTGTGTGTGTACCGTATGTGTCAGACATGAAGAGATAACAAGGGATTATAGCCCAGTCCTCATACTGTGCAGAATTAAGAGCTGTGTATTGTGATAAACAAAACCAAATAATCCTCTCACTATCTGGAGCTTACCAGTAGAAAAAACTGCATCCTGTCATTTAGCAAAACTTTTACAATGTCCAGATTAACAGTGATTTGTTGAGATGTCCTTCTGTAATGACACAGTATCTGTCTATTGATTTCTTTTAAACCCTGAACAAAGACAGCTGATGATATATATGGTGATTGCTTTGATTTGGGAGAGCTGAGGACCAGGAGGTGTGGGGTTAAAATAAAATGAAAATGTTTTCTGTGAGGGCTTTGTCAATAGTGCACATAGATGAAAACACATTATCGGATAAAAGGCAGATTCCGTTTAAATGTCCTGCTTAAAATCTGATTAGCACCGAGTGCCATTTTAGCACGGATCGTTGCAGCTGGTTCCCATCAAATCAAAGCCACATGCATTTAGAATGACAGTCTGGGACCTCACTGAGGACTCAACCCTCTTGTATGCTGATGAAATAATAAATAATGGCAGAACAATCAGAAATCCTGAACCACGTAAAGCTTTATTTTTATCTTGTGTGGAGGAAGATTGTTGATTTTAAATTGATCGCGTCCTCCCTGCTCCAATGTCCTCTGCAGAATCCCACAGTAAATCCCTTCTGACCAGCCCTGCTGCCAGGGATTCCCGTCCCATTAGCCTGGTGAAATGGCCTCTGCCCCCCCTCCCTCATATCCTCTGAGAATTGCTGCTGTCCTGAAATCTCCCCATCTCCCACCCTCTCTCTGCCTCTCTCACATTTGTCTTTTTAGCAACTATTTCTCAATCAAGACAAGTTAAAAAACTATTTCTGTATACTTCGAGTCACAAGCTCAAATAATGGCTAAAGATGGCTGAATCCTATAATTCCCAAAGGATTAGAGCAAGACAAATCAAGAGTCAGCAACTGTGTGATCATTGTTCACCAGGTTTCATTAATATAGTACACTAAATTTATAAAAATAAAACTGAAGGTTCCTTCTGATTCAAAATCATATTGTCATGCTGTGCAAAATAATCCAAGAAAGCAGCGATGAATGTAATCTGTAATCTGTATGATGTGTGTGTGGCAGGCGGCGTGTGACCAGCCACTGACCCCATGGGCCAATTAAAGGTTGAGGTCTCCAATCACAGACCCATTATACACCCTCCAACATGTCAGAGGTCTCCAGCAAGCAAGATGGCTACTGTTCTGAAATATGAATGAATGGTTATTTATGCATAATCATTGAGTGTCTCCCACAGGTTGAGATTTAATTAGCTGTGGTCCAAATGGGGGGTGGGGTGTAAGAGATGACAAATAATCATTGTAAAAATACAATAGTCTTATATTAAATGTGAGAAAAATTGTGATTATTTTAGTGCAAGGTTAAGTCAGTTCTTACAAATGAACTTCTATCACAAATCTCACAGCTGTGTGTCTTTGTTATACAGTGAAAATGTTTCTATCATTTTTATTTATCATTAAAATTACCTGATAAAGTACAATAATAGAACTATGTTTAGGGAAAAATCAGTCAGTGTTGGATGGAGCAGGTCTGAACGATCTCCTGCTGTTTTAGATTTGTTAGAACCCGCCCCCAGTCACTCTTAAACAAATTGGTTGTGTTTAATCAAGGCCATTGTTTGTTTGCAAGGCAAAGTAGGAGTGCCAACTGCTTCCCAACTTTTGAAGAAACTTTACATCCCCACCATGATTTCTCTGCAGCTCACCTGAACCCCACTGTGACTGTGATTGTGACTGGTTTGATAATCATGCAGCATTTTTTTTAAATGCCTTGTTTTGAACTGGGTAATGGGGCTACATTAGGGGGAGTCCGTGAAGCAGACATGGCAGATGAGCATGTTTATGCTGATGTTAATTATGATCTCTTTTTCTCACAGTAGATTTTTTTCTGCTTAACCAGCCTAGTCGGGTCAGGTGGTGACCACAGAGACACAAAATAAACAGTAAATTTTTTTTTTGCAACTCATAGCAGCCTTTTAATCTCATTTTAAAATAAAATATATAATGTTTATCATGTTCAGCATCTTAGCTTAGCGTGTTACATAGAAATTCATCCAACCATCAATACATCCAGACATTTCACTGAAATCCATTACTAAAAGTCCAGGGATCACCAAAATCTGTGGATTTGTCTGCTCAAAATTTCAGGGCAATCCATCTACTAGTTGAAATATTTCAGTCAAAAGTCAAAGTGGTGAACTGACCAAATGACCAACATTGCAGACAACTAGTGTGGAGCCAGACCACTAGTGTGGTTAAAAATGGGTTAAATTCCATATTAGAATAAATCAAACCCTCCTTACCTCCCAACCAGAGATTTGACCTCAATTAATTTATAAGTACTGTCGACAGTCTCCAAACATAAGTTATTTATGTGGTGCACTGTTTATAATGTGTGTAAAAATTTATTTCAGTGGTCAGACACCAACGCCTTCAGCTATGCTGCTCAGCGATTTTGTTCCTTCTGTGTCATACTATGTTAAAATTTTAACACTGACGTGCTCAGACAATGGGTTCGATTTTTCCAAATTCATCATGAAGTAGCAGCAACTGCTGCCTTTCCTGCCACCAGTTCTCCAGCACCCAGAGATATAAGGAACATATGTGCTGTGAATTATGTCATACATTGACCCTGGAATTGCCCTGTTCTCCGGGCCATCTTTCCCAGCTCCCTCAGACTGACCTGAAGCACTCAAACAAATGGCAGGATGATTGTCTCTGGTGTGAAACCGTTTCTCTGAGTGGTGCTTGAGTGGAGTCTCAAAGGCAATCTTTCCAGATGAAAAGATGTAACTTCCTCTCAAAAATGTTTTACTTTGATGGGAGTTCAGCTACATAAATGTATGGAATGTATAACATAACATTTTATTTGACCTTCTGAGTCATCTCCATTTAGGTCTCTTAATCTGCGTGGCAAAACAACCTCATGACTTTCCTCTGTTTCAGAAAATGATAACACACCAGGGCCTTTTGTCCTTCAGCCATAAAAGTTACTGCAGCCACAATCAGGCAAAAGCAAATACTGGACAAAATTCAAAAAGCAGATAAGTCTGAGATGCTGTTTGTTCCCAAGGGAACTGTACCTCTACAAGTCCTTTTAAACAAATAGTTAGATATAGAAGTCCGATTTAGTATTTCTTATCAAGACAGCAGAGCACACCAATTGTTTTCACTTGAAGGTATGAGCCTGTCTTTGTACTGTACTGCTGTATTCAAGGCAAGAATAGAAAAATACTTTGACAAAATGGCTGTACAATCAAATTCTACATGTTAGGAATTATAAATAATAAAATATCTGTGGGATCTGATGCGTGAGGAGACTCCTTAATGGATTCTCTTGAGCTCACACCTCCCTTGACAGCTGGCTATATTCAGTATGCATTAAAAGGCCAGGTACAGGAGGTGTTTTTGAATAAAGCATGTTCACTCTACCAAAAGGTCCCAATTTCCAGCTTGCTTATCTCTCACAATATCGCTGTCCAGATTTCCTTGGAAACACACCCCCCAGGGAAATCACAGTAATGCAGATGTGCCTTTTAAACAACAGAAGGTCGCTGCGGGATCATTTTGTGCTCTTTTGTGTTTGATATTAGAGCTACTAGTGTATTCAGTGATATTAAACTTTAAACAGATTGATCCATGAAGCGCACATCCCACCTATCAATCAAGATGAGAGCAACCAATCAGTATTGTCAAAAGAATTTGTTCAGGCAAGAATTTCCTCTGCCATGGGAGAGAAAAAGCAGGAGGCAGGCAGGATATATAAAGTCCTGGGCTCAGCTACTTCCCCTCACTGGCTTACCACACCATCCTCTGCACGGCAAGTGTCAATAAACAGGCTCCACAATGGATTTACACATCTCCTAATATATACTCGGGGATATACCCATCCACAAACACAAGGAATAAAGACCTGAAGCCCTGTCTTCCAAACCAGAAGACACTGCAGCTGCAACAGACTGTCTCAAGGCAATGAAGTGAAAGAAGCTGGCAGAACAACTTTGCCACAGAAAAGCTCCAGGAATCAGACGAAGTAAAAGGGAAATGTCCTGTCAAAGTTCCCTGGCACTCGTCTCAACCTTCAGCAGCGTGCTGACATGTGAGTTTTATGTTTTTTAAGACATCTTGTGCCGGTGCTGGATGGTGGCTGACATGTTGGGATTTGGATTATTGAGACGGGAAGAACCAGGGGCGAGCTTGTCACTTTGGTGCTATATTTAGTCAGACAGCAGGAGACTCACAGAGAGACAGTCTAGCCTGATCGGGCTTGACAGTTTGCTGTCCCACTATGTCCGCTTTTCCAGACAACTCAGCTTGACATACACAGATGAGCGTGCACAGGCAAACTGACACCCGGGCCGGCTTCACCGTGCAGCGGTGAGCGCATGTGCAGAGGAGACAGACAGAGGATGATGCAGAGTGACATCTCATGGGAAATTAGTGAACACAAACAGAGGAGTGTTTACAGTGACACCTCTTAAGTGTTTATGGGCAGCAGCAGGACACAAAGGATGAAACAGACCTAGAATTTAGACGGCACCATAAAAATAGAAGGAGGAATTGCATCACACAATTTGCAATAAATAGCAAGGTCATTCAGTGGTACCAAAATAACCTGTATTTGGGACACCATTGCCTACTGAGCATAAAAGTATGTGTTTGATCACTCTTACAAAAAAAACAAAAGAAAAGAAAAAAGGTGGCACACGTCATCAAAACTGCCACATGCAGCATGCATGTTCTCAGCTTTTTGCCACTAGAGGGCAGAGGTCATGGCAAGCTACACAGCACAGCCATCCTCTAATGAAATTATAAATTTTTTCAAGAAAAACAATGAGTATGATGCATCAGAGAAAAGGTTCCTTGCTCATTTTTACTGCATTCTCAAACACAGTCAGGCTGAAATCCTAACTGATGTCAAGTTCTTTAACGTCCAGCCTGAATTCTGCTGGTTGAAAAATGCAGACCTGTTCTGACTGGAGGTCAGGTGAGCTGAAGCATGGATAAAATAGTCGGATCAGTGGCCAAGTTGTTTTAAAGAATGGGCAGGAAGTTATACAATCGACGGCCTGCCACAATAATCCATCATGCTCCAGGGACTGAGAGGCAGAGTGCACTTTGTGTCTGGATATATGTTTGCATGTGTGTAGGAGAGAGAGAGACAGTGAGAGAGAGACTCTTATACAACATCTCAGTATAGCCATTATCCACACTAACCCTTCTCTTCCATTTCCTCCCATCAGGGGAGCTTAGCAGGACCGGATTACAACCAATTACAGGCCTCCCCCAGAGAGAGCTGAGATGGGGCTTGAGGATCATCTGTTTATTGTGTATGACCCATGATGGCCAGATGGAAGATGATCATTTAACTTTAAATCAACTACAAGAACTGAGGGATCAAAACCGAGCAATTCCTGACATTAAATACATGAAGCAGATTAGACGTCATCGCTCACAGACTACAAACACAGTGTTTTTTTTTTTAACTTGTTACCTTTATAGATCAAACAAAGCATCAATGTGAGAGTGGGATAATGAAATGATACAGATAATCCTTAGTATATTGCGGCCTTTTGCGAGGAATACACAGATTGATTTCATCGATCGGCCCTTGAATACTGGCATGGGACAGTTGAGGAGGAATGGATGCATCAGGCAGATACAGTACATTCTTATGTACCATTTAATTGTGGAGTCATGCAGTTATCATCAAAGCAATCATAAAGCAGATTAAAGAAAAAAAAGAAAAAGAAACTCACCAGAATTTTCGTGGCTTTCCAATTCGGAAAGGTGAGCACGGCATTTTGCAGGGTTGTTCTGTTAAGGATTGGCTGCTGGAGATTTTATCCCACTGTTCTAAATTCCAGTCACATCCTGTCCAACATACAGTACCTGAAGGAAGATTTTGACTTTGGCTCTCCTTTGTACAGGTGTTGTTTGACTTTTTTTTTATCTAACTTTTGCCCTTTGGCACAGTATAATGAAGAATCTAAAAACAGCTGTTTGTGAACTCTCCGATGCCACTTTCACTACTGCCTCGTCCTAGCACCATAGGTTTTTCAGAAATTGATCTGTCGTGCTGAGCATGAACACTGATGATTATGCAATATAATTCAAGTTCTATTAACACAGTGGGAAGGATCCTCCAAATTAATCAAGCTTTGGAATGGCAGAGAGGACCAAGTGTGACTCTGCTGAACACTACATGCATTTTGTTTTGCAGACATCACACTTTCCTGTTCCCATCACCTCATCCACTCACTTCCTTTATCCTTCTTCTTCCTCTTCACACCCACAATTCTTTCATTTCCTGCATGGTTTTATATCCTTTTTTAGATTCTCCTCTTCATCTTTATTTTCCGCCAGTCTCTTGTCTTCTCCTTCACTGTGATGTGCGGTTTGCTGCAGTAGTAGCCCAATAGCCAAACTGCAGTCTCTGCAAAAAAGCCTCGCTACTGCTGAGTAACGCAGGCCTAGCTGGTAAAAGAGATCCTCCCGTATTTGTATTCCACAGGGAAGGAGAGATGCTGCAGCGAAGCACTGTTTAATCTGCTGCAGTCAGACAGAGGGGGATGAGGGCCAGACATTCGTGCCACCACACCTAAAGCTTTCAGAAATGGAGTGGTCTATCTGCAGTGGCAGAAGGTGTGCATGCTCAGCTCCCTGCCTGTCTCCACGTGCCACACACAGCAGTACTTCAACCTTGCCAGCACTGCGGAGATGGCGGGACGGACTGGGTATCAGTTTCCCCACCGCTGCCCATCTGCTCTACCTTTTACTGGCTCATTCATCTTACTCACACTCCACTCGGTGGACTGATTCACACATTTAAAACCTACAAGGCCAGTCTGAGCCAGTGACATGAAACACCACTCCAGAAAGCTAAAAGCTTTCCGAACTGTAATCCACTGTGTTTATCAAAATGAAAAACTCATACACTTTTAGTAACTCACAATTTAGATGACTATGCTTTCTCTTCAGTCTCAAAGCGCTGTTGTGTCATAATTTAGCTTGTTTAATGACAAACAGAAAACAGAAACAGAAGAACTCACCATATGCTTCTGGCCTTGGAGAATGTCTTGTCCACTCTGGGAAAAAAAACACAATGAAGGACAGCTTTTAAAAACAGTACTAACTACCTACAAATTATTTGGAGATAATTTGTGTCAAATTAAAACTGACTGAAAATTGTCACCATTTTAAAGTCTATGAAAACCACAAGGTGAAGTCAGCTAAAATGCTAATGCTATAAACTCCACAAAAAGACACAAAGATACTAATAATAAATCAAATTAGCAAGAAAGACATGACAAATTAGAATATATCACCACCAGGTGGCATATGACTCAATCCCACACTCACTAGTAGTTTCTATTCTCTTGTCTGCATGTGTCTAAGTTTACTTAGACTAATTCAAGTTTGGAAAGTACAGAGGCATAGTGGACCATCCTTTCCACTTACAAAACGTCCACTGAACTGAGGGAGGCTGGTTATCCAGTGGGCTGAGTTACCCTGAAATAACTCCTGCCATCTGCTGAAGTAGCAGTTCCAAGGATGAAAGGATGATTACTAGCCTGGAGTTTTCCTGAGACAAAATGAATCTTGTCCTGGTTCGAATCTGTACTATGAGGCTCATTACTCACTGACAGTCAAGAACACACTATCATCTGTCCTTAAGTCTCTCTGGATAAACAGATTTGAGCAGTAATCACGGGAAACAATGACCAGATGCAGCGCTGGGAACTCCTCAGAGAAGAATGCAGAGTCCTGTTCCTGCCAATAGATGGCACTGTGTGTGCAGAAGAAATATCAGCCTCACGTCTGGCAGGTGAAAGTCATGACAAACTAGGCTTTCCATTTGCTTCGTCAACCAGAGAGCCATTCATCATGATATTTGGTCCAGGCAGGATTTTAACAACCTCACAGATAGGAAGGACAAAACACTTTTACCCTGGTAATCAGAAAACATCACAGTCGTAAACACACACCACAACTTCCCTCGAGATGCAGCACTTTAATTCGGAATCCTGGCAAAAAGTGAATATCTGATACTGAACTGTTGTCCCGTGAATAACTCATGGCTGCAGGCCTGTCTCTTGTGATAGCTGGTGGTTTTGACATGGGGAAAAGGGAATGCTCAGTATGTCTCTCAGGGCTCCTGCAGCTGTCTCTGGTGCAGTCTGTCAACCTCTCAGAAATTCTCAGGTTGATACACCACCAAAACAGCAAAATGGAGACACATAACACAAATAATCCCCAAGCTATCAGGTTGTTTTTACATTGTTTTTTTTCCCCCTTGGTGTTGATTCTGTCCACCCTGTGTCTGACTATTGCACCACCAGAGGTCAGACCTCTTACTCATGTTTCCCTGGACATTATTAGTTAGCATGACACAGCAACACCCAAAGGATCAAACAACCATTTCTGGAAAGAGATGTCACTGTTGCTGTATCAGAAATAAGAGTAAAAACAAGACTGAAAGCCTTCTGGCATGTTCCAGGATACTAACATGCACACAATGACAACATGAAGGTATAATGTTTACCGTGTTCACAATCATAGTTCAGTGCACTGGAGCTAACCACAAACTTCAACTGAGAGTGACATTAACTAAGTATTTAGTAAATAAACAAAAGTACTTGATAGAAAGTCAGTTATTATAATATTCATCCTGGAGGGAACATGAATGTATGAACCAAGATGCATGGAAGTTCATCTTGTGGTTGTTGAGATATTTCACTTAAAGTCAAAAATGTCAATGTGTTGGTGGTCCTCGAGAAAAAAGTCCTGGGATCGCCAAGGTCATTGTAATTCATCCACTGGGGACCATGAATGTCACACAATTTCATAACAATCCATCAAACAGCTGCTGAGGCATTTTAATCTGGACCAAAATGATGGACGGACACACACTTGCCACCTGTAGAGTCATGGCTCTAACATGACTAAAAAAATAAAATCAGTCGACAGAAGGAGCTTCTGTTATCATTCACATGAAAAACAAATTTAAACGTCATTGAGAACAAGAAATCCCTAAAGAGGTAACTTTAGGACCAGCAGTAAAAATGTTTGTACTTCTGCTTTTGTTGTGAGAAGTTCTCAAAAGATAAATGAAAGCCTAAAGCTTCCTCCTTTTGAGTAACTCTGTTAGTGAGAGGAAACAGGCCCTGGGGGGGTTTGTTTGTTCACTATACTGTGCAGTCACGAATCAACAGACTTGTGTTGTTACAGTAAGTTGTCGTGTGATTCCCCTCAGTGTAGAAGATCACTCATCATTTTCAAACCCAGGACTCCATGTGACATTATAATGACACTGAGATGGATTCGGTAGTGCTGTTCTGTCACATATCTACCACCAGTGTTGATTTCACTGAGCCACACAGACGTGTGTACAGATAAAGAAGTGCTCCACCTTAAGTGGAATGTATACTGGTCCTTGGGGGAGAGCCGAAATACTTATGGGATGTCGGCTCTGCTCTTACCGAGTGTGAGGAGGGGAAAGCTGTTTTCATATGTACCGCACCACTAAAAATAACATTTTCTAAACCTCATCCTGCGCTGCTCACCCATTCTCGGGTTTCATGGAATTCCCATAAAATGAAATCAAATAGGGTGTGTCGGGATTATTGGATAAAAGCTCCAAACTGAAATACCAAAAGCAATACAGAAAATTAGCAATAAAGCAAAACAGAATCTGATAGCCCAGAGCCGAGACCCCCATCAACATACTGGGACAGATAAGGGATCAATTCGACCAAGATTTATTACGATTATAAAATGAACATTATATTCTCCTTTCTTGCACTAAGCTGCTAAAACATGTAGCTACGCACTCATACCAATATTGTACTTGTCTGACATCTAGCTACAAGCTAAAGAAGGGCTTTGTAAGCAGTCAGACGATGGCTGTTCAGATAAGGGACAAGAAAACTGAATATGGACGCCACAAGAAAAGCTGCTTGCCTTCATTCCTATCAGTTGCTGTACATTCCACAATTTATCTCAAGATTTTACCTCAGGTACCTCAGGTGTGCCACCTGGAATCAGGTGGCTCACCTGATTCCAGGTGGCACACCTGAGGTACTTCAGGTGCCACCTGGAATCAGGAAGAACAGAATTTGTATGCCTAATAAACATGAAAATGTTATTACTCCAAATCAATCAAAGGAATCACCAAAAAAAATAAGTCATCCACTCAACAATCATTCAAACACTGTACCACTATTCCCATAGAAAGGAAACCTAACTCACCCCTGGGAGACATGAGAAAGACATTCCATTACTAAATTAAAGCAAACCTGGACTGAGCAGGGCAGCGCACAGATAAAGAAGCAGCAGAAGAGCTGACAACAGCAAGTCGCGAAAACTCTCAGCCTTATCAGAAAGACAAGGAATATTCTGTCCCTCTCTATGAGAACAACTGTTGGCGTGGACAAATGTAGGCTAAAACAAATATGCCTGTGCTAATGCATTTGTGGGCTATGACTCATATTTGCACAGTGAAAACAGTGTGTGTAGCCTGGTTTTTATTTATTTATTTAAGGGAAAAAAAAGATAAGATGAACCATTGCATTTAGGAATGCAACGTGGCAGGGAGAGCTCAGCAGGTGGTAGACAAATACTGGCAAATTGTGTTTCATGCTTCCTCTGTGCTCTCAGCTAGGTATCCAGCGCAAGCTGGTTGCCATGGAAACAATCATCAGCGAAGGATAAGAAGGCTAAAGGCGGGTCTCAGAAACCCTGGGCCATCACCGTGTCGGCAGCCGTGACACTTGACAATTAGTTCATTCAACTTGATCTGGCTTTAAATGTAGCTCGTAATTTCCTGCTTCCCTGCTAAACTTTGAAAAATTTTCTTCACTGCAGAAATTAGCTGAGGCCTGTGGTACATATCAAGTCAGCAACACTGCTCATGGCAAGTAGGTCACCAGACAGGGCTGAGGAGTCAGCCCGGAGGAAATCCAGCTTAAAGCAAACAAGTTTGTTATTCAGCCACCAATCTGCTGCAGTAACATGTTCCTGCTCTGCTAATTTTTTATCTGAAATACAAGAAGCACTCTCATTTTAGGATAATCCCGATGGAAACCAACACGCACCCAAACAAATCATCTTAAAATGCCTGGGACTGTACCTGAAAGATCACTTAGACAAGCCGTTTAACATAGCCTTTCACTGTTTTGCTTTTTTAAAGGTTTGCTGGGTATTATATTTACTGCTGTATGATTTTTTCACAAGTAGAAAAACACAACGGAACGTAAACACAAAAATATGTGTAAATAACCTTTTGACATTGATATTTATTTGGAAAAAGAGGCATCATACAGAAGTATATGGTCACTGATGTTAGTCCATATATCATAACACAAGTTTTAAATGAGAGCCATTTGTATTAACTAATGTTGTGAAAAAAATGCTAAGAGCATGATCCAAGAACCCAGCTTGCACAGAAATTATTCCTCTTCCCTACGGCTACAGTAAATTCTGCTGGAGTCAGTGTTACACCCAGTTCACACAGCACGAGTTGAGAACACGCTGACTAAAGTCCTTTGTCACCGTCCAGTTTGGGCTTAATACTCTCCATCCAAAACAGAGTTGAGAATGTCACACTGTCTTTCTGTGGTCTCCCCAATAAAGAACAGACTTTTCGTTCAAAATTTGCACATACTCTGTCACGGTAAGCTAGGAAAACAACCCTTATAGGATTATCATTCTATTAAAACTCCATTTAGGTTTAACAAGGTTCAAGAGTTTCCAGAAGCGGAAGATGAAAAGTCGAGGGATCACCAAAGTATTTGCAATTCATCCTATGGGAGAAATAAATGTGTGAACAAAACAAAATTTCCTGGTAATCCATCTTCCAGTTGTCAAGATTTTTCACTAAAAGCCAAAAATGTCAACCTGCCTGTGGCGTTAGAGGAAAAGTCAGGGGATCACCAGCCAATCCTCTGTGGGACCTGAGCGCCTTTGCAAAATTTCATGGCAATCCATCAAATAATTGTTGAGACGTTTGAGTCCGGGACCAAAGTTGTGGACACACACACTGACATTTACTCAGCAAAAACGAGAGAGGTGGGCTAATTCAGTTCATTCTGAAGGTCTTTTTCACATTAACACCTACATAATACCCTTGTGTCTGACTCTGCAGCCATTCACAATGTACTTGATACTGTCAAAAATAGATCCGCAGACACACAAGGCCTTGAGCAATACCCAGCACTTTCTTTATAAATAACGCTCAGGGTAGTAATAAGAAACATTGTCAAACAATACAGAACATGACCAGATCTAGACTGTGGACTGTATCTCGACCCAGCGTGGGCTGAATGCGCCCATTCACAGAGAAATGAGTATAAAGTGGCTGAATGTTCTCATTTAGCTACAGTACAGTAGGATACAGTGTATGTGAAAACACACACACACACGCTGGTACATCGCTATGCTGACTGGTAGCAGGCACTGCAATGTCTACTACATCAAAAAATATTGTGTTTTGTTGTTATTGTCATGATTAGTGTTCTATTATTTTATGATGGCATGTACATGTAGCTCAATGAAGTTTCATTGAACCAGTTTAAGTTTTGTGTCTGGACCCGAAGAAGAATAATGTTGTTTTGCTGACAGTATTACACTGATAATACTGAGGCACTGATGATTGTCCCCTACTCTCAGTTTGGCCTACTCTCAGTTTGGCCGTGGCAACATCACAGCAAACTCACTGGATCAACCATTTTCAAAATGTACGTTAGTTCAGCTTTCAGTAGTTTTATAGCTCCTAACCTGGGACTTTTTTTGAGTTGTTGGAGTTTCTCTCCTTGTTTCTGTATTACTCTCCTTGTTACTGTGCCATCATATCTGCAATGAATTACTGTGTTAACATACACTTAAAGCTGTTCAGCTGCTTCACATGAAAAGCTATTTCATCAACGGACCATTAGAGGATTTCTTTTGTTGATGGACAGATAATACTGTATATTTAATTTATTTCCATTTGAAAAAAAAACTTCAAACCTAAAGTATATATGTACTGACTGTACATATGTTGTCTGTATGTATGTAAAGACACTGTGCACTGCTATCCAGAGATACTGTGTCCCTATAGGGGCTTATATTATCAGTGTCTGGATAAGTCATGCGGCATGAAGTTGCAGTGAAACCACCTGATATTACTGGAGCAACACACCTGGAGCAGGCCAAGCTGGACATATGGAGCACAGAGGGACCTACAAAGCACAAGACTACCACAGAAAATCCCTTATGTTTTTATTCTTTCCTCAAGGAAAATTTAAATAATGATTGGTAGCCCTGTGAGCATTAGATAATTAACTGCAGCTCGCCCAGTGCCTTCCCTCCCTATTCTTCTTCATAGGTGGCTCGCCATTGTGAATATGAATGTGAATGTCAAAGTAAATATGCAAGGTGAACTGATTGAGTAGGCAATGAAGAGCCCTCTGGTTGCCCTACATCTCCTGTTTGTTTTGCCACTGCCCTTGGAAAGGTACTTGAATGGCCTCCTGTTCTCAAGTGGCCCTGCCTTGCAGTCTAATCATCCTTTGTCATGCAAACATTTGCTTTTGTCAAACAAAAAGACCCTCTCTGTGTTGTCTTTCTGTTGTCCACAGTACAATATTCAGTACAATAAGCCTTAGACACGGGATCATCAACAATCAGACAGAGACAAAAGGTGTAAAAGTAAGCAAAGTTTTTCATTAGCTTCAAGTCTTTCGTTCTTAAAAACGCTCGAGCAGTCCAAATGCTTTTTCGTTATGGAGACACAAACTACACAAAACAACTTGAAACACAGTCAGCTGGGACTTTGAGTCAGATAAATATGACCCACAATCTTATATATATATATTCACAAAATCTTATTATGACCGAATTACCATTAGCTGCTTAACACTGGGGAATAACATTTTCCCCAAACAGTGTGTGGTCTTGTTTACTTGAAGAAATGACATTTTTAAATCAGCTGACCAGAGAATGCCAACTAAAACTACAACAATGTGGGTCTTTCCAGTCCGTTGTTTTTGAACAGGATTGACATGCATTCATTCCAGTCTTTCTATGGAACACGACAACATACAGAATCATTGTTCCTGTTGCCTGAAGCTTTTGCCACTGAGGCAAGTGCGAGAGCATTCCGTTCATTGAAGACACAGGTCACAGCTCTGTGTTTATTTCATGATTTAATGGTTTATGAGAAGACAGCCACTGTGAGCTACACAATAAACAGAAAATACATATAGTAGCTACAGTATGTCTTGTGACAACAGGCATTTATGTCCAGTTTTCTTAAAAGTGGAAGGAATACTTAAGAGACTTGAAGAAAAGGATATGAAAGCTCAGCGTTGCAGCATCATCACATTTGTCTAAGGAACATTTCTGCTGCCAATTACAGTATCCAGGATTGCCAGTAAAGTATTCTGACTGAGAAGAGAAGACCATGACCTACCCAATGTGAAACAAAAACCTAACACATAACAACTCAGATTAAGTGGCAGCCCCATTGATATTTGATGCCAAAATTATAAAGCATGCTGTGTCAAAGAAAGACTGATCTGCAGACAACAGGGGGGCTGCATTCCCTTCAGTGAATGCCAATGGGATGCAGGGGGCAGAGTGTATTACAGAACAGATGCTGGCCCTCTAACATTGTCCACTGCCAACCCTGTTTGTATCATGTTTTATATGCTGCATGTCCCTCTCCTCCTC
>JBBMJY010000012.1:19867217-19933604 GCA_037833715.1 Toxotes lorentzi
CTGGGTCTCTGTGAAGTGCTTTGAGACAATTTTGATTGTGGAAGGCGCTATATAAATAAAATTGAATTGAATTGAATCACTCGCTGATGTGATCAATCAGACTGACCTATCGAAATGCCAAGTACAATGGCACTCGGCTAAACAAAAAAACAGAGACGCAAGTTGTTGAACGTTGAATTCAGACACGGTGGCTCACTGGAACTGCTCATGCCAAATTACTGAAAAAGATTTTGTAATTTCCCAATCATGTCCTGTGATGCTTGATAGAACTATTTAATTTCGTACTTATTAGAGGGATGATTTGCTTGAAAGAAAATCTCCTTTTAAACCCAATATTCATGACTCATGAATACTTTATTCGAAACTTTATACTTCACATATAAGACGTAATGATAAATCCAGTGCAACACAACAATTTAATATTTCATCTTGAGTTATATTTAGCCTTTTTGGATTTAAATTTGGGCAGATTATACTTCAAGTGTCATGCCATCAAAACCAAACAAAGCACCCAATGCAACAGGGCTGAAGACATCCCCAAAAATTGTGAGGTAAAGATCCGGTAACGAGGTGTTTTCACTCAAGACAGAAATTCAGCAGACAATGGCTCTTGCAACAGCTAAATTAGAGGTGAATAAGAGGGCTTGAACTCATTCGATGCTACAGTTGACTCTCTGGAAGCCTGCTGCACTCAACCAGCTAAAGACAATGCTCAATTGCAGATGAAGTGTATCAGTTAAACACCCACCTACTCATAATACATGTGCATTAGTATTCTGGCACCACTTGGGCAACAACCCACAGACACTGATGTCAGCCACAACCGTGGTAATTTCACAAAAATTGCGGCACAGCCCACTCTGTCTATAACTAGTTGTGAGCCAAAGGTATATTTCCAAACTGTCTTGAGTTTACCTTCCAACACATATCCTTGAGTAAAGGCAGTCAGGCATGCAGCTGCAGTAGGGCACCTGTTCACCCTTTGACCATTAAAAAGTCTCTGCTGACTGTGTGTCTACTGTTCAGTAAAGTCTGAAGCAGGTCCACACAAATGCAGAGACACACAGCACTGAACTGTTCAGCACATATAAACATTAAATGCATGCTGTATCAGAGGCAAGCAGAAAAACAAGTTAATTTCATACAAAATGCACACATATAATGCAAATACAAAATCAACCACACACAAACAAACTATGCACCTCTGTGTGTGTTGTTTGGATACTGTATGTATGAGTGTGAGCAAACATTTAAAGAATGTTCACACTTTGGAACAGTGTCTAATACACTCAACAATCATCAAACCTTCACTTCTGTCACGGGCTCACTTTCATGTAACCTGAAACCTTATCTTGTTTATGCTTCAACATCTGATACCTCACCGTCACTGTACAAAACGCAGTCCTTTGTGATTCATTATCAAGAAGCAACAGCATTATAAGGCCTGATTTATGGTAAAAAAAAAAAAAATCTAATAAATAAAACGGCAGACATGCAGGCAGCAATACAGACTCAGAATCTGCACTGTCATCAAACAGGGAGACGGAGACAGAGACAGAGACACAAACACACATACTCAAAATTATACAAACATGAACCGTGGAGAGGTTTAGTTATTCTACTGATTATTAGGATATTCATTCTTACCCTCCATAGGCTCCAAAAGTGAAACTCCTCTTTCTCTGCGGCATGCTGGCTAATGGATAGCAGTGAGTCAGTCAACTCAGTGCTGAATGGAGCCAGCACTTGTGTCACTTACGCTGACTGAGCATGTGTGTGTGTGTGAATCTGTGTGTTTGTATGCTTTGCCTGATGTATGAGTTCCACTCCCCCAGCCTTGACTAACATGTCCTGCCTCTTCCTTACTCGCACGCCTCCTTCACAAACAGGGGGAGAAACGGCAATAGGATGAGGGAGGATGCGGGAGGAAAGGGGGAGGGGGCTGGAGTGAGGGCTGCTGACCATGCCAGTCTGCCAGGGAACCAGGAGTGTGGTGGCAGCCTTTCTCACGTACAGCCTAGATCCTCCCTCTTATGCTCCAAGTTCACAGAGAAGACATTGGCAGGTGTGTTTTTTTTAAATTGACCATAATCCCTAAAACCACACACCACACTGACACAGGTCACACAAGAAAATTCTTAGTTACTTGGTCATTTCTAAAATGGCCAAAGGCAAAACACAGAGGAGTTCTTGGCATAGTGACAGTTTGCTTAAAACAAGTTTTGCAGCACTAGTTCTCCCTCTCTCTGTCACTGGAAGACAGCTGGTCAAACAAGCTGGAGCCAGTCAGACAAACAGTTCATCATTCTTCACTGATGTCCTAATCACAGAGCCTCGCTCCAGGTTAACAGCACCACTCCTGCATACTGTAGGTGATGACCTCTGAACAAGTTTCTAATCTGTTCATTCTTCTCCCTCCTAATTCTTTCATTTGTAAGCCCATCACCTCTGATACGCACACAAAAGGAAGGTTAATGTGGCACAAGAGTTTTCCCTGCATTACTATTAGCTTCATTGATTAAACTGAGTAAATGTCTGGACACAGAGACTCTCCTTTAGCAGGTTGTTGAGTCTGATAAACTGGCAGCAGTGACAACAATGCATTAATGCTGCCGTGGATTATTGAATGAAGAAGGACTGCGGTCCAGAGTGTCAGCCAGCTGTCTGATAGACATTCACTTCCAAAGCATTTGCACTATGTTGGATGAAACAGACTGGTCAGTGTTACACAGGACAGAGTCTGCTGTCCTAAGGTTTTAGTTGAAAACACTTACTTTTACCCCAAAATCATTAAAAAAACATAAAATCTCACCAAGCCAGGACCACAGTCTCCCCAAGGACCAATGATGTCTTCATCACATTAACTGCAAAGCGCTCATAGTAACTGTGCAGACAGGCACTTAATTAATCAATGGGCCTACAAAACAAGCACAATCATGCTGATAGACAATTACATCATCTCTCCCCAATTACATCACCCCTTTCCTCTGAGACTGCAATTTTCTAAAAACATTTCACAGCATCACAGTCCTTGACTGACTTTGTTGGTAATGGACCTCACTATGTCTCTTGGCCATGTGGTCTTTTTTTTTTTTTTTGATTGGAAAGATCTTTGGCTGACAGAGAATTAATTGTTTATAGTGACTTTTTTTGATTTGGTTGAGATATTGGGAAATTAGTTTTCAGCCTCAGCTATATGCTAGCATCATGGCTCTGCTTTTGTCTAGACTGAGGAGTCGAAAAAGCTGTCGAACGGATTTCTGTAAAGTTTTGAAGCCGGCTGACTTTGGTGATCCTCTGTGACCTCTAGTGCCACCCTGAGGTTGATTTAGTCATTATTACAAAATAAATTTTTCTAATTTGTCCAGCTTCAGCTGGTGCAGCTCTGTGTTTAGTGTTAATCAGCAAAGGTTAGCATGCTAACTCGCTCACTAAGATGGTGAACATGGTAAACACAGTGCATGTTAGTACTGTCACTGTGAGCATGTTATCATACTGATGTTAGCATTTAGCTCAAAGCACCACTACGGTCCTAGCATGGCTGTAGATTCTTGTTTACTTATTGAGTTAGCCAACATCTGTTGTCCATGGGCAGATGTTTAAAAAGGCACTGTAAAAATACAAATATTATAAAATTGAGAAATATCTGCCAATAAATAAGGCTGCAGTATAACACATGGTAGTTAGAATCCATAAGTAAGGCGCAAAAAAAATGCAAAGAAAAAATAGCCAAGGTCTTTTCAAGAATTTGAATACAACAATGTGAAATTGCCACTTCAGAATTAATGATTGTGAACATGTTCTCTAAACCAAAACTGTATATATCTTATCTATCATGAAAAGAAATCTTCCACCGAACCATCAGTTCAAATACGTTTCATTAGCTGAAATCAGAAACCACTTGCTTCATCAAACAGCTGACTGTTCAGCTCCTTGGCACAGCCGCGGCCCAACTTTATTTAAGTGCCACTTTATTGATTCAGTACATCAGTCTTGGTGCTACCTTCAGTCCTGTCTGCTTTCCCGACAATTCAATTAACTAAAGCAGCTGTGGCGTGTGCGAGGCATTTGAATGGGTGAGGTCCAGACAAGACGCCTTTAATCATATCACCTCAGGAACAAGGCCCAGTTCTCTAAGCAGCTCTGGCTCCTCTGTTGTCTTAAAGGAAGTGGACGGACAGGAAGACTCTCAAGAGGACAAAAGAAATGGAGATCCCTCCCCCTATATCCATGCTGTCAGACTTGCAGGAACTACTGATACTGCAACATCAACAAAAGATCAACCCAGACGAACAACAAAACACACCACACAAGTGGCAATACATACAAGCTTTCACAGAAAAGCTCGTCCGTCTCAGCAAGTTAAATGTAAATTGGTTGTGCCTCCTGTTTTATGTATGACTAAAGAATAAACAACATCATAATTAAAATCATATAAAAGACATCAGTGTTTGCTTATTCCACGAGCAAAGACTAATGTATGTTATTATTTCTATAAGTATAGACAGATGTGGGATTTCTCCTCCCACTTGAATCTGTGAATGGGTACAGCCCCATTAGCCCAATAATTTATTTCCAGTTTACGCTGTGGAAAGGGATGTGGAGGCAGAGCTGGTATGTGGTATACAAGGGGTGAGGAGTGGACGGAGCAGAGGCAAAGATCATTCATTCATCCTCAGCTCTGCCTTCATGGGGCAGGAAATTTGCTCCTAAGGAATAAATCAATGTTGTGTCCGTCTAAAGAGAAGCAGACACTGATTAAACATGTGCGAAGACCTTTGTTAAGGAGGCGATATTGCGATTTATCATTTCAGTTTTTTTTTTTAAAGAAATTGAATTTTCTAAACGTAGGGGTTTAATGTGTTTGAAGCTGGACAACACCATAAATCAGCTTTGCTATGAAGCAGCGTGAGGTTCAGGGCAAAGTGTAGCCTTTCTGGCTAAACAAAAGCTTCATTCAAATAGAAAATAATAAAATGCAGCAGTATGCTCTATGTTTATTCTCATTTTAAAAAATCTGTAATGGAAGAGTCTCATGACTCCTAGCATTTCTTGGTTTTCAGAGCAGGGCTCATTATCAGCTACTTTGGATAAACCCTGTCCTGCATTAATGATTTCTGCCACCAAATGATATTCATACTATTTTATTTTTTTCAGCACTTCTCAAGCAAGGTGCAAAAAGAGCTTTGCAGGGGAAGGAAACCAAAACAGAGCCAGTAATGCAAAAGAGCCTTAATCCTCAGTTTTTAACCTGGAATCTGTCGTCTGAAAAAGCTAGAACTGGTAGATTCAGAAGCAGCTGAGAACAGCAGGATGTTTTCTGGCCCCAAATCAAATATGAAAAATAATCAACTTAAAGGCCCTGAAATGTTCTGTTTCTCTGGCATCCTCTTACTGTTTTGTGGGATGCTTCAGGCACAAACTGTTATCAGAAATAAACCACACATATTAAAAAGGCAGTTAGTAGTTATTATTACCAATTCACTCCATTAATTTATTAGGGAGTTATTACAATTATTAATATTTGGGGTGAAGGGGCCAAGCAGTGGATGTTCTTATGACGAGAGGACCTCTGCTCTAAAAAGGTACAAGTTGAGCTGGTGAACAGCCCCTTATAGAGCGAGGTTAATCATTCCACAATATTTATACTGTAGTGCAGTGAACACACTGCCTATGGCCGCTGTATACATTGTAAATATTTTCCAGATACTTGACTGAACAAGGAGCACACATACACTTGGGTATTTGGAGAGGGTGAGTTTGCGGAGGAAGGGGTAACATACAAATATTTGAAAGGAGTGAATATTCAAAGGACAATTGTGCTTTGAAGCACAAGGAAAAAAGCTGAGCCTTATCTCAGACAGAGCATTTCATTTTCATTACACTTTCCAGCCTCAGTGGCTGACTGAGCATAAGAGTGCATGACTGAAGCCACGACAGATGTGATTATTTAAAGCCATTTGTTAGTTTTGGGTGGTTCAAATTACCTGTCGAGTCACACCGAACAGAGCAAGGTGTGTTACTTCATTTTACTTTGTTGGTACTTCAAGGGCACTGAAGGGACATTTAATATAATATTTGCTTTGTAATATACAGCATTCCTTGTCAGGCCCTCTTAGATTTATTCAGTACTTGCATCAGTTTCACATCCTCTGCTGGGTGTTTTAGACTAGAGCGTCTTGGACCATCTAGCAGACGGCTGAAAATAACACAGTTGAAAAGAAGTTAAAGTAAGAGTTGTTGACTGTCTGACTGGGAGGAGTGGAGCGAGCCAACTGAACCGTCCTCCTCCCAATGAGGTCACGTGCCCCTCAGGCCCCTGGGAGCCGCACACGCACGCACACACACACACACACACACACACACTGTGGCCTTTCATAGTCTCTCATTAGAGGGCAAGGATATTATGGCGGACAGGGTAGAAGAAAAGAGGTGTTGTTGCAATGTGCTCGAATCGAATGAGCCTTATCCTGCTTTATATTCCGCTCTGTTGAAGTTTGAATGCAATTATCAGTTCCCTATACTGTGCCCATTCTTTTCTTTTAATTAGTGGCTATAATCAGTAGGTGACAAGACAGTCATTATTCATGTTTTTGTTATCAGTCTACCTCATTTTATGAATTACAAATGGCATCATCTTTAATTTTCTAAGGAGTGACCAATAACTTAATAATGGACTGGCTTCGTCAGCTTCGAGATCAGTTAATCATGGCAGTCTGTGCTGAGAGAATTATGATCCGATGCAGGATGAGGGAAACAGCTACAGGGACATGTTGCTCATTGATCTTCGTTGCAGCTAAAGATCTATTTCAGTTATAATGGATCCTCAGTGCCATGCTACCTCTCCACTGCGTCCCAGGCAGCTCGGTGATGGATGGTTCTTTGAGACTGAGACGATCTTTGCGACTTTGTCTTCATGCCAGGTGATCAATAGATGACTTGCCACAACACAGACAGACTCAGCCTGACACCACCAAACTTTAAATCCCTCGGCCGGCGGAGAAATGCCAGAAAGCTAAAGGGCAAGTTTTTATCCTTTTGCTTTCAATTCTCAGTGGGAATAGCAAATTTGATCGCTTTCATTTCCACTAACCACTACTGCAGTGTTGACCAATTTAATGCTAACTGTTTGTGGATTCCAGAAATGTTTGCACCGAAAAGGTCAAGAAGAAACTCGGTTCAGAAAGTGAGCATTTCTATACTGTGAGTAAGAGTAATTCTGCATGAGTGTGCATTTATTACTGCAATGTAAGAAATGGCGCAGTGTGCAGAGTAACAGTGCCCTCTTCTGGACACTATGATGCAAATCTTGTACAATCAGCAGCGGCAAAATCTTACTGTGTTGTAATTTGGAACTTTCTTCTTGACAACTTACACAAGTACTTTTACTTTAACAAGGAAAAGTCATTAACAGTTGAAATTCACATCAAGTTAGTGTTTTAAAACGTCTTGTCTTCTGTGAGTTTTGACGTCTATTTTTGTTATCAGCTAGCTATAGACCTGATGGACTGAAGTATGTGTGGGGTCAGAGCCTCTGCATGGGAACAGCAGGTGTCTCCACAAATAGAGACAGAAGTTCTGCATGTGTCACCCAGAAGAAGTACACTGTGGTGTCATAAAGGACAGGAGTGTTGATGAGTCAGGAAATGGGTGTTTAGTGCCCTGCAATAGACAATCTGTGAGTCACATAAAATTACTCTGTATCTGCAATAGTTTATTGCAAGTTACCTTCCAAGTTTGTTATAACGTCTGCTTCACAGCCATATTCCTGCAGAAAAATAACCTTACTACCCCTCCCCTGTATCTGTTCTTTGTCTATCTGCCATACAGCTCAGTGGAGCAGAGAGGAAACTATATTAAATCATTATAGAGAGGAACAGCACATAGTGTTTGGAATTCATGTCAACTTCATGCTTAAATGAGAACAACCTTTTCGTGTGGATTTCATGAATATTCATACCATCTGAAGAAGTTGGGTCATTTGTTCCGGGTGTTGAGTGCATACTAAATTAGTACGTAAATTCACTCTTGCACAAATCCATAAATAATGTTTTAAAAAGGCATTTAGTATTTTGGTGATGAAAAGCTGAAATCTATTAAGTTTAATTGCAGAAAAAGATAAAGAACAAGTGAGAGGATATCCAATCTCAACATACATGAATTGTAGCCAGCAATTTATGCATTAACATAAATTCCAGTCAAGTTCTGATTTGAAATGATTTCCAACTTACTACATCAACTGTCCACATTTTGTCTCTTTGCTCGTCTTTGAAAGAAGGGAGCAGAGAGAAAGACTAAACAGAGCCGGCGTGGAGGATAAATCAATAGTCAGATATCATGTCAGCCCTGTTCATACAAAACCCCATGCTGCAGTGATACTGCAAAATAGTGAGTCTAGTTTTGCAGTACTCCACTACATTCCCTGCATTTTAAAATGTGGCCATTAAAAATTATCGTGTGCCAATTGATTTTATCTAATTGCTTCCCTGGCGTGTAACTTACACACACCATAAAATAGAGTCGTGATGATATTACACTGCATCTAACTGAAGCTTTTTAATTAAAAGATTACTGTGCTGTTGGACTGGGTCTATCTACTGAGGAGATGTGGCACGATACAAACAACTTTTCAGTAATGGTTCTTTTTCAGGATCCATATTTCTCCAGTCACCTCAGTCAAGAAAGATCAAGGTGATGAGGATAGATGTTTCATTCAAGATTTTTTGAAGTGACTAAAAGTCTAAAACCACAGAGCCTCAAATCCAAGGTAATACAGATATGACAAGACACTTTTCAGGATGTTAATAAGGCTGACATCAAAGAGTGAGGATGTAAGGTATAGCACTGAGTAAATTCAAACACAACTCTGTGATTATGCCTGTACACTGGGGTGGGCATTGAAACTACTAAATGGGAAACAGTACAAAGGCAACTTGTGCCGAAAATCAGGCATAAATATAGAAGCTTCACAGATACAGAGGCAAAGAGTGGGTGACTCATTCAAAGCCCATCAAAGAGACAGTACACTTTGGCTTTAATAAGCTGTTTGCAGCGGTCCAGCTGACATCCTCCCCTTAGCAGAGAATGCACGTAAATGCAGTCTGCAGATGAATAATTCAACAGGGAGGAAAATTATGCATCCAATTTCCAAAAAAAGGCCTTTAAGTATCAACATGAAGCATTAAATATTGTTTGTTTAGTTGTGTCTGCACTGGGATGGCTCTATAATTAAGATATCACATGAGAAAGTGCAACACAGCAACTTTAAATACAGGAGCAGAAGTCAACAAATGTATGATGAAAAACAAACAAACAAAAAAAAAATCAGCAGAATCCAGTTGCTAATGAAATATCACTGCTGTCAAATTAGATACACAGTTCTCTCACCGCGTTCCTATCAGTCACACAGGCGTCCCCAGCTTCACAATGACACAATACGCCTTCATTTAATGCAGCTTCTCATCCTTTGCCCACTGACTATGTTAATTACAGCACAGGCTTGTATTTCAGACATCACAGACAGGGCTGCACTGCACAAAAGGGTTTAATAACATATTAAATGTCAAACTATAACATAAGAGGACAAGAGCCTCCTGGGCAAGCGCAGGAGGGCGTAAACTGCACCACCGAAGAGTGCATCATAGACTTGATTGTTTGACACAGTGCCAAAAGGGGCATCCTACATGTATGATGATGAAAGAGCGAAGTGTCTCAGGAGCAGCCAATGACCTCACGTAAACCAGCACATAAATAATCCATGTGAAATCTGGCAAAGCTTGTGTAGAAACTGACTGGGTGAGGTTCTCTGGCTTCCCGGCATTTCTTCAGTATACAATGGAGGCTCCTAGCTGGAGAAACTGCAAGGTTCTCCATGCCTTTGATGGGCTACAGAAGTGAATAAGCTAAAACAAATATATAGCTTAAGTCTCAGGTGTAGGAATAAAAATGGAAGCAACAAAAAGCACAGTAGGGAAAAACAGAATTAAAGTGAAAGACTACAGAAGGTGCTTATAATAAAAGTGATTTAAAACATGACTGTGAATCAGAAACAACCTGGATATAGAGACAGTCAATCAGACCCTGCTCATACAGTGCAGGATCATGAGTCCACATAGATCGTTACAAATCAGCCCATGGAAAGCCCCTGGAAGTAATCAATTAAAGTGTAAGGTCACTTCCAAAACAAAGAGGCAACTCGTGAAGTGACATTAAAAAGAGAAATGGTCTTGTCTGTTATTTTTAGTTACGGACTTGCTGCAGCATTTCAGCACTGCAGAGCCGCTCCACAATAAAAGCAGGTAAACAGCAGCAGTCAAGGGAAGAAAGACAAAAACAAGTACATTTCACTTTGCGCCAACAAAAAAAAAAACATGCAATTGCAGTAATTTGATATCGCAAAGATGCAAATGAAATCCCATAATTTACCTAACCTTAAAATTTAAACCTCCCAATTTAAATCTCAAAACTTTTCATCTGATTATGTTTATCCTGGTGACCATTATGTTATTTATTTAATATAACCTTAAAGAAAAAATAGCCACAGAAACAGTTTGGGCTACTGATGATTTAACCTTATTCCTACAGACCAGCTCATCTGCTTTTTCTTTGTCGGTTGGCCAAGCAGAATACAAACTTCATGAACAAACAAAGATACTGTGGCTTCCTAATGCTTTTGCAGAATAGCGTGTGATAATAAGGTAAAACAAACAATGTAAGGCTGTGTTTTCTCTGTGGGGTTTCTCTCTCTGTTGTTTTAGTTTTTCAAGCCAGATGAAGGAATACTGTATCAACTGCAACAGGGATATCTTCCTACAGTGAGCATAGATCCTAACACTGCTCAGCTGTAAAAGTAAAGGTCCCATTACATTTAATAATAGAAAAGGCTGCTGTGTGCAGGGACTGGCTGCCACAGCACACAGACCTCTGAGTGCACAGCCTCCCATAGCCAGCATAGTGACAGAGACAGAGGCACTCAACTGGAAGCAAGGAAGCGAAGGAAGGCAGGGTTGTACATGGACAGGAATGGAGAGACTGGAAGGAGTGAGGATAGAAAAGGGAAAAGGGGATGGACAGAAAGATAAAAGGGAAAGGATGAGGAAAAGAAACTGCAAATGGAAGAAGCGGTGCAGCTAGAGAAATCCAGGATGGAGGAAGTGAAGGATGAAAGTTTGCACGGACCAGGTGTTAAGCTCACTGGCAAAGGAGAGGCTGATTTTAGAAACTAAAACTGGCACAATCATTTCATTTCAGGGACTGTCCTGTAGATGTTCCTCTATCAACTGAAGCAAGTCTATACTACAGTATATAAGAAAAACAGTTAGGAGTTGAAATGTATTCCTTTCAGCTTTTTGCTTTTCTTTAAATTGAGCCCTCAGGTTTTCTTGCTTTCTTGCCAAATACATTAACACATTTATTTAGGTCAGCAGATATGAAAGATACGAAATGTTAGTCCCGGCAGCTTTTGTTGCTTAGGTGCAGGCTTATTCACTGAAGGCAAAGAGCCATGAAAGAGACTGAAACACCAGTCAGCCCTGCAGAAATGTAGATGCATTGTTAAAGAGCACGAGGAGTTCAATAAAAAACACACTGCATCGTTTTCAAACAGGCAAAACACAGCTCATAGCACTTTTCTTTATGATGTGTGTAAATTCATAGGTATGATAGATGATCATCGGCCACGAGAAATCAATATGGCCTGAAGCCGATCACAGAGTTAAAACAGGATACTGCTATCAAGGGAAAGTCATCTAATACTAAAATCGAACTCCAAGAAATATACTGTAACACAACAAAAAGACAAAGTGATACCTCTTCTCATTCCCACCTCATATGTCACTAATAGAAAAAAAAAAGAACCACACTATTTTGGTAGGATTCTCTTACATAGTGATGGAGTAAGTAAAATATACAAACACGGTGAAGATTGTGTTTCATCCCAAATAACATTCCCAAAGAGAATTTAACACTGGATGCAATATGCAGTCAACAAGCAACGTGCCAAAAGAGGTGATGATGTGCAAAAAGATGCAGTCTATTACTCATGCTGGAGGGTCAAACAACACACACTCAACGCTTTGCTGAGATAAGTACTTCACACATTTTGTCTTTAAAAAAAAAAAGTTTTACTCTATTATTAATACTTTACATAGTGTCTTATTTATAGACATGCGGACTGTGAAGCACAACATGATTATTTTTGTCAAGATATGACTTAAATTGCGTGACATAACCATAACAATGAGCTATAACCTGCCGAGGTGAAGCTAAGGTGAAGTCCAATTTATTACTTAATGACAAAGTGGAGCGAAAATCGTGACGTGACACATTTTCAGAAATTAACCGTGTCATATAACTAAACACGAATCCCAGCTTCAAAGGCCGTGTCACAGGTCACCATGCGAAAAGTAATTTAATTAAAATGGCAAACCAAGCTTTTGGTCAACAAAGGTGCATAAAGGGACGACAGCAGATTCTGCAGCCACGCAACAACGATCAAATTATTTCAGTGACTTCATGCGTTGAGAGTGGTGAGTTTACTAATAATCCCCCGCATCAGAAATAATCACCACAAACGTCTGTGCAGCGATACCGCCCGCACAAATAGTATCTAAACAAATTATCCCTGCACAGGACACCACATGAAAACTTAACCAGCTCCTGCTCTTTGAATTTAGCTGCAACCACTGTTCACCTCTGCCACATAATATCAGCCATCATACCTGAATAATTTAATGTTCAAAGCCCGAGGTGAAGCATGCAGAGAGTACAGTACCTTTGCTGTTCTTGTCTTCAGGCAGGCGGCTGGAAGTGAATGACTTTGTGATGCTGTGTACAGTGGTGATGAATGGATGCTGGGCTGCCTAGCAACCAAGCGACCAATGGAGTAAATGGAAGAAAATTGAGAAAACAAGCACAACTCATTAGATTTGTTTAACTGATTAAAGGTGAGCTTCAATGCTGGACTGCACTAATTCTGTTCATGATTCAGTAACCTGGAGGTTACTTAACTCACCGATTCTCACATGAAAATGTGATGTGTACAGCACATGAGGGCTAATAAAAGATCAACACAAATTAATGTAAAATTTTATTTCTTTATTTGTTGTATTTGTGCAACTATAGCCAAGTATTGCTCTAAAATTCCTTAACCCTTTGACTGAGGCAGAAACCAGAGTGTCCGTCACTCTTGTACCACAATATGTTTATCTGAATCCTACGGTCTCCGGACAGCAGCTAAGTCTACGGCGCCCTCTGGTGAATTCACTGGGTAAGTGGGTCACTATATGGGACAGGATTGCTTCGCCCTGTGGAAGTTGTGGAGCACCCGCTTGCCGAAAAAGAAACAATCAATCTCAAGTGTTCGCCAGGCCTAAAATATGAAATCCTATCAGTCACTGAGGAGAGCACAGCTCTCATCGTATGTGAGACATCTCCTCCAGAAAAGGTGTCTTCATGCAGCCCGTGCAAAGCTGATCCATCCACAGAGGAGCCTCGTGCTGCAGGGGTGTGCGGCGGGGGTAAAAAGTGTACGAGAGGTCGTAATTCAAAAGACAGCTCAGGGAGGTCATGTAGATGTCTGAGAAACGACACAGACGCCTGGAGAAGTAGGTGGGGTTGTGACACGTTCTGAAGATGCTGCCGAACTGAGGGTTGAAGAAGTTCTTTGTCATTACCCTGGGACAGAAACATATAGGGTAAACGTTAATATGATTTTAAATATGTGTGCATTCATATTGGCGGATGAGGAGTTCAGATCTTGTAACAGGTTACTCTAGCTGTCAAATAAATGCAGCGGAGTACAAGTACGAAGTGCTCAAGTAAAGTACAAGCACCTCAATAAATGCACCAAAGTGTATATGTGATAGGAGCAGGGACACTGGGTTCATTGGGAGGTTCTTAAGATTGACTGAAGGATTAAGACAAAGGCACTCACCTGAGTTCTTCTCTTTCTTTCTGCCATTCCTGAAAAACTTGTTTAGAGTCTAGGTCCCGGTGTGTCTAAGATAATGAAGAAAACAACATCAAGGTCTGCTATGCTGTAATAATAAGTAAAGGAAAATCTAACATTGACCCATACATGAAAAAAGAATAATTTGATCCTTAGTTTTTACTGCATGTTTGTGCTTTGTTCAATCAGTTTCACACGACCCAATCACAGGGCTTGTGAACAGAAGTTACATGGCCTTGGAGGCAGCTTGGTAAATGGACAATTTTTGGCATCCTGTTTTGTCAGCATGTCATCATCCCAGCAGAGAACCCGATGACAAATTGTCGCAACTGAGCGTCAGTGCAGATTGTGGTTTGTCGTCAGTTAGTTTAGCAATCTGAGGTTTACCAAGCATGAGTAACTGCTGGCTTTGAGAGGTCAACATCTGTCTCCTTTAAACCTAAACACAGTTAGATTGGAGTTGTTTAAAGACTGTTCCATTTTTTTGTTGTGTCATCATTGTTATTTGTTGTGCCTGTGAGGGAAAATAGAGTAGAAGCTCCAAACAATCCTGGGATTAACCTCTCACCTGTAGGCGTTCCATCAGGCCGGTCAGAGCCTGTAGCCAGGTGAGGTTCAGAGCATACCGGTCTGTGCTCACCACTTTGGTTTCCTGCTCCAGCTCAGGTACAATGGCTGCCGTACGCCAGCCGTGTCGCAACATCAGGTCCTGCAAGGGAGTGTGAAATTGCTTTGGTAAAACTCTTGTACAAAAAAGCCTGTACAATCAGTATGCTGATATATACTTACATAACCAGGTTAGTCAACTTTCTCCAGTAAGCTGATTTCATAAGAGAAACCTGATATTCCATGCATACATTTAACCAAGTTTCAAACATTTTATTTTGTTTTAACTGATTTTTTTTTTTATTGCATTTTAATTAAAAAGTTTTCTTGTGCATTTCTTTGCTTTATGTAAACCACCTTGTGTCTGTGCTGTACAAATAAAGATGCCTTGACTCGCTACCGTTTTCTGATTAGAGTACATACAAGAGTAATTAAAGTATCTATACATTTTTAAGCTGTTGGTGTGTTCATATACCTTCTTCACAGTAATCCATGCCTTTCATTCTACATTTCTGAAACAGTAACAGGCCTGTACTGCCATCTGGTGTTAAACTTTTCACTCTGCAACTCCCTCTGGCCCCACCCAAATGCCACAAAGGAAATTTTCAGAATTGTGCAATTGGAGGAGAAGGTGTACATCTGGCAGTGTGTGCGTCAGACTTAGCCAGTGTAAAGTGCATTAAATACACGGAAAAGCCATTCGAAACACACCTCCAACAGCTAATTATAATGTGGGTCCTTGAGGCAGTGATTCATCAGTGTTGACATCACCACGCTTTGACACTTACAGCCAAGTCACTGTAAAGATGGTCTCCAAAGTAAAGAACCTTTGATCCTCGCCAGCCTGTCAGTCGGAGAAAGTCAAACAGGTTTCCCTGCAACACAAAAGAAAACCACAAGTCACCAGCCATTCTCTTTAGTTCATTAAGAATCACAATACAACAAGTAAAAACATGTAACAGTTATAACATGTAAAAACATGGCTGTTAAAGAGAGAGAGATTAATAAGCCTCATCATGATTAGAGGACCAGGAGACGGCTCAAACATTTAGTCAGACAGTAGCCTAAACTAATACAGACCTGTTTGTAGATCTGCCCTTTGTCCAGACTTTTTATCTTTTCCCATCGAAGGTCTCCATTACCATCCAAGCGTCTGAAAGGTCTGTAAGAGTAACAATTTTGATGGATGTTGCAGTGCTCGCTCTCCAAACCAAGAAACTGATGTGAATATATGAAGTCTGATGTGACTTTTTTTATTCAAACTAATCCCTGAATGAGATGGATGAGAATGAGATGAACGACATGTGCTCACTTGATACAATCGGTGAAGAAGTGAGGTTTGTCTGCCTGTACAATGACAACATCGAAGAACTCTCTCCAGTTTTTTCCCACCATGTGTATCATTCCTTTATCCCTGCGAACAGAAAAAAAAAAACACACATTGGTAAAACGGACTGCAACGCTGCAACTTATCATGAGTCAGAGTGGACTCGCGAAGACGTGGGCCTCAGACAGGTAACACTTACACAAAGCTGAAAGGGCTGTTGGTGATGAGGAATAGTTTCTTTCCATGACTAACCAATCGGTGCAAAACAGCATCTGTCTCCTCTCCTCTCAGAATGAACTTATCTATAAAGAAAAGGAATAAAATCTTAGAAGCAAGCACGCATCACGGTCACGTTGCTGTTTGTGAGGCAATATTCTGAATCGACACCGCAACAAGAAATTGATTTCTCACCCAGATCTTGCATGACCCACTTGTACATGTAGCCTTTGAGGTGAACCATGCCGATTGCTTCCTGGGTATTAAACAGATGTTAGATAGAAGGAACAATTTTTCATAACAGATCTGTGTTATTCAACAGTTTCAAGGCACTTATCCAGCCTAATCCAGCATGAGTATTTTCTGCTGAGAGGTAGCTCAGAGATTAAGTCACCCAGACATAAGTGGATCACTATGTGAAAATGCTTCAGATCCTGACATTTTGCATGTTTTTTTTATCAATATGTTTCATATTATGATGAAGTAATGGACACACTGTAGAGGTCCATAACTGGAAACCTCAGCACCAGGAGGAGAGGCAGTTATTGTTCTTTGTTCTTCCCATGAGAGTCCACTGCAAACTTTAAACTGAGTTCACCAGATTCCCAAGCCTCCCGCTGAAGAATCACGGTATGTGAAAACTTCAAATAAACTAGTTCTGTGTGTTTCTCCGTATGAGCCAAAGGGTGGGGACAGAACTGAAAACATAAGAATGTAACATTAAGAGTGTGAGAGTCAGGGGGAACACTCACAGAGACGTCTTTGAAGAGGTGAATTGGATCATATTCAATGTCATTGGTGATGAAAAAATCATTTGCTACAGCCAAGAGAGTCATCTCAGGGATGGAGAAGATGTCCATGAACTGCTTCACCTTTGGTCCCTGTGATAGGAATATTGATAAATTACTCCTGCTTGTCAACGAAGGGATGCCGTAAATGTTTCGTAAAATTTACTGTGCTCTTTTGAATGACTTCTTAATCACATTGAAATACCATTTTCACTACAAGCTATACCCACTAAGAAGCTTCCATGAAAACAGAGCCAAATCTCCAACTGAGATTAGCGCCACACGAAAACTATTTTGGATAGGACTGTTTCCAGGAGGATTAGAAGATGGAGAGGTACACTTCCTGCTGCAGGAAAGCACTTCAAAAACCTAACGGACCAGAAACTAATATATTTAAATAATCAGACCCCAAACTGCCCCTAATTAGGAAACAGGGCAGATTAACCTTTGGGAATGTCAGACTCAATAGAGATTTATACATGTTGTGATTGACTGAGTACAACTTGTTAAAAAAAAAAAAATTGCAACATACAATAAATTAGTTTGTGGGACACAGAGTTCTCACGACCAGCTTTTTAAGGACTGAAACACTGCCTTCAAGCTGAGTCATGACGACAATGGAACAAATGAGATTACAAAATTCACAACCAGGATTTATGTAATAATAAAGCCACACAAAGCCTGACTCTTGAAATCTCCGTGGACAGTGACAGATTTAATCCTGAACTACATCCCTGTTTCAGAGTGGCCAGATGAGATTATAACAGATGTGCTGAACCCAAAGTGTTAAGAAGGGCTTTCTCATCTGTGCCAAACCAAACTCATGTTTCACAGAACAGAAGTATTCAGAAAATATCTGAGAGCAGAGCAGTAACTGTGATAAATGTCAGGCAGCTCTCTCCACCCAACTTTAGTTTAAAGTGATGAACACTCAAAGCCATGGATATGTGAAGAATGTGACTGTAAACTACAATAACAGTTTTTTTCTCTTAAAAAAACAAAAACACCCTCCTGACCTTTCCATAAAAGCCACTGTCCTGCTGCAGCGGGACATGGTAAGTCCCTCCAAAGAGCTGAAGGACCTCCTTGTCTGGCACTGGGCTCAGGCCTCTGAGAACATCAAACACAAATTAATGCACTAGAGCTTAGAAGCACACACAACATTATCAGACGACGCAAACAGTGATTTTGCTTTCAATAGCAGGGACGTAGATAAAGAAACTGAACAAATAAAATGAATGTGGAATATATGGATCAAACCCAGCAATTACAATTTATGGTCATGACTGTTTGCTAAATTGCATTTCAACTATATTTCTGCGCAGCACAGAATCAGCCTCTTACCGATACACCGTTCCTGGCTGAATGTAATGGAAGGCATCTATCTTCATCAGAAGACCCTGTGCAGGAGTTTCACTTGTGACCATCTGTACAGGAAAATGCAAACACTTCTCTTTCTGCCATGGGACAACTGTGATTTAAAAGATTTTACCTTTTGGATGTCATAGTGAAGACCCCGAGCGGCAAAGTTGGGAATGTAATCATATTTGCGGATGCCTTCAGGGTACTGTCAAGCAGGAGGACAAAATGGATGAATTCACCTGAATCTAAAAGCAGCTGTAATGGCAATATACTTGATGAAACTACTGCACAACACACCTTGAAGTGTTCAATGAGGAAACTTCTTGCTGTATTGTAGATCATTGTGTTGAGTGCATTTGAGTACAGAGCCAGGGTGTAGTCATAGTCAAAGCCGTAGATGTCCACTTCAGCCAGGTTGACCTCATTGTTAGCATAGATGGCGGAGGAGTTCAGGGTCTTGCACGCACCTGGTGGGATCAGGTCTGATCCAGGGAAAACAGATGGGAAATCCTCATTTAAATGAAATGATTAACATTAAAATACAGATCAAATCAGAGAGACCCCAGTGACTCAGCAAGATAAGAGAGCAAAACTTTCATTTCAGGGAGGGTAGGATTAGGCCATTCACAATGTCTGACTCATATTTTGATGTAAAAAACTTTTAGTAACATTCTCTTTTATTATGAAAACTGCTGATCATGCAGAGAGGAAAGACGTAACTCCACTGCTGTTCTCAATCCAGTGAAGCTGGCAAGCTCACCAGAGGTTGCACAATGAGTGCTAACATGTCAACTGACTCTTTACTGAACTAAGTCGATCCAAAAAGAACATTTTGTGCAGTCCTTATAAAATCCACAGCATTTCATGTAATGTATTGCTGAATGGCAGCAGAACCGCCATTACCACTTGAAATAGATGTTCTATTAATTATCTATTTTGTCAGTTTTACAAGCCTCTGTTCTGATAAGGACAACAGTCATGCAGCTAACACATGTTCACAGAACAAACAACCAGTCTGTAACACCCGGGCTGGAATATGCACACAGGACAGTGTCAAAGTGGGCCGTGGCCTTCCGTCATGGGACAGTTCAATGAGGGCTGCAGCTGGGCAGCAGACATGCCTATACCAGCCCTGAGGCTAGTTTTCCCTCCAGCAACTCTACTGCTGGAAATGCCTCCCTTTCCATGCTGAGTCACATATCAAAAGTTTGTTTGTGAAATGACGAGTCCGACTGGAGGTGCACGATCAGCGTGGTTTAGAACCCACTGGGCAGAGAATTTGTGCTTTGCACTCAGGCAGTCACTGAGAGAAAAAAACTTTTATACGGATATCAGAAAAAGAAATTCTCCACCGGAGAAAATTAATGTGCAATGAACTGCAGCTAAGCACTTTCTGAATCTTTCCATATTATATTTCTTCTCCACTACATTTCAGAGGAATATATTGTACTTTCTACCCCAGATATAATTACAAGCAACTTTACAGATTAAGAGTTTACAATAAAAAGTATTTTGATTTTGTGGCTTTTTCTACTACACAAAAAAAGTAGGGCCCTCTGACAACTCTAAAAAGTAAAGCTTTTGATAACAGCTTTGCAGTGTTAAACAAGCAAACTGACTCCATTGAGCTTCATGGTGTTCTTTAGTTTGATCACACTCCATGTTCCAAATAAAAACCATGTATTTTTCAGGATACATTCTGCTGTCATTTCTATTTTCGGCCACAAGTAGCCAGATAGCTGTTATACCAAAACAGCACACTCCTCAACTTTCAAGCAAATGTGGATGACATGACATGCAAAGGTATCAAGTTAGTGCCTGCTCTGATTTTTTTGTTTCCACCAATTGTTGGCTGCGATATTCAAATAACATACAAAACGTGTCCTCTGAGCTAATGTTTTTTTTCCGTTAGCTAAAGTTAGTTTGAGCTGTTTCGAGGCGCCATTGAGGAACTTCGGGAGAACAAGCGAAACCACTTCGTTTTGACTTTTTCTTGACTTTTCATGACTTAAACCAAAAAAAAAAAAAAAAAAAAAAAAAAGCTTTCGGCACTGAGCATTAAAATCACCCAGCGTTAAAGTGCCATCTGTCCGATTTGGTTACATGGAAAGAGGATGAACACAGTCCCCACATGAACAAAATGTCTACACTAAGCGAAACATCGTTGATGTTGGGAACCAGGAGACCTGGTGACGCGGATGGTCATCTATATATATGGGGGAGGGTAGAGAGGACTGGTGGACAAAGGGAGGGGGGCGGTGTTGGGGGTTGCTCTGCTTACCGTGAACCAGCCGTTTCATGTCATTGTAACGGGCCCACAGGTATGACCGCTGGTCCACTGGAGCTGCCGTTGAGGTGTAAGACCGTCTCCTTACACCAGTAACACCTGGAGCGCCCGCCGGCTCCTTCGATCGCTTCTTATCCCCAGTCGTACATCTGTGTGGCGCCTCGCCGGGTGATGGCACGTCGCCACTCGGCCTGTCCGAGTTCGAGCCGCAACTTTGTTCTACTGTTTTTTCGCAGCCCTGCTTTTTCCCCCCAGACGCCCTGCATGTCGTAGAAAGTCTGTTCACTTTAGGGGATCTCGCCACCGGAGGAGTCCGGTTCCCCGTGGTCCACAGTGTGCGGGACAACGCCGTGCCTGCCGTCTTCAAAGACATTTTATTAACTGCGCAAGTATGATCAGATCTAAACGCTGCAGCTGCTGCAGCTTGGTTTTAAGCGAGCGGATGAAAACATGGTATCGCCACGCCCCGCGTAAACCATTCCCCGTGGTTCAAAGGGGAGAGTCTGTAGTCCCTGCAGCCAAATACAACCAGAGACCTGATCACAACTAAAAACTATCGACATGGAACAAAAGTCTCTTCCTTGAATTTTAGATGAAAAAATCAAAATGCGTTCAGAAACTTCCTTTTTACTCCGAAGGAGAACATTTTAACGCAGATTATTTTTAATTTTAGTTCATTTGACATTATATGAGAAAGTAGTGACTCCATTGCAAGTTAAAGCCCCGCATTGAAAATGTTACAAATGAAAAGCATGTAAGAAATTTTAGTAAAACATATTTAAAGCATCAAAAGTAAAACTAATTTGCTCTAATGTGGTGGGCATGAGTTCCTGAATCAAAACGAACTGCAAAGGTTCAAACTGATGCTGAGGAATAAGACCTGTTTCCCCTGCGTCTTCTGCAGATATACACTTGAGACTGCAAGGTTTCTCTCAGTCCTAGATTACCGTGCTCACTTTGCAGTTAGATTCATAACTGCGAAGTGATAAATCCTATGGCGCACTCAACTGCATTGGTCATTTCTCTGTGTAAAAACACATACATTACGGCCCGTTGTTTGACTGCGAAGCTTTTCTAAACAGACTACTGTCTTATTTATCTTAACGTCCCACAAGGAGATCTGGAGTTTATCAAACCTGTTCTGCACCAGATACAGGTTCCAACAGGAAAGCTGTAAAAATGTTATTCCATGCTGAAGGAGATAATCTACAACAGATTAACAGATTTGATAGTCTGATGTCTTTAAGTAGTTTTGAGAAACTCAGAAGTCATTTAGGTCTTTAATTTTGTTGTAAATGTTTTAGAATAGAGGTTCGATTTTGAGTGATACTCAAAGTATAAAAGTATTAAAACATATTTTCAATTTATGTCTCCTTTTTTTGTTTTTTATTGTAAACTCTTGTGAAAGATAGCTCTTATACCCTTGAGCAGGTTGCAGATTTTATTAGATCCCGGACTTGGGAGCTGTATCTTTAGATTAGATGCAGTGGATTTTTTTTTAATTTAACAAATTGCTGAGGAATATTTGCACAAGATTAGTCATGTCCAAACTTATGACACTTTAGTTATTCCATACTGGGAATTCTGTTATTAGTCATACTGCTCAGCTGAGTCAGCTCGATATCCAGACTCAACTGAAGTTTATTTAAAATGTGGGCTAAAATTAATTATGCATGCTGCATGAAGCTAGCAGTTTGGCTACAGGGTTTTGTCTATTTTGTTTTCCTCCTTATTAGGAAAAAAAAAAACATCCAAGAAGATTTCAGAATGAGCACTTACTCACCATACCATACCTGCTGCAGAATCCCTTATAACTAACTGAAAGCGTCATGTAATTCTGTGCTACACATCACTACTATGTTTTAACTCAAAAGACCACAATCAATATACAGTGTTGGCTTGTTTTTATTCTTCATGACAAAAGTGGCTCACAGGTCAATGAAAGGTCAACTTGCATACACATAAAAAGTTGAGGACCACCAAATGTGTTATGCGGAGCGTGTGCATGTCGTCTTCTAGAACAATTTACACAGAATGCAGACAACATAAATAAAGTTAAAATATTACACGACATCGGTAATTAAATTATACACACATCTGCACAAAGTGAATTAAATAGATCAAAGAATCCATTTACAACCTTCAAAGAAATATAACATTATGTTAAAGCATTTTCACTTTTTAACCATAAAACCTCATTTTAACATTGTACATGTTGTTTTGTTCCTAATGTTCTGTATTAATAATCTTTATACAGTAACCTGTCTCACAGTAACAGTTCTCTAAAATAAATACAGATAGTGACCACTGATTCAAGGGACAGCTGAGGTCAAATTCTTCATTAGTTAATACTAATGAGTTCATACAAGGCATGCTAGCTAGAAAGTGAAAATATTTTACCAAAATGAGATATCCCTTTATTCAGTGCTAACACTGCTCAGTGAGTTTCCTCATAAGCAGATAAAACATACCTTTAAAAAAAAAAAAAAAACACAACTACAGTGTTAAATAGTAGCCTTAGAAAATGTGTAGTCTAAACACAACAGACAAGATCAAAACCAAGGCACTAAAAATTAAAAAAAAAAAAAGTCAATCAGCAGGACGGTTAAAATTAAAAACAAAAACAAAACGTCAACATTTTCTTGCATTAAGTTCTCATTTTCCAAACATCCATTTTCAAATGTGGTCCAAAGATCATGATTGGTCACATTAGATCAATTCAATTTGAATTTGAACTGCACTCAGACAGTTAGTGTTACAGTGCCAATGTTGACAAATGTAATGCTGTCCTCAAATCACAGCCCTGGAATCAATCTACTCTAAAAGCAACCGATGTTCAATGACTATGTGTATATTTCCATGGTAGAAAAGTGTTTTTTTTTTCCATTTCTCTTCTTGCTTTTAAATATTTTAATTTCTTAATTTTATTTATTTATTGTTGTCAGTAATAGTGGGCAGCTAGTGCTGTAAAGCACTGTGCAATGCTTGTAACAATTATGGGACATTATTCTTATTTAATTTATCTATAAGCAGCAAACCTAACAGCAGCCTGCTAGGACTATTAGCATTCATAACTGAAAACAAAGGATGCTGTAGCCACAGGAGAAGAAACTAGCTTGCTGTGGGCAACACTACTTCATCATAACATGCTTACTTTGGTAGCACACATGAGCATGGTGACATTAATTCAGGACATACAAAACATGAGGATCGCTGTTTAGCTGGAGTGAGAAAAAGCAGAAGCAGAATGGGAACTGTTGCTATGACTTTGTAATCAAAAGAAACGAGAATGGCCCAACAGGTCAGTATTAGTTTTGGGGAAAACCGAGCCACTTGAATTCTTGAGTGATATGAGACAGTGTTGAAAACCCTCAGCTTGACACGTATTATCAGGTGATGGATGCTTGCCCTTGTGCCACTATGCACTCCCAGATGAATTCCAAAAGCTTATTATTGTGACAGATGTTAAATGGCTGTTGTAAAATGGTGAAGGTAAGTTTCAAAACCCACCCTGATCCTAAAGAAGAGCAGGAAGTATTCAGGCACTGTCCTGACTTTGTCTGCATAGTTTGCAAAGTAAGATGCACATTAATGATCTCCCAAATCATGTCCCAGATTACTCGGTGCTTGACCTGAGGTGGTGGACTTATGGCTGATTTATTTCCATCAATGAAATAGCGCGTTTACTGGCCTCTAGTTAAAGGGTGTGGCTGAAGGCAGAGCCAGACATGCCACTGAATAAAAAAGGGCATGTTATTGTATCACCAGTAAAAGGGAGAAATCTCAGGACTACAGCAAACATTCTACTTTTAGGGTAGCAATTATTTTAGTAAGGCTGCATTGTTCTATAAAAACTACTACCTGGGAGATCTATCACAGATGATCTAATGGCTTACAGACACTAAAAGACGCAGACAGGCCCGACTAGGATGCCAGACTAAAGGCAAGAGTGTAACAATGTACAGCCTTAAAACAGATCATAGCCTTGAATCAGAGTCTGAGGAAAGTAATACTGTACACGAAAAGTCTCATTCTGGAATAAATACTGTCAGTGGTTCACCACAACACACAGCCTTGAACAAGACCAGATGGAAGTTGGAACCACTTTGGACAAGACACGGTCAATGACTTCACAGAGCACTGAGCAGCTGAGCAGCACATTTGTCTCTTCATCCTTCTCCAGGCTGCATGCAGGTTTCTCTGCTCCAAGCAGAGAAGACCAAGAGGGTGGGATGAGAGATTTTTTTTTTTTTCTTTTTACTGTTTTTTAATCCATGGTTCTGGTGGGTAGAGTGGGGAATGTAGCATCATATCTGGGATGGACAAGATGTCTTGAGTCAGGAAAGGAGGAGGGAGCCGTGGAGTCAACATGAAGATAGGTCCTTATGGAGAAGAGGGGGTTTGGAGTAATGGAAGGAGTGTTTCAGCGCTACAGAGACAGGGTGAGACAGAGACAAAAGAAAACATTTAGTTCAACCAAAAAAAAAATAAAAAAATCAACTTAAAAAGGTGAGGGTAATTATAAGGATCGACAGATCAAAACAACATATATAGGATCAACAAATTAAGGGCGTTTGGTTGAAGAACGATGTATAATAATAATAATAGATTATTAATAAATTGGGCCCCAATAAGAAATTGGTCTGAACAAAATTTGAGCAAAAACCCACGTGACTGTTCCAATATTAATGATAGCCTATTTGATATTTTAAAGAATAGGTATATAGCTTATTTAAGATTTCTAACATAATGTATAGATGTAGATAAAATAATTTATTATAGAGAATAAATCTTCTGGCTACTTTATCTCATCGCCGGCGAGATGATTTAGAGTGCGAGCTCCGGGCCCGGCCAGATGTGGCCTGAGATTTATCACCAGAGCTCTTACTAACATTAGTGTGTGATTCCTCAGTCGTTCTGCTTGTGGAGGTGGATGATCTACGTCTAGACTCTCTACAGGCCCCAGTCATCCTAGGCTTACCAGGCAGATTGTGAACAGAGAGAGGTGCAGATGTCAGGGCCCCTGAAGATTTAGCATTCAACTGAGAAGACGCTGAGTCTGACTGAAATGTTTTACGGTATGCAGCTACTGCTTGTACAGAATTAGACCTGTGAGCCAATGGTTGCTTTCTTCGCACAGAAGAATCTAAGTTTGGATCAGGCTTTTGTTTACTTTCACCCCATGCCTCAGACGTGTTAGGATACACACACAAAGCTTTGGAAGAGGTTAGATTATCTGTGGATGAGGAAAACCAAGAAGACTTTAGCCTGGTGGAAGAGGCAGGTACAACCCGAGTTGTGATGAAGGTGTCCTGACGTGCAGGGACCGAAGCCCTCCGGCCTGATGCACCCTTTCTTGAATCACTGACTTGTGTTTTGACCATTACTTCACTGTTCACAGAACTGGTGGAACCTTTACGTGTGAGGGAAGAGCCAGGACTCAACTCTGCATTAAAAACATCACTGACACTACGACTTCTAATGAAAGTGGCATCTCGTGGGAGACCCTTGCTTCTACGAGACCGACTGCTTGTCTGGATGGTTTTGTCAGGACAAAGAGAGAGAGGGGTTCTTACAGGGCTGGTGTGGAGGCTTCGGGTCAGAGCTCGCAGGTGGTGCGTGGCCGTGGCAGGAACACTGCTGCCGAGAACTGGGCTAGCCCGTGGACTGCTCCTCACTGGAGGTCGTGCAGGACTGCTTCGAGGGCTCCGCGGGGCCCTGCCTGACTTGGTGGCCAGTTCTTTGGCCCGGGAGCGGCGGGGGCTGCTGTTCAGGCTGTGGGGAGACAGAGGGGCCTCCAGGTCCTCCAAACGCTGAGTAAGAGCCAGTTTCTGCTGGATGGCCATACGCAGCAGAGAATTCAGTGTCTTCTTCTCATCCTCGGCTGCTGCCAGCTGCCTCTGCATTTCATCCAGCTGGGTGACATATTGGTCACACCTGAGAGATGCAGACACAATTAAAGGATGCAACATGCACAGGGAGACAAGACCAAATTAAAGCACAAAGCCAGAGGCACACAACACACAGGTTAAATATGGCTTATTGTGTAGTAGACACAACAAACACCAGCTGTGATGAAACAGTAAGAATAAACGCAAATACACGTTACCAAAGGACAAAGTGATGTTATGTTTGTTGAATCACAAATTTACTGAATGTAAAATCATACTAGTTAAATAACAGATATATTAGCAATTAATTTATTTTATGTTGATCAACTACTAATATTAATTTTGAAAGGAAGAAGAGAGGGGCACGTGAAAAAAACTTTGACCAGAATAAGAGCTTTAAAAAAAATCTCCCTTGTCATCATATACACTATAGAAATGCAGTCACTCTAGTTATCCACATGGTGGCACCACAAAACCACTAAACTTGATAATAAGCAAGGGGATCTTTTTAAGCTGTAATCTTTAGCCTGTTGCAACAGACAGTAGTCCTTGACCACTGTCTGTTCTCCAATCCTTCTTAAGGATAATCAAATGCCAGATCATAACTGTCTGGAGAGGGCCTAGACAGTCTAATGCATGCCCAAGAAGATTCTCTGGCATTTAATAACACAGTGCAAACATTTCAGAAATAAAGAATTAGTTCAGTCACTCAATCCATTACAAAAACAGTCCTCCAAACAATTATCATGCCAGCTGATGTTCAGAAGACGTTAGTGATTAGTGAGTGAGGTTGTGTGGTCTGTAAGTTTAACCCTTAATAGTATATCAGGCTTCTCCTTCCCTAAGGTGACCTGGCTTGGTGGGACAAATCTGTCCTTGCCTCCTTCCCTGTCGTCACAGGGCAGAGCATGTGGTTTGTAATCTTCACGTGAACCAGTGGCTTGTCCACAGACGTAATAAGCGTGGTAAGCTTATTACATGAGTGGTAGCAAAGGCTGTACCACAACAAGAGAACCATTACTAAGCATGAAGAACACTAGCAAAGAGGAAAAGACCAGACAATCAGAGCTAATTAAATCTTAAGGCAATCAAAAACCTTCTTTGTCACAGGACAAAATAAGTCATTTTTCCTTCCATAACACTACCAAGGAGTACACATGAAAAGGAAATCTTACCGACTGGCAAACATGACTCGGAGTGAAGAGAAGGTGGCGGCATCCTCCTTCAGGGCTTTAAGCTCATTCCGGAGTTTCATCATCGTCTCTGACACCATGCTCTTCTCTGTCTCGTACTTCGTTTTCAAATTGGACAGGGCCAGCTCTGCAGTCTACAAAAAAATCACCAGTTTCAACATCATTTCATCATCACTGCTCTTTCAAAGTGTAGTGTTAAATGCACATTATCATGCATGATTTGTATAGCATATGTTAATAATTTGCATTTCAAACTGACAGTACCATCACACACAGGCATTCTACAGAGACCCCTGCTGCAGAGTAGAAAAAGTCAACCAAAGTGTTGTACAATTTCATTAACCACATACCTTAGTAATCAAACAAGCTATAACTGTCACTATTACTGTCCCTGTCTACAGCATGTCCTCTGTATCAGAGCTCAAAAGGTCAATGAAAAAACACTGCTTTGATAATGATAAAAGTACAACTACAGTATTGTGAGTCCTTCTGCTGAGGGGCACACAGCTGAAGGCCTAATGTCCCTCTCAAGTGATCATCTTTCACATTTCCATGACTTGAATGCAATCATCACTGCAAACGTCTCACATGTAAATACCACAGTTACATCACAGGTACATACAGGGGGCCATCACACTCCTAGAAATCAGACCTGAGAAGGTAAACCACTGTGCGAGCATGGCCTTGCCAAGCAGATTACCTTGAGTGTTTATGTGAGAGTGTAAAGGGAGAGTGGCAGCTCAGGGAGAGACAGAAGCAGGTCACGCAGTGCTTGAGGCTCAGGGCAGGGGAGGGGGAAGAGGAATTCAACCTTACACTGTACTCATGGTACAGAACCATGTGAGCCCAAGGGACTGTCTAGACACTGGTGATACAGGTCAGCTGTACTGCTTAAGACTTTCCCTCTTAATTTATCAAGAGAATCAACTTAATATTAAAAATGCTGAATTTGGCCAGGTTTTTTTTTGCAAGAATGAATAAAAAAATATTGGCAGCATAAGGAAGAATAAATTTTACAAACCGGCGATCCCTGTGTACCAAGGCAGCTGTTCTCAGGATTTTTTTGTACATACAAATAAACAATCAAGGCTTCTCAGACTAAACCAAAATGGAAAAATGAGGGAAAGCTTGTTTTTAATGGCAAGATACAAAAAAAAAAAAGATACAAAAGATACAAAAATTCACATTGACCTTGGACATTAGAGGACTGCATTTTAGGGAAAGTCCTTGACTGCTGAGGCTAGGTGATTTAGAGCAATACCATAAAATGGAAAACTGGACTGTTCCTCGAATAAAGCTATTTTAAAACAGTGCAGAGAGATGAAACTGGAACATTTTTGCTAAGCCAGTGCTTTCTGTGACCTACCTGTTTGTTAGCCTTAAGTACAGTCCTGAGGGTAGCAATCTGTTCCCTCTTGGTGCTGAGAAGGGACTTGAGTTTTAGTACTTCCTCCAAGAGGCTCTCAGCATCCCGGTCTGACTCTCCGCTGCTGCTGAGCCCTGAATAAGGCATTGCACCCCTCTGGCGACAGAGGTCCACAGCCACCTGAGGAAATATAAAGGCACATATTCATAAAAGTGAGTTTAGTTTCGCTGGCAAGGTAGGATTTTGTGGCAATTTCAGCATGGGAAAACAATTTGTTATATAAAGAGTACATAGTTTTGCACATCCAAAAATCACATTTCACACCACCATTCACACATCACACCAAATGACAATGACAACTAGTATAAAATGTTCTAAATTAGTCTCCTCTTTTTATTATTATTATACTCATGAAATTCATCTTCAGAACTGAAGAAACAAGAGCGACAATATGTCTTTTATATGTGTTGCACTATATGTGTTCCAGACACTGGTGTTTTCTAACAGGATTCTCTGTAGTAGAAGTCACAACTCAACTTTGACCCCCGATAATCCAATTCATTCAAACCTACACACACGTGTCTACAAGGCCCACACCAGGCAGTGGATTTGTGCAGACATGGGAGCTACTCAGCTACATTTAACAGTCTGAGCTGAGCATTAAGTTCAGTGAGAAATTTGTGCAGGAGGACAGGATTTCACTAAGCGGGCTACAGTGAGGGAGTTAGAGAATTTGAACTGGTTGTAAATGACTGTTATGAGCAGTACTGTCTTACCCGGAGGTGTTTTATCTGGCAACGGATGACTGCTACCAAGTTGCGGACGTTGGAAGGGTCCCTGAAATCCAAGGTGGGGGACCCTGGGCAATTAGGAGAGTCTCCACTGGTTCCCGCACTGTCCACCTCGCCCATAAACTGCAATGCTGCAGCTTTGGAGATGAACATGTCATTGGCTCGAGGCTTCTTTTGGGTGTTGTGCTGGGGGTAGACATGGTGTGATCTTCTTGCACTACTTCCACCACTTGCCCTGGCACCATCACGGTAATAGTCCAGGGTGACCCGTTTGGGTGTCAGGTTGTTGCACACACAGATGTGGTGATAGAGGTTGGACAGCTCCTCGGAGAAGGCCAGCAGCTCTTCCTGGGCCACGTTCAGGTGCCCTTCTGAATCAATTGCCACTTTTCGTGTGGCTCCAATCTCCTTCTCCAGCTCACCGATGCGCTCCTGGTCCTGTTTACTGGACTTGATGCATTGTCGGATCTTGTCGGCCAGCTCCTGGGCCTCTGCCCTCCAGCGATCCTTCTCCTGCTTGTATCTCTGCTCCAGAGTGTTGTAACGCGCCCCTGCCTGAGACAGTTCATCTCGCAGCTTCAGAAGCTCTTCGCTGGCAGAACGCATGCGAGCCTCCAGCACCTCTTTGCTCTTGGTGTCTACCTCGTAGTCAAAGACACCATTGCCACCGTCTCCAATCTCTGTCTCATCATCTCCTTTGTCCTCTGCATCCTGGCTGTGCTGCTGGCTGCTCTGCACAGCCTCCAGCTGTTGAGTGAGAGAGCCAACCTTGTCCTCTTGCTGACTCAGTGCCTGCTTGGACATTACCAGCTGCATCTGCAGTTCCTCCACCTTGCTAGCCAGGCCGGACTTCTCTCGCTCTGCCTGGGTGCACACACACACACACAAGGTCAAACTCTTGTTACATATGAACATGCTTGTCTTAAATTTGATGAAAACACTTAAAGCCATCCATTAGTTGAAAATTCATCCCTTTCAGTTCTCAGCCAGGGCAACAAGCCTGATTGTGATTATCTAAAGGACACACAGTGTTCTACAACACAAATTTCTCCCCCAACCACCATTACTCTTAATGCATTTTTTATGTATAGATGAGGCTGACCCCATTCCGCTCCACACTCCCAACATCTGGTGGGCAGGGTTACCCAACCCCCAATTTAAGTGAATCATGAATAATATATTTCCTTCAGACAGAGAGGGATGAGAAATTCAAGACATCCTTAACGTTCCCAAATACAGTCAATTTGTGAAGCATAACTATATCCGTTAGGAGTTGAATAAATTGCTTTCTGAAGTAGATGATGTGACAATGTGGTGCCAGGTGGATTTTATTAATAGAGCCAGACCAACAGAGTAACAAAACCGTAACAGACAGCGGATGTGGTCTAGAGCAGGAAGCAGCAGACAACCCTGTCAACAGATCAGTCACACAAACTACTACATAGTGTTAGCAGCAGTGTAGAAGCTACACACAGTACATTATCATTATGCAGAAGCCATTTTGTGCTCATTCACCACTGCCTAAACCTCTCAGTGCATTAAAAAATTCAGGTAAATGACACTGTAAGTACTGCATTATATTAAACATTTTTAATAATGATAAAATGCACACTGGCACCAGAAGAAGTTCATATCATACATCTCATTCATATTTTACATAAACACAAACTAACACTAAAATATGCAAAAAATGTCACCTTTGCACACAAGACATCCCATAATAAAACAAACAGGCAGACTGCCATGAAATTTGCAGAGCAATTCAAGCTAAAAAGAGAATCAAAGCATTGTAGTTTTGTTCACATCATTCTCTAAATCATATGTAAGCCTGGCTACGTCATTCTGTGGTCATTTTTCACAATTTTTCTTTGGTGCACTTCCATAATTTAACCATATTAATGAATTTAAAAGAATGGCACATATTGTCCTGCTGCTTACCTGTAGGAGTTGCTGTTTCAGCTTCTGACTGTCTGAAAAGTGTAGCTCACTCAGTAGGTCAGACACCAGCCCAGAAGCTGGAGCACGCAGGAACACGTCACTGTTGCGTGGAGTAGAGGAGCGATGGATGAGGCCATTACTTTTGGAGCCCCCCAAGTGAGGAGGGTGAGCAGAACTGGGAGCAGACCCAGGACCGTTATTATAGCCGCTGTCCTGGTCCTCTCCCTCACCCTCACCTACTCCCTCTCCCCCCTGGCCCTCCTCCTGGCTGTCATCCAGCTGCTCCAAATGGAGCTCCAGGTTCCCCACAGCATCAAAGGGGTTCAGGGTCAGGGCAGAGAGCTCTCGCCGCAGACTGTTCTTCTGCTCCCTCTCCTCCTTCAGGGCCTCCAGGGCCTCATCCAGCTGCATCTCTGCTATCTCCCTCAGCCTTGCTGCCTCCTCCAGCTGAGCTCGCAGCTCCTCCTGCTCCTCATTCTTTTGTGTCAGCTCCAGCTTTATCGATTCAAACTCAATCTGAAATGTGATAAGCATAACCACATGACAGTCTATATTTGAGTGTTTCTCTGTCTTTTTATGTTACAGATATGAAAGCAAATTCTAGCCCCAACATGCAAATATACCAGCGCATCTAGAATGATACTCTTAGTTCAGTCGTCTCATTTAAGTTTATTAGTTCAGCTGGCCTTAATCTTACACATGTATACTACATATAGTATACATTATACACAATAAATGTGTATATTTTTAAAATAAGATCAACATGTAACATTAAAACTGTTGATGAATGATTGACACTAATGAATATAATTTATGGGGTTTCATCTGAAATGACAAAAAAATTATTTTTGACAAAAGACACTGTAGAGGCAAGACAGGGTTTTATCTAAAAGTCAACTAACAAGTGGTGTACACACAAACAAGCCTCTGCGACATTTAGAACTAGTCATGGACAATTTGTCTTGGCAGAGGTGCAATATACACAGAAGGCCCATCTGCAGTTGGAAGCACTTGTCTCACACTCTCAAGAATCCAAACAATGACAGGTTCACATAATTACTTTACGTAACATCCCACACAAATACGGAACATCAATTATCATGCAGTAAACAACATTTGTGCTGAGTTTTCTGTGCACAGAGTGTAAGATTTGACTACCTAAATGACAGAAAGTCATAAATTCAATTTCAGGATAACCTCAAATTAGTTTAATTCCATTAAAGATCTGAACAATCTGTTATTCTGAGATTTTCCCCCTCTTCTTGATTTAAGTACTTTTCAGAGCAAATTAATGATGTCCGCACAGCATTCAACACCTCAAAAAAATATTCTGCTCATATCTGCTCAAGTGGCATTATTGTCAGCTTTCAGTTGTACCAGTTGTGTCATTCAGCATTTTATCTATGTTAAGTGCTACTCTGCTGCATGGGCAAGCTAACAATATTGTGGCACCTTCAGAGCATCCTCTAACATAACTGAATGATGCCTGTTTAAAATCATCTCTCCCTTTAACAGGCATTTGAAACTGAAATGTGGTCTTGAACATAGACCTGTCAGTTGCTGACTTCTTCACAATTTCAGTTTGCTCTCATCTAAAAGTAGTAAAAGTAAAGTTTCTAGGACAATACATAATTTCCCAAAGCATTCAAAGTCATCAAGAACTTGAAAAGTACTCTGAAATTGAGTGTCCCACAATCATTTATGAATCATGAAACTACTAGATTGGATCCTGGTTGCCATAGTGCTACCTGCAACTATAATTATTTCCTTTTCTGCAGCAGACTGCCAGCAAAATGTTTTATCAGACATGGCATCTGGCTCTACAAGGAGGCAGCCATACTTGGAATTCACTGACAAATGGAAAAAGCAGGCAATCAGGAGAAGAATGATTGTCCCCTGCTATGTGAGTTGCTTTGTTTTCTGAAAATAACAATATTAATCACCCAGACACTGGCCTGTCCAGTCTCTTCAACACTGGCCAGTTTGTAACCCAGTTGTGAAGTTTGAGAGAGATTCAAATTTTCTGGCATGCAGAACAATTTTACTCTCACGCAGGAAAGGGAGTATGCTACAACAATGACCATAACATAGTGTTATGGTCCACTTACAACCACTTACATATGCTTCACTAAGACAAAAAGTATATAAGCACAAAAAGAGGTTTAGGAAAGTAAACAGGAAACACAAGAGTATGGCTCAATGTTCATGTGAACTTCTTTTACATCTAACTACATAACTTTTATTCCTTAACCACTCATTCATTTACAAATACAGCCAGCTGGTAGAACTTTAATATAATCTGTTATGTTGTAGCACGGGTAATAACTGACCTGGTTTTCCTTGAGCACAGACACCTGTTTTTGCAGAGATATGTTTTCTTCTTCAAGCTCGCCATTGTCCTGCAACTGGCGTAGCTCACGTACTTTATATTCCTTCATCTCATCCCTCAGATGGCCCTTCTCCGCCTCCAGACACTCACACTCCTGTGGAACACAACCCACTGTGAAATCTGTGCAAAGTACAAAATTTGAACTGCACACTTGCAGAATTCAAGTCACAAACAGTTAATTACACATTGGGAATGAGACTACACAGCTAATATATCTTCCAGTGATTTGGGGGTTCACTCTGAAGCATCATGAAGAGATGGGGCATGATAACATAGAGTAAAACACTAGTATACTGGTGTACTGAGTACACCATACCTTCTTTAGTTGGGTGGAGACCACCCCAAGTCTATCGATCTCTGCGTGGGCATTGCTCAGAGCAAGGCGTGCTTGCTTGAGCTCTGCTTGGACTTCCTCTATGCGGGTTGCCATGGCAGCCTCCTTAGTGGCAGTCTCCTGCAGCAGGCTCTCCTCCCGGCACTCTCCATCAGCAGCTGCACGCTTCTGGCTGCTCACAGAATCTGCAAATGCCTTAACACAAACAAAAAAGGGTTAAGGAAGCGACCAACTTTGCAGTATTTGGCAGGCTGCAGTATGTTAAACATTGGAACAACATTTGCAGACTTTAAACATAAATACATTTATGCTGTGCTCCTCATATCAAGTCCAGGAATGTAGACATCTTTGACAAAGGAAAAGAAACAGGACTTCTACACAACAATATAAATAGCCATTATGGTTTGGTAACAAGACACTTTAACCCTAAACAGCAGGTTCCACAGATAATAATATATGCCTATAATAATATGAGCCTAATACATCACACTGTAGTAACATGCATTTCTTCACAGCTTGCTATAATTAGTAACCCTGACACATTATGCATCAATGACTACAGATGAAAAACTATGAAATAAGGTGTTAAATGAAATGAACATGCTACTAAACACGCTCAGCTGAACATTGTAGTGTGGTTAGATAATGATGCTGATTTACAACACGAGTCCACTCTATTTGGTTAAAACCCTGCCAAAGCCTAGGTAGGTAAACCGCCAAGAAATTAGCTTTATGCAGATTATAAAACATAGCTGAAATTCTGTACCACTGTGTCCTTTCAGACCTTAAGAGCTTTGCTTGATATGTGGTTATAAAACATTGGGGTGGACCAATTTTAGTGTTATTCTGGCACAGATTTATTGCTAAATGTCCAACTGCCTTTAAGCAGGATTTAAACATTATTTATCTCTTAATTTAAACAGGTAGATGAAACAACTGCAAAATCTGCCCACACAATGGGATTACCTTCTTACATAAACCGGTTTTAAAACGCCTGTTCCAGCGAGCCCAAATACCTTCAAGGCCGATCCGGTGTATTTCTGACATTTACATCAGAAAACAATTTGAACTCCTAACACATTATTCATTCAGCACTACATCAGCACTGGCATGGCATGATGATTTAATGTGCAAATTTTCACAAAATGCAGCCTTCAATGTTACTGCCAGCTGGAGTGCAACTGCACAAACTATGCTACAGTTGTGTAAAAACAGTTAAATGGATGGTCGTCAGCTTTTCTGCACAATGGTCAACTATTAGAACTAGAGTAGTAATGTGAGCCATATATCACAATGCACCATACATTTGTGAAAGGCATGGGTTACATGATAATCTGAGCTTCGACATATTGGTCTAACCAGACTATCCTGTGCCAACCTAATTCAATCCTTAGTGCTATGCAGTTAAGTATCAAAACCAGTTTAAGGTGAACAGAGGAAATGCAGTACGTTAAAAGCACCAGATATGTTGCGGACAATGCCCTAATCGCTAAACCGACTTCCCTCTCTGATGCCATTAGGATCAAATGGCATTGGAAGAGCGCAACTGACTCAGCACGCAATCACAAACATCTTCACTGAAAGTATAATACGAGGCCACAGCTGTAACAGAACTGCTACTGTGGAAGCAGAAAGTCAGAGTTACCAGAAGGCACTGAAAAGATGAGCAATCAAATTCATGTCATAGCTCAGTGGTGCATATGAAGAGACAACAATGGAATCTTTTGAGGAAAATGTTGACCGCATTTCCATTTTACCAACAGTGTGATTTAAAACCAGGCAATAATACAACTTCTGTACAATGGTAAAGCAGATGAAACAATAAAAAGACATGATGTTACTGTTCTATTGTGTCTTGATTAAAATGTCTTGAAATAATACATATGTATAAATGTAATAGCAATTTACTCGCATATTTCTCAAATGTCAAATGACTGCAACCATTGTTGTGTTCTTTCCACCTGCAGTATTCTTTCAACATGGAGGAAAAAAGTGACATCCAAAAACATTCTGTGAAAATACAATATACATGCTGGACAAGATAACACTGATCGGACCTGTCAACCAGTCACTGTGGAATTTGAATACAGGAAATGCTTGTTTCAGTTATCAACAGTACATCATAACATTAAATCTAGTGTGTCGATGTAAAAACAAGGGTTTTCATAAGGGCAAGAAATCAAATGAGTATTGCGCATAAGAAATATGTAGTGAAAAACAAAGGTCACAAAGAAGTAGCATGTTACTAGAAAATACCACTTGGGAAGCCAGGAGAATGAGAACCTCACACACCTAAAAGTACAACCCATACTGCATTTGTTGTCTAAATATATAAATATAACTAGAAGGGATTCCTACCTCTTTGAGCTGTTGTAGCTCCGCTTTGAGGGCTTCATGCTCCTCTTCCAGATGCCTGTGTTTCATCTTGAGAGCAGCACTTTCCTCCAGCACCACGAGGCCATAGCGGGCTGCCTGTAGCTTCTCTTCTGTGGCCTCCTGGAGCTCTAGAGTTAGCCGTACCACCTCAGCCTTCAAGTCTCCACTCCCCATCTCTGCCTCCCCTTCTCCTTCTCCTTCCACTGCTGCACTTGCTGGGTCTGCATCTGCCTCCAGCATCCTTGCCCAGCCTCCCACTTGTCTGCCAATGTTCTACTGGGACGCCTCCTTCACTCCTCCACTCTCATTACAACGCACTACAAAAAAAAGAAAGAAAGAAAAGAAACACATAAGGCTGGTGGTTATGTAAACTACTCAGAACAATGGCCAGGGTGGCTAGAGGTTTTGTATAAATCATACTGTGACACCAACTGAGCAAACTTTGGGATTGATTGAGTGGGAAAACACTTCCACTTGTGCTCAAAAGGCCAAATGGCCACTACACAAATCCCAGCCATAAATTACTCAATAGATGAAGTTTGCAAATATGTAAAAAATGTCTCTGATTATCAGCCAACCATGTAGACTCCAGATATGTTATCATTCATATCTTATCAGTTATAACCAATGGTGAATAGGCAGTTCTAAGGTACTTTACTTGAGTATTTCCATTTTCTGTTACGTAATACTTCTACTTCAGCATATTTCAGAAGAAAATATTTTACTTTGTACAATATTACTACTTTTTAAAATAAATTTAGTTAATGATTACTTTGCCGATTATGATTAATGATACACTCAACAAATAAATTATGTTGTATTATTATAAGTTATACATCTATAACAATACAGCCTAATTTATTTGTTCTATTATTATAGCTTATACATCTATAATAAAAAATTATAACTTGTTATTGAAACTTAACAGGCTACCCAGCCGTATAGGAAGTACTTATGATTCACCTTTACATCTTTACCAGCTGCAACAAAGAATTTGAGCTGTTAACTAGCATATTGCTGCAATTCACATCTTTAAATAGGCACTTATTAGCCAATGGTATTTAAAGATCGTTAATGATGACTCCTTGATTCAACACAGTTGCCATGCGGTCACTCTTAAACTGGGACGCATATATCACTGAAAAACGTTACTGCTTTTCAACACGAACAAGAGTGCATCTATCACATTAGGCAGGCAGTTACTAATGTTTGCTGGCGTCGTATCCTCAAAGGCCCTCCACAAAGTAGCCGTGGAAACAATATAGATGATGTTACTGTGACCACCCGTATTGACTGGGTGGAGCGGAGTTCCCCCCATTTCCTCGTGTCCTCTTCACTGACCGAAGATGGAAACACCAGCCGCCGGTTGCTCCGGTGCCAAATGATGTGTCCCGTATGCATCTGTTACTCCTAGCCCACAAACTACACCTTCATTGTATTAAATGAGAGTAAATCAAAGGAGGGAATAAATATTTTTTTTGCAGCCTACATGTTCACCCTGTTTCCAAAGTAAGCTGCTATCTAAAGGGTGAAAAATATTCTGACGGGTGTAGCGTTTCAATATCTAAGACGACACCGGGACTCGAAACAGGACACGGCCGGGCAGCTAACCGGAGTAGCTTTAGCCTGATGTACACCACAAATGAAGCCATAATGCTACTAGCAACGTCGAGTTGAAGCATTCTGCCTGCTAACTCGTTAGCTTCGTAATTAGCTAAATTTACACAGGCTTAACGGTATAGACGAGATATACTTCCCTACTCACTGGGTTGTTCTCCGGTCGTAACGCCAGTCAGATCCTATCAGACGAGCTAATTAGCCAACGCTAGATAGCCACTATTAGCAAAACCAGCTACTCACCCTCCGGTTTTATTTCAAAGATGGGGCTCGCCGGTTGCCAGCAGACGTTAACGTTGCACCTCCTCCGGCAGCTGTCAGCAGCAACGGTTGCTAATCACGCTAGTAGCCAGGGGTACCGGCCCGGGTTAGAGTCTGAACAGCCGCTTCCCTTCCTCCCACCCGGTTCTCTCGTTTCACTGGGAGGTCGGGTGTCAAAAGCGCGCCGAAAAGGTGAAAGCACTTCTACTCCCTCTAGCTAGCCAAGGGCGCATTGCAATCACACCAAGAAATCGACTTATATTCGGTATTTCGGCGGTTATGACGTGCACTATGTATCCTGACATAGAAATGTAACAGTCGTGAAACAAATACGACATTTATATTTTATCAAGAAGCACTAAATGGAAAAGAAATATCGAAAGATTAATGGGAAAAAAAACACTTCCGCTCGTGCCTTTCTTGACTTCCTTTTTACTTCCGAAGGCGCACGTTTCAGTGAAACCGCTGCATTTTTTTTGCAAAATGAAGATCGTAACCTGGAACATAAATGGCATAAGGACTCTCAGAGGCGGTATTAAAATGGCTCTTGATTCACTGGACGCAGATATTGTCTGTGTTCAGGAGACAAAAGTGACAAGTAAGTGGTTAGCTTAGGAGTGTGGAAAACGAGGGAGCTGTCATTCATCGTACCAGACAGACAGGCTATGTCTGCTACGAAAGTAATAAAAAAGTTAAACCAATTTGTCCACCCCCACCAGGAGACCTGCTTGATGAAAGGACTGCCATTGTTGACGGCTACAACTCCTATTTCAGCTACAGTCGAGGACGCAGCGGCTATTCAGGTTCATTACATAGCCATAACAAGTCATTTGGTGTCCTTGGGTGATGGTAGTGTTATTGTTGTTTTCTTTCACTGTGTTTTCCAGCTTTATTCAGTGTGCTCAAACAAAAGACACACTCTTCTAATGCCATAATTGATTTTACTGAGTGGACACTTTATCAGTCACAGAGAAGATCCCTGTAACCACTGCACTACACCTGCTCTATGGATGCTGCTGACACACTACTGTTTCACCTCCCATCCCTTATGTGCACAGGGGTTGCCACATACTGTAAGGACAGTGCCACTCCTTTTGCTGCTGAGGAGGGTCTCACGGGTCTGCTGACCAACCATGAAGGGGCTGTTGGATGCTACGGTGACCATACTGAGTTTTCAAGTGAGGAGCTGCAGCTTTTGGACAATGAGGGACGAGCCATCATCACACAGCACAGAATCATGTAAGAGAAAAATGCTCTGCTTCGTGGTTTCCTCGAGGAGTTTGTAACTGTATGAAAATAGTTTGTACGAAGCATTTATCTCTATTTTTGTTTTCACATTTAAAAAAAACTGAGCAACTACCTTTGAGGTACAATCTGTTAGCTGGTCTACAGAAAAAATAATTAGCAACAATTTTGATAACTGACTAATGATTTCTGTAATTTTTCAAGCAAATTGTGAAAAAAGCCAAGTATTCACAGACATGAGTGTCTCAAATGAGAAGATTTGCTCCTACTTTATTTTTCTGTAACTAGCTGTTGCAACACCTACAGTACAATAGTTGTAGATGTCTATACCTCTTTCTAATTTTGTCCTTATGTTTTCATCCACAGGTGTCAGGAAAAAGTGCAAACTGTTACTATAATCAATGTATACTGTCCCCGGGCTGACCCTGAAAAGCCAGAGCGAAAGCAGTTCAAACTGCAGTTCTACAAGTTGCTTCAGTGTCGGGCTGAAGCATTACTGAAAAATGGCAGGTGAGCGTTTCCAGAGACAGAAGAAAAAAGATGAGGCACAGATGCATCCTGCTTTTACCACAAACATTTTGCGTATGAAACTATACTAATTTCTAAGTTGCAGCCTTTTACCACTTTATGGCTGTTGTTCATTTATGCATGACCGATGGCACTGTCTGTTGCTGTCTGTGAAAAATAATAATAAACAATGTACACTTTGGCATGTATTTCATATGAAGTGTTTATAACTTCTCTGGAACCTAAGACCATTCACAATGCAGTAAAAGAAATAGTATTTTAAAAATTTCTGCATTTGCAAAGAGTTAATTTTTTTTCTGTTGTTTATATTTCAGCCATGTGATCGTTTTAGGAGATGTAAATACATCTCACCTGCCAATAGACCACTGTGACCCCTGTGATGTTGTAAGTAAAAGGTTGGAATGCTGTCATATGAATGTTTTGCTTGCTGGTTAGCCTAGCTTGGCATTAAGGCTGGAAATGGGGAGAAACAGCCAACCTGGATCTGTCCAGGGGTAACTAAATCTGGCCACCAGCACTGGTAAAGATCTGTAATGAACTCATTATATCTTAATCCATACAAAAACAGAAGTAGAAAACTATTTTTACACTGGCTAGCTAGTTACCCCCTGCTTTAAGTCTTTATGCTAAGCTAAGATAGCCACAGTGTGACACTCAACCTATTTTGTTTTTCTTGTTACTTAGGATGATTTTGGTGAAAACCCTGGGAGGAAATGGCTGAATGTTTTTTTGCACAGCGGCAAACCAGAAGAGAACAGGAACGAGGAAGAACCCGATGAAGAATCTGAGGGAACTTCAGTAGAAAACATCCACAGTGGAAAATTTGTGGATACCTTTCGCTATTTCCACCCAACTCGACCAAACGCCTTCACATGCTGGTCCACTCTCACTGGAGCACGGCAGACCAACTATGGCACACGCATTGACTATATCTTCGCTGACTGCCAACTAGCAAAGGAGCAGTTTGTTGCAGCAGACATTATGCCAGAGGTGGAGGGGTCTGACCACTGCCCTGTATGGGGGCAACTGAGCTGCCCTCTCCTGCCCGGCTCTAAGCCTCCTCCCCTTTGTACTCGCTACCTGCCAGAGTTTGCTGGTAAGCAGCAGAAACTCTCCCGCTTCCTTGTTAAGGTGGACCAAAAATCAATTCAGTCTGAGCAGAGGGATTCATTACCTGGATCTCAAGAGGAGGAGGAAAAGAGGGAGAACTTGAACCCATTTGGAGCTGGAAACATCTCTGGTAAAAAACGGCTATCAACATCAGATTCTGTTGTCCCAAAGGGGAAAAAGGCAAAGACTTCTTCAAAGCCACAAGGCAGCCTCCTTTCCTTTTTCAAACCTAAACTCACAAATGTTGTTCCCACTGGTGAATCCCCTGCCAGGCAGTGTGAAAGAATACTCAGCATGGATGAAATGACCCCAACACAAAACTCCCAAAAAGCTTCCACAACTAGTGAAAATGTGTCTTCAGTCACAGACAGAGTACACGAAGATACTGAGCGAGCCATTGGTGGTTCCACACAGATGTGTACCGGCAGCACCACAGAGAAATATGACAAGCAGGTGAAGACAAAACATTCAACATCAGAACCCACTGTGGGAAACTCAAATGGCAACAAAGGGGCATCATTTGTGTTTTGGAAGTCAGTGCTTCATGGACCACCTCCACCACCCTCCTGTAAGGTCCATGGGGAACCCTGTGTGCTTCGTACTGTAAAAAAGGAGGGGCCAAACATGGGCAAACAGTTCTTTGTGTGTGCCCGTCCTCAGGGACATACCTCCAACCCCGAGGCTCGATGCAATTACTTTGCATGGGTTGACAAGGGGAAGTGAAGTGTTGTTTTTCCTGACACATCAGTAAAACCTCTATAGCTCAAGCAAGTCCTGAAAGACTGCTACATAGATGCGTCATCATTTAACAGACTTTAATTGTTGACTGTGTGTTTTTTTCTTTTTTCTAAATAATAAAAGTCAGTAATTTTCTATAACTTTGAGTTTGGCTTTGTTTGTTGTCGATTTTGTTAATTGGTAGTCTAGCTTCTCAATGTGAGGATTTGCAATCTGATTGTTTTATATCATTGTTAGTTGAATATTTTAGAGTTTCGAAATGTTGATTGTTCAAAACAAGCTGTTTGAAGATGTCACCTTGGAAATTGGCCCTTGGAAATTGTGATATGCATTTTCCTCTATTTTACACTTCATAGTTGTTTTCATTACATGATATAATATAAAGAGTATGAAACTGCCCACAAAATTATATTGTTGTTGCCCACTAGATGGTGCTGTAGTGAGCTGATGACACAAAGCTGAAGCTCAGAGCAGAAGTGAAAGGAAACATTTTGTTGACACTACCAGGTTCACAGCCACAGAATAACCATTATACAGTAAGAATGTCGTTTTTATTTGTCAGATTTAGCTTTACATTACATTAGAAAGACTGCTTGAACAAAAAGAAAAATGCTATCAGTGTCCAGATATGTACAATGTCACATATCTGCCAGATATGTACAAGATCAGTATTTCATGAAGTAACAGAGTACTACACGTGGCCTAAGCAGTCTGAAAGGGAAGGGAGTGGCTTGGCTTCTGACATAACAGGAAATCTTCTCAACGCGCGCAATTTCTGCTTCCGCCCAGCTCCCATTTTTTCCTCCCTCCTGTCAGAGCTGCCAAAAACTTCATGGCTCTGTGAAAGGCAGATTTTGGACTTTTACCCAGTTACTTTTGTCTGGACTGAAGACATCCATCTGTTTGCCTGCTACAAAAGAGGTGAGTACCAGAAGAAGATCTACAGGGCAGCACTCTGTGCTCCAACATGTGCTCCAACATCTGGGCCACGACACAATTTCCCACTCATACACAGGGAAAGATACCAACAAAAAATAACTGTCATTATCTCCTCTGATAATGCACTGAATTTTGAAATAATGACAACACTGTTTTCCTTTCAGTGTGTTTCTGCTTTAACTTTTCAGCTGAGAATATATTTCTGTTCTCATTCTCAGTCTGTGCCTTTGCTGACATGCTGGCAGTGGGAGGTGGGATTTTAAATGACTCACTGAAATGGCCGGAAGTGCTGGCATTCTGTTTGATGGGTGGTTTTATTGAGACAAAAATGTTTCCTGATGAACTATATTTGACAAATGTTTGTTAAATTTTAGTTACTATATTTAGTTATGTTAGTTACTTGTACTATATTTTTCCAAATTACTTAAAGTCACTAAGGTCATTTAAGGTGATTCAGGTAGCCATTATCTTTTCATTATTTAAATTCATCCAATCTTTACAGACCTTGATTGTGATATTTTGCTGGAAAGCTGCTCCAAATAACCTGAACTTGACAAACATTTTTTTAAATGTGGAAGCAATGTTTTGTTTTTCTATTATTAATAAAATTAAATCTGTATTAATAAAATTAAACCTTATTTAAAGGTTTTTTTTTTAAATCTGCCATCAGTGTGCACGCCTCATTGTGAGATCTGTATAAAACAGATACACACTATTTCCAGTAAAGAGCTTGTGTCATGGCAAGATAAGGTACATGTGGGTGTTTCTTGGGTGTGCTAGCAAAGCCCATATCTCAGTTAAATTTAATGCTATCAACCAACTGAAATGCCATCCCTATGTGGATGAGGATTCTGGTTTGATGTGCCGCTAACAGCTTAAGTATATGGTGTTTTTATTGCTGTATTCAAAGCATCTCCTTATGTGATGTATATAAAATATTATAAAACTTGACACTGGATACTAGAACTGTATAAGATTTTAAGGATCTTTTTTTATGTGGCATGTTGTTCATTTCAACTGTTGCTGTTGTTGTTGTCAGCTCAGGTTTTACTGTTTGTTTTGGATCTAGCATGATAACTTGTAAGCATGCACAACGTTTCCACTCTTAAGGATCACGTTGCCCATCTCAAAAAAGCACTTATCTCCTAAGCTAATTACCATCACTGTGACTTCCAGCAGGATGCAAACTGTCAGCAAGAATCCGCCCATGCTGTAACAAAGCCCACCTCAGATGACACCCACTTCGCCCCTCCTTCCTTCTTGCACAGTCTGTAACGACATGGTTATTAGTCTCCAGCATTATCATCAGAATCCCAGTTGATTTGATGGATTCTGGGGATTACCTGTAGCCTTGAACTGCAGACTGTCTGAAAACCACAGGCAATACATTTCCATTGTTTAGGTTCTAGTGCTGACACCTTTTTAGTATAGACACCTGGTGAGTGGATCATTTTCAGGCTCTGCGTAACAGACACTACCTGTAACTGGTTTAACAAAGGGTTAAGTATGGGTGTTCCCATTTCCCACTTACTCCGTCCCTGCCTCTAATCTCTCTCACTCTCTCCTCTCTGCTCTACCAAGGGGCTTTGGAGAAACTCCTAAGAGCAAAGCTATATATAAACATTAGCATTTGATAATTGAGTCAGTTTGCACAAGGAAATATTATTTAAAAGGCAACAAGGCTTGACCACCCGGGTAAGTTGCTCAGAATTGTGTGTACGTGTCCTTGAGTATTAGATGCTGTTGAGGAGAAGGGAAGGGCTAACTGGCAATAGTGAGCTGGTCTTGCGTCAGACAAGAGCCATGTGGTATACATTGCTTGATAATAAGGCTACATTCATATCTACTGTGTCTTACTTAATGTGTTGTTCACTGACAAAATTATGTAGATTATTTAATGTATTATTTAAATATATTTTCTCATGACAATACATTGAACACATTGTAAACAGCATCAGAGTCGGTTGTTGGGAAAAATGGTGGAATAGATAGATGGAAAGTACAGGAGTACTTTTCGTTTTTATTACTTTTTTCCACCTTTTTTTTTTTTTTTTTTAACTGTTTCCACTATCTAAGAGCTACCCCATGGCCAATGAAATATCTAACATGGAACAAGTATCTAGTTAAACAGGTTTGTTGTTTCTCCAGCTCCCCCCATATTAAAATGCAACAAGGCACAAATGTAAAATCTGCGTTTTGTGAGAGAGGTAATTAATTCATAAAGAAACTGGCTTTTTTTGTGAAAGTCATAATACAAAATGTCCCTGACATTTAGTCTATGCTTTGTTGGTTGTGTGAGTTGGCCATGGGAAAGTATGTAGCTAAAGAAAGTTACTCTAACCAAACTTGACCTGAGGCCAGTAGGCAGGGAAAGGACTACTCTGTATTTAGTCTAAATAGCACCATTTACACAGGAATCCTTTGTTTGTCTCTGTGGCCCACTGCTATCAAGGACCGAGCTGTGTGGATTATTCTACTTCGACAGGCCCTTTCAGTGATGAGCGTAGGAATATAAAAAATTCTGGTTTTGTGTAAAACTCTTAAGGAATGGCACAATGTAGTGTGAGTGAGCCCTTAGGGGTCAGATGTGAAAATCCTGAGGGCAGTCTGACCCACAGGGAAGGGAAATATCCCATGACCTCGTGGCAGGAGTACAGACCTACGCTCATTCCCAGAGCCTGTCCATGCCAGCTTTGTGTGGCCCACAGCAGATTAGAGCAACATAAGTCCTCTGACAACGTTTGTTATTTAAAGACTTTCATGTCACACAAGTGTTAAATGGACTTACATCCCAAGCAAAAGTGTACATTTTTGCTGGAATTTTATTTTGTAAACTACCACAGTTATCTAGACGTTTTTTAATGCTCATATCAGAAGGAGGGAGCAGAAATCCAAAATAAAGCAGTGGTGAAGGATTTTATTTTTTACATCACCAAAAGAAAAAAAAACCCATCATAGATACAAGATTGTTGTTGTCCTTGGCAAGTGGGAGAAATTACAGTGGTGTGTCTCAAGACTTTATAAATAGGTCTGCCCTTTTTAAGCCACATAGCATTTTCCTTTTGTATTACAGTAGTCATATTCACTGTGTCTTGAATGCTGGTGACTTTCCTCTGTCTGCTACAAATAACTATTATGTTTACCTTGAAATGGCATAGGATATTTCAACGCCTTTGCAAGTCTGCCAATGTTACATTAATCTCCATTTATTGCATTGTAGACCAGAGCCATTACATAAATACATTTCAGCTCAGCTTCTTGGAAGACCCTTACTTAGAGCTTTTCTCACGTGTGACAAGTTAAGACAAGAATCAGTATAAAACAGTTCATGACGCATGCTGAGGTTAGCCTGCTTGCATTTTTTTTCCCACAAATAATGGAACGTTGGCAAGACCTGTGCCTGAGGTGTGCTGGAAAAATAAATAAATAAAAGGGGCTGACATCAAACCTTCTCAGTACATTGATAATGCAAAAATTTGCAGGAGAGTTTGATAAGTAAACATTTCACAAATTTAACAGTAGTTGTTTATTTTCTTCCAGAAAAGTTTGAGGTGCATTCTTTTAATCCAGCAAAAGTAGATCTTTAAAGTCTTGACCCCAACAACCAGAATGGAGCTTCAGAAGATGAATGGACATAGCAGGGATCATGGGTAAGACTCACAAATGAACAGATATTACTGACAGGTATGTCAATAAAGGTGTTGTGCCCTAACATTTTTATTTCTGTTGTAGGTTTGATGGACTGGATGCCTTGGCTGAACATGAGGAGTTTCTCCCACATAAAACCGGTGTCAAGAAAGAAATCCACTTTACAGATGTGAGTGATTGTTCTTGGCCACGTTTGCTGTACTGCTGTGGTAAAATGAGATACAGTAAATGCTGTTTATGTAATGTTTTAATGAACTGATTTGTTTCACATCTACTGTTGTCCTCTTGCTGCAGTTCGAGGGAAAGACTTCATTTGGCATGTCCATCTTTAACCTCAGTAACGCCATAATGGGCAGTGGAATTCTGGGATTGGCTTTTGCAATGTCCAACACCGGAATCATTCTTTTTTTGTGAGTATGCAAGCCAAACACACTCTCCCTGTTTTGGCTAAACTCTGCCTGACTGTATTTGTCAGTGTGTGTGTGTTTGTGTATGTATCTAACCACGTAGGTGCATCTATTTGCTCACGACACTCATCCATTAAGTTGTTATATTGCCCCTTCTTGTGCAAAGAGCAAACTAGTACATTTGGCTTCTTGTGGCATATTTTTAGCATTTGGGTAAAGCCAAATATGAACACTCCTTGAGGTTACAAGAATAAAGCAGGGCTGTTTGACTTCATGAGTTGTAGACTGACCCGTGAAGATGTCTGCAGAATGATGTAATTTCAGCTGTTTCTTAATGGCTTTTGTCTAAGCTTTTATTTTAAGGTGGTTTTTCCAAAGCTAATTTATGTATGTTTTAGTTTCTTTTATTTTGAATTTTACTTAATCTGTATATTTTTATCTGTTTTCCGTTTGTCTTTGCATGTGTTTAGCTTCCTAAGACTTGTGCTTCTTGCTTGAAAAGTGCCCCCATAATAGATTTTGATTTAAGGTTAAAATTAGGATTAGGGTAAAGTTTCTGTTAGCTGATACAGTTTGGATATGGTCAACAGAGGGTCCTTATAAGGCTAGAAGTAGGACCACAGGGGTGTGTGTATCCTCTGACTGTCTGTGTGTGTTTGTGTTAGGACAGGTATGTGTGATGACAGCGAGATGAACTCTGTGCTGGAATATGTGTGTCTTTCTGTCTGTCTGTCTGTCTTTGCCTGTGTGAGCTGTAAGTGTAAAACTGTACATGCAGCTGCTACTGTACAAAGCCTGATCTGTCACAATGTACATTAGAGCTCATACACACGCAGCTTCTCTAAATCAGATTTGAGCAGTTAAATATAGACCCTAGTGATCAGACCCAAGACACGCCTCCTTGGATCAGTCCTGTGCTATGTGGCGGGGGGAGGTGGAGATTGGCTGTATAGCCAGTCTCTCAAAACCAAACTTTCTTGTGTGAGTGGAAAAAAACAGAAGATAACAATCATGAATTGTTTGTTAACAGAATTTAGTTTTAGAGGAAGTTTATAATGGTTAACCTTATTTCTTTTTCTCTCTGCCTTTATATGTTTGGATAGTGAGCACAGCTTTAACTCTAATCAGAACAATGTCCAAACTTGCGAGACCATTGTCACATTTCTGTCATGTAATTTTTAGACTTCAAACACATTTCTCAACAGATCTCGATTCTTTTGTCTTTCAGAATCCTGTTGACTTTCATTGCCATTCTGTCTGCATATTCGATCCATCTCCTGCTGAAAAGTGCTGGAGTTGTTGGTAAGCTAGAGACAGACTCACTTAGCATATGTAGTCAAAAAGTCAGTTCTGCATTCATAACCTATCACACGCAGATTTAACGTTCATGTGTTTTCAGGGATCCGGGCCTATGAGCAACTTGGGTATCGGGCTTTTGGACACCCAGGAAAAATGCTGGCTGCCTGTGTTATTACAATACACAACATTGGAGGTATTGTCAAACCATTTCTACCTTTCATTGTTATATATATATCTGGTATCTCTCAGTGACAGCATGTGTATCTAATTAGATAATATTAAACACGCACACGTGACACAATTTAAAATATTTCTTTCACTTCCTGTTAGCTATGTCTAGCTATCTCTTCATCATCAAGTCTGAGCTTCCACTGGTTATTCAAGCGTTCCTTGATGGCCAAGAAAGCACACAGTGAGTGTTGCAGTGCTACTCCGATTTATGCATAGTTCAGTAGTTTCAAGTTATACTTTAGTGGTGTACTGATTTTTTTTCATCTGTTTGTCTAACTGTTTCTTAGAGAGTGGTTCTTGAATGGAAAGATCTTGATCATCATTGTTAGCACTTTCGTCATCCTTCCTCTAGCACTCATGAAACAACTTGGTATGTTTTTCATTCTGTCATCACATTTTCTTTTCTTTTTTTTTTAAATCTCCTTCTTCTCCCATGTACTTCATGTCTCTACTACCTGTTGTAGTTGTTATGTTTACTGTCCTGTCTTGTACTTAAAGTATCATCACCTCCAGAATCTGTCTTCTGTCTGTGACCATAAATCATTTTTCAACATCTCGTTATTATTGCAATCCAGGTTACCTGGGCTACACAAGTGGCTTCTCCCTCTCTTGCATGGTGTTTTTCCTCATTTCGGTAAGTCAGCAAACAGCCAGCAAAGATACATACAGTATTACAAGCTGTTCCCCCATTAAATATTTATCTTTGATTAACCAGTGGGTGTGACTCCTCAGGTTATCTACAAGAAATTCAACATTCCTTGTCCACTCGATGATACTCATATGAACATGACGCCTACTGTTGTTGACCACAGTGCCGTTAATGAGACAGACGACTTCTGTGAGGCCAAGCTATTTACTGTCAACTCACAGGTTAGAGTAAAAACATTTTCACACTGTCTGGTTCTACTTTCCTGAATTGTCAGCTGTATGTCTTAGTTGGCACAGCAGATTTACTACCTCGTGTTCTGCACTAGAGCGTGTTATGTCAACAGCACGAAGGCGTGTCAGCAACAGTGTTGGGTATAGCACATGTTTAATACTGCGTTACTCATTGACCTTTGTTGTGTTTGGCTTTTAGACTGCATACACCATCCCAATTCTGGCCTTCGCTTTTGTCTGTCACCCAGAAGTGCTACCGATCTACACTGAGCTACGAGAGTAAGTCAGAATGTCACCATCTCTTTCTCCAAAATAAGTGTGTGTTTTGTTTGGCACAAAGAAAGCTGTGTATTTGTCAAATTCAAATATTAGTCAAGTTCATGAAATGTTTGTGATGGCCTTTACCCTAGTGCCACCAAGAAACGGATGCAGAATGTTGCCAACATCTCCATCTTGGCCATGTTCGTCATGTACTTGCTGACTGCTCTTTTTGGTTACCTCACCTTTTATGGTAAGATACTCTTTACTCCTGAGGCTCAAAGGTCACTTTGTGCTGATGTTATGAATGGTAAGATTTCAAATCAATGAGCTACTTGTACCCAGAACCCCTATGCATTTTCCAGCGTTGTGAATGAAACACTAGACAGTGTGAGATACTGCGTGACAAGGGCTGTCTGCTTCTCTGCGGGTAGGTGCTGTGGAGTCAGAGCTCTTACACACCTACAGTCGCATGGGCTCCCCGGATGTCCTGATTCTCTGTGTGCGTCTGGCTGTGCTGGTGGCCGTCACTCTCACTGTCCCTGTGGTTCTCTTCCCGGTGAGATATCCAACATATACGTTTCATAACAACATATATATCAACAAGGAGAGTAACAGTATTTCTTCCTTTCTCTCAAAAGGAAAGGGTGGTGTGAGTGTTGACCCCTAGCAGGCAAAACTAAACAGTTGTGGTCTCAGAATTGAGCCATGGGGCATACCACATGCAAGGTTTATTCTTTCTGATGAACAGTTTCTCCAAAAAGTTGTTACTGGCAGATAGCCCCATGACCGGTTCATGACTTTTGGCATTAAAAATTTTTTTTTGGGTCTCTCACTTCCTAACAGTCTTGTCCAGCTCCATCCTGAAGTCACGACCTGAACATTACAAGGCCAATATGCTGCTAATCTAGCCTCTACATCACATAATTGTTGCAGCCAAAAGGATCTGCATATCTCAGAGAGTAAGAGGAGAGTCATTTTCTACCAAGGCACTAAAAATACCTCACTGTTTCGAAGCAAAACTTCTCAAACCAGCTGTTTCTGTTTCAGTTCAGTGTGTTGAGTGTTTGCAGCCTTTTCAGCACTTGCCATTTGACTTCATTATGGTTTATAGATGCTAAAAGGGGCCAGAGTTAGCTTTTCCAGCCAACACATGCTTTAGTCAAAGTTTCTCAGCAGCAGTTTTATAAGACACTGTTACCTGTGGTGACAAAACAAGATACACCTTGACTTTTGTATAGTTTTGTTTATCAGTCATGGTGCTTGCTATCTTATTTGTGAAGAAAAACATGACATTATCCCCTTTTTCCTTTGCTCCTTCCTTCTTTCTGCAGATCCGCAGAGCTTTGCTCCAGATCTTGTTCCCTGACAAGCCTTTCCACTGGGCTAGGCACATCGGCATTGCATTTGGTCTCGTCTTTGTGGTCAACCTCCTTGTTATCTTTGTGCCCTCCATCCGCGACATCTTTGGCATTATCGGTATGTTTACACAGGAAGAAATGCTGTCTGACCTGAGCTTCAGTGCATATTTTGTATTGTTAACTACATAATCTGTGACATAAACTCCCTCTCTGTTATATCCCTTCATCTGCAGGAGCCACATCTGCCCCCAGCCTCATCTTTATTCTACCTGGAATCTTCTACATCCGCATTGTTCCTGAAGAGCAGGAACCTTTTCTGTCCAGATCCAAGATTCAGGTTCCTTCAGCTATTGAGGATACAATAAATTTATCTTGGTCATTTAAATTGCATTGTATTTTTTAAACGTGTTGTTGACATATTTGTTGTTTTCTTTCTTTCCACTCCTGTAGGCCGCATGCTTTGCTGCGTTGGGATTCATCTTTATGGTCATGAGTTTGTCATTTATCATCATTGACTGGGTGACTGGAGAATCCCGAAGTGGAGGTGGGCACTAGCTGCCGTCATTGAACAGAAATACAATCAAAGAATGCCAACCAAAGCTCCCAGTCATTAAATTAGCCCTATTCTGCCGAGTTCTGCCAAACAGGAAAATTTGGCTGCACAACATGAAGGATATGTGAAGGACCTCACACACACACACAGAACAAAAAAAAAAAAAAGCATTTTGACATGTTATGGGGCAGACAAAAGGTACTGTAATGGAGGAGAGAGCACAGATGCAAGAGAATACAAAGCAATGTATCTGACTGAATGAATCCTGTGTCACAGGTCACAGCAAGGATGTTGTTTTGAGCCATGTGTAGAAATGCAAAAGACAGGAAAGGAGTAACAGCATTAAGGATGAATGGGGACAGCATGACTCAAATGGAAATCCCATTTTAGAGTATGGATGTGTAGAGTTCCCTGGAATAGCTCAGTCACTGCCAAAATCCTTCCAATGTACTTCCCTAAAATCCCTCACAGTTTACATGACCGAAATTTGAAAAGGCAGTTATTTTCATCACCCAGGAATTAGCTTTTTATCAAACAAGATATATAAAATAATAAGATATTCTAGTTTGTTCATTCATTGGTTGCAATTTAATTATACATTTTAGACAGTCAAGTTTTTTCAAATTTCAAATTGGTCTAAACATCTCAGATTCAGTTAAATATGGCCAGGGAGGATTAGTCTGCAGTTCCACACCAACCATTCCAGTGAGTCATAATACAAATTTCAATGACTTGTACATGGAATTGAATTAATGTGATATTTTGTTTATAGATTCTGACACTTAACACAAATGTTGTAAAGGTTACAATCTTGAAAACTAAGTCTGACCTTTTCTATAAGTGATCCAACATATATGGTGTAGTTTGTGGGAATTTTTTTTTTTTCTTTCTTTTTTTTTTTTTTTTTGCTATTCACGAAGGTCAAACAGTTTGATAATTCATAGAAAGACACAGAAAGGTGGTTTGAACAATTTTTAAGTTTCTGTGCATCCCTGACATCCATAGCTGCAAACCAAAGAATATATTTATTGTGTTACATGAAGATGGGTTGTAACACTATTTTTTTACTATGTTTGGCAAAGGCCTGTAAAAAAAATAAAGCACTCAAAAAATTCAGTGTTAAAAATCCTGTGTCTCTTTCAGCAGTCCCAGAAACTGTTCAAAATGGTGAATAATTACCCATGACTCTAAGTTAAAGTGAATGGATTCTATTTTCCTTTTTTTTTTGTCTTTAAAATTTGCTACTCATCTTGTATATTTTTAAATTAATTTGAATGTTGTTATCTGTCAATAAAATATGTCTTTCATTTGTACATATGTGTGAGTCATAAAATGAACATACTCACAGCAGGAGAAGAGCAACGGTGTGCTGCCCTTCCTCTGAAAATGGAAGTAACACATTCATTTGTGCTGTGTGTCTGAGAGAAAGAAGAAAAGTGGGGGTTAGAGAAGTGCGGTTGCTCGTTTCCTGCTTTGAAATCATGTGTGCACAGAAGAGAGAAGAGAAACTTCCTTGACTGTAGAGCTTAGTACTCTGACAGAGTAGAGAGGACGCTTTTTTAAATGCTGTACACATTTATTTGAGATAAACTGGGAGAATTATCGCAGGACCATGAGCCGTGGATCTAAATCCAAAACAGAGAGCGTCCCAAGCTCTCTGCTGAGCCAACAGGAGAATGAGAGGCTGGAGGAGCTGCTGGGCAGAAGGTGTGCTGTAAGTTCTGAACTGACCAAACACACTGTGGAATGATATTCTGCTGTAGCTGTCCTGTCTTGTATCCTTTCTGATGGAAGAGTTTATTGTAAAAGTGAAAGGAAAAGGTATCAAAGACAGTACTGGTTATTCTAATTGCCACGTTAAAATGTAAACAATTTTAGCGCTCAAAATTTCTCTCTCTTCCCCTTAATGGTTCAACATAATGTCCTGATTTTTAATGAGCTCGGTGGATACATGAACCTTCAATTGAGGACTTTTACATTACGTTTAACTTAAGTAACAACCTTAATGTCGTGTCAGACTTGTCTCATCTGCTTTTTGTTAGTTTATTTGCTGTTTTATTTGATAGATTTTCTGTAGCACTTTTACTTTCACATATGCTGTAAAATTTGAAGTGAAAGCTTACTTTAAGATATATTTCCTTAAAAGGGATCTGATGTACGTTGATGCAAATGCGGTTTGAAGTGAGTTGCTGACATTAGGTCATCAAAAAGGAGGTAGCTGTAACAGGAAATGGTGGCTGAACCATTTCTTCCTCTCTGTTAGAATTAGATGCTGCCATTGACTCTAGTCTTACTGTAGAGCAGAAGTTGCTTTGTTCCTGACTCTCTTTGTGTTACTGTGGTAAACACTCTGCCTGTGACTCTGCCAACAACAAAACAATCTAATATGAACTACACATTGACTTGTGCATCCGCAGTGGCAAATTAAGAGCATCAGATCACCTCACAACAAAACACCAAATTTACATGTGAACTGCAATAAAATGCTCTCAAGTGTCCTATCAGCACTGGACTGTTTTCAATGTATGTGCTATCTCTCTGTGTTTAGTCCATGGCCACCGCAGTGGCACAGTTGTTCATGGCTTTGCCTCACAGTCCATCCATGTGGAGCTTGCAGCACACTGGGGTGGTGTGCTTCATCAAAGACAACCCTCAGCGCTCCTACTTCATACGGATGTTTGATTTGAAGGTATTCTCTCACACGATGGTGCCCTAATACCAAGAACTTATTTATAAGGCTACATAAGAATATTTAGGCCTTCTACAGACTGACAAACCAATTACTGTGCTTCATGTTGTCCTACTGAAAAGTTACTGAACGGACACAAGATGACAAATCTTGACTGACTCAAATCTCTCAAATCTGGAGTATTATTGAGATTGAAATATTAATACTTTTTTTTTTCCACAGGCAGGGAGGTTGGTTTGGGAGCAGGAGCTCTACAACCAAATTGTTTACTCTGTGCCAGAGTTGTACTTTCATACCTTTGCTGCAGATGTAAGCACACCCTTATTTCACCTCTTCCTGCACCTTTAATAACTGTCTAGCTAGGGTGGGGTGCCCTGCAAGTATCTGTGTCAAAGTCATCACTGGGTCGCAAATCTTTGAGAGACACATGTTCATTTGTTGCCTGATGCAGGACTGTCAAGTGGGACTGAACTTTGCTAAACCACAGGAAGCAGAAGCCTTCAAACATGCTGTCCAGGAGAAAATCAACCAAAGAAACAACCGTCAAGGTCAGTGAGGTCAAAGTCAACACCTTTGATGTTCGTTTTTAAAATTGCAGAGCATGAAATACATTTTTAATACATGTATTCAGCCATATTTTACCTCTGCAACATGTTTTTATACATATATTCTTGGGATTGTATGCTGTTTGCTATATGACCTGGAAAAAAAAAATTAACTTCCACTTTTATGAGGTTTATTTTTGCTACAATTCTAATGGAACGATAGATGCTAACTGATAACTGAACTGCTTAATTTTTCATTTAAACATTATATAACCGTTTTAAGGGTATTTTAGCTGAATAGACATTGTATTATGGTGCCATAAAGTGATGCAAACTGGCTTCTCTCACCTCCTTGTCATTCACAGACAAGAAACAGCGCCCCCTGCCACCTACTGGTAAGATAGTGTAGTAACTTTATGACTGCACTGTGCTATTTACACTTGTAGCAAACTGGAAGAGTAAATATGTTTATGTCCTCTTTCCCATTTCCCCTCACTATAGACAGAGGTTCCCTGCCTCCACCCCCCCCTGAAAAAGGTGCGTGACTCCTTCACCTCAACATGTCTGGACTGTAACTTACACTAAAACCAATGACGCCTGAAGTTAAATACCGACTTGTCTGATGTCTGTATCTCTACCAAAAGCACAACCTAGTGGCCCGGGATCTTTTCACATGGCCACAGTGGACATCCAGAACCCAGATATCCAGTCTTCACGCTACCGCTCCATGCCTTCACCTACTGCCGCCTCTGTTCTGTCCAGCAAAGAAAAGAAGAAGGACAAGAAGAACAAGAAAAAGGGCCCCAAACTATCCAAGGCAGACATAGGAGCACCCAGTGGATTTAAGTGAGTGTTTGAGTCGATGAATGCATTGCTTCCGATGTCAGGCAGTGAAGTTTGATTAATGTCTTGAGAGGGCATGTTTTACCATATTTTCCACAAGTGTAACTGTATTGCACCGTCTCCTCTTGTTTCCTTCACGTCAGGCATGTTACTCATGTCGGATGGGATCCCAACAACCTCGACCCTGATCTGTGGAAGCTTCTCTCCCAGGCTGGGATCAGTGAAGCTGAGATGAGGGATGAACACACCTCTCAGCTCATCTATAATGTCATTGAGCAGTCTGGAGGCATGGAGGCGGTCAAAAGGGAGGTGAACAAAGCAGGTTAGACTGATTTTCTCTGAGATTTTCTCTCTACTTAGCAATCTCACTGCTCCCTAGAGGTTAATGTAATGGTCTAAAGCTTTGCTGAACTGTTACGAACATCTAATTCCACTGCATTACAGCTTCTGGACCCCCACCCCCTCCACCTAGCAGACAAGGGCCCCTGCCTCCTCTGCCAGGCTCCGGTCCCTCTGCCCCAGCCCCCCCACCTCCACGAAGCCGCTCTGGACCACTGCCTCCCATCCCAGGCCAGTCACAACGAGGGCCCCCACCTGTTCAGCCAGCTCCAGTGCGTGCAGGCATGCCACCCCCACCACCTCCAATAAACAGAGGCAGTCCTCCACCACCACTGCCGCCTACACATGCTGCGCCCTCTCAGTTCCCCTCAACTCCGATGTCCTCCCACAGCATGCCTCCTCCCCCTCCGCCATCTAGCCAACAGCGCTCCATGGGTTTCCCACCTCCTCCTGTTCCATCTACACCCAGCAGAGGAGTTGGGGGAGGAGGACCCCCTCCTCCTCCTCCACCCCCTCCACCTCCACCATCTCTGGCCCCTATTTCTTCAGATTTCCCACTGCCTCCCCCCCTTGCTGGTGGCCCAGCGCCACCTCCCCCTGTATCCTTTGGAGGAGGAGACAGCAGAGGAGCTCTGCTGGATCAGATCCGACTGGGGAAGAAGCTCAGAAATGTAATGCAACTTCCTTTTCTCCAGAACATTTCAAATATTTCATTTCATATATGTTATATATAAGCACACAAGTCTAAGTTGTCATGTCGTAATTTTGTTTGCATGATACTCGTGTTTAAATGCTGTCCTCCTGTCCTGGTATGTGTTATAGGTAACAGAAAGCCCTGATCCACCTCCATCTGCATCTTCAGCATCTGGTGAGGGCATTGTTGGTGCTCTTATGATGGTCATGCAGAAGAGGAGTAAAGTCATCCATTCCTCTGGTAAATATTAGAACATTTAAAATAAATTGTTTATCTGACATTGCAGGCATTGAACCTAAATGGCAAACAAAGTCCATCATTTTTATTTTTGCCCTCTCTTTCAGATGAAAGTGAAGATGAGGGTGGAGATGAAGACGACGATGATGATGAATGGGATGACTGATGTAGAGGATCTTTTGTTTATGTGGATTTTTAACTTTAAGTCATTTTGATTTTAGTGAGAAACCTCTGGATTACAACATGAGTTGTTACAGCTTCAACAACTGCAAACTGAAATGTGTTAAATAAACAAGTAGTTCAGTATAAAGGACTGTAAGCAAAGGACCCATTTAAGAGAATTCTGAAATGTTTATATATTTGTTCAAACATTTCCAGTGTAGGATTGATCAGCATGACAGCACATAGCACTGTGTTACTCACAATGAAGGTGAATGGTGGCTCTGACTGGAAAATATCCTGTTCCTTGTGCTTCCACCGAAAAGAGCCATTTTAAAAATAAGTAAATACAGCTTATGACAGAACACCACCAATCAATACTAAATCTGAGCCAGATTCATTCCCATTTCTGTAATAACATACTGTACATGAAAACTATGCTCCTGTATCATTTACTCATTAATCTGTGCAAAGATCCCCAATTCCCTCTAATACCGCCACCGACAAAGTGCATAACTGGAAGAACACTGTATGCTATACATATCTTAAAACACTCACATAATGTAGGTCACTAGAGCACAGGACAGTAAAGGAGTCATTATATGACAACATCCAATGGAATTAGCTTAACAGAATACATTACACCTTACAAACAGTAAAATGTACAACTTGCGACAAACAACAACAGATACGCATGCAACATCTGCATTTATATCACCACATTATCTTCATACAATACAAGAGTAATCCAATGACCATATCATTACCATATATATTATATTCACAATCAATATATTACATTTTTGTTTCAAGATACTTAAAAGGACCATACCTGTGGTTTTGCATGTTGTGGCCTATTAACTACGTGCTGCATTTACTTTACATCACAGTCAAACATTTTCCAAAACAACAAGAAACTTGGCTGAAATATGTGATTCGTCACTATGAGCAATGTTTTTTTTTCTTTTGTTTTTTTTTTTTTGTCACAGTAACGGTATAGTTGCATGGTAATCCAGTTGTGTTTTGAAAACACGTTCTTGGTGGTGGTGCTTTCAAGTGCCACCCAACATCTGGCATTTAAAGATAAATGTCAGAATCTCTCATCTAGAGACCTAGAAGAAGAAGAAATAATAAGCAAACATGGTCAGTGTGCAAGAGATAACGTGTTTTTTTTTTTTTTTTTTGGTTTCTTGCACTAGAAATGGTGATCTTCCACAGAGATTCTCAAGTCACTGACGCTGGCGTTTCCTACAAGCACCTGAATGTAAAACAAGAAAATGGTTTTCCCTGTGACAGGTGATCAAACTATGAAGTCTCTAAGCTGATTTCAATGTCAAACTATTATGAACTTACACCTGAAAGAAATGTACAGTATTATTTGAAAAGTGGTCATCAGTAATGTAAAATATGCACAATCTATATTTAGGCTGACACTTCCAAAACCACCAATATAGTTTTTTTAACGACAGCATGACAGCATCACCTGCCTATTGAATGGCGGTAACACCTAAACATGTATGTCAAACTTAAAAGTCCACCACAAAGTCCCCATATAGTCCAGACAGGCCAGCGTTGGATAGCATCAGTCCCATCCTCTAGCCAAGGCCTTGGTCCTGGCTTTCTGTGTGCCTGCGGCTGGTGCGCTTGCGCTGCTGCTGCTGTTTGGGGCTGAGCTGTTCCCAGTAGGACTGGCAGTACTGGTTAATCAGTCTAATCTCAGGTGGGAAAGGCGTGGAGACGAAGGATGACTGTGGGTAAGGTACCACTTGGTGAGTTTTTGGCTCTTCGTCCTCATCTTGAGCAGTGAGAGCTAAAACGATGTCTCGATCCAGGATGCGCAGCGCCACGCGGGCCACTGTGTGTTTAAAGTTGTTTTCGGTGGCGAGACAGTGGTAGAGACCTGCGTCTGATTGGTTGAGAGACTTCAGAAGGATGCCATGGTTGGTCTTCAGAACACCTCCCACACGGTTGAGCTGTAGAAGAAAAGATTATAAAACAGCAGGAAAGTGTAAGTGCAAGTGGTTGATCTCCTTAAAGCAACAACATGCTTATTCACTTTCTGTCCGGTAAACATGAAGCAACAACCTGGTTAGCTTAGCTTAGTATAATGGCTTGAAAAGTTAAGTGTAAAAACAACAAACTGAAGTTTTATGCAATGTATGTGCTGGGCTATTTCTTTCCAACAAGACCTACATTTACAGAGTGGTTTCAATTTTTTCATGCAACTCTCAGCAAGAATGCAGTTTTTTCCAACATGTTGAATTGTTCCTTTTGTATTTGCCAAAATCCAACTGTTCTTCCTCACCACTTTCCTCTTTCCTTCCCTCTGGAAGAGCCACTTCACGGTGGCCTGAGGAGAGCGAGGCTGACATTCCAAGAAAGTGCTGCTGCCCTCCACCCCAAACTGCACAGTTTCTCTCAAACGTTTCTCCACTGCAAGGACAGAGAAGAAATGGTGACAATCACTTCGGTTAAAAAAAAAAATGAACACAAAGTTTTCTTTAAACACACAAAAAAAAACGACCAAACCTTTGGCATTAAAGCCTCTGCACTGCCTCAGGGGGTCACCATGTTTAATGTCCTGTCTTCTGCTCCTCCTGAGACAAAGAACAGACTTAATTAAAAATTAAGTTGAATCAACTCATAGTCTAGAAACAGTGCACCGTGAAGCTGTGGGATGTCCCTGACCTCTTGGTGGACGGAGTGAAGGCCGAGCAGCTCTCTCCATCCCAGGCACAGTAGGGGTCCCGGGCCAGGCAGCAGTCAGAGCAGGCTCTGCCATACACACCACAGCGGTGCAGAGACACCTGGGTCAGCCCCGCGTCCGACGACACATACAGCTGTTGCTGCGGTGACACAAGCAAAACAAAGCCGACGCAGTGAAGCAGTGAAGAAACTGTACACACTGGAATGGTGTATCACCAAGTCAGATTTGTCTTCAAGAGGAATTTACTTACTCTTTTAGAAGATATCTTCATTGTTTTGACAGGAGCCCTGGTCTGCAAATATTAAATAAATATAAAAAGAAAACTCGACGTGACTTTATCATCAAATGAGAGTATTCTGTCATTTCAGGGCCACATATTAAAACATACCCGAAAAACCTCCACCTCCTCCAGTGTGAGTTCCTCCATGGTGACCGGGTCCTTCGGCAAAACAATAACCTTTTGCACAGTGCCTCGATCTGGAAGTGAGAGAAATTATATTCAAGTCCTACATTTTCTTACCAAAATAATCCTCCAGCTGGACGAATGTCTTAAGGTCTGCAGCTGTCTCACCTGTCCCCAGGAAGAGCACCTCATAGCGGCCATCCACAGCATCCACCTGATCCACCACCAGGGCAGTGAAGCGGTAGTCCACTCCAGTTCTGACCACCAGGGGGCGGCGGTGGATAGGATAAACTGGATGGAACATGAGGGGATGGGCCCTGATGAAATCCACGGCCTCATCTGAAAAGTTCTTGGAGGAGCGGATGCCAGGAGTGAAGGTTCCTCCTGGACACTGCATGGCAGGAAAGAAGAGGTGGAGTTTGTTTGTTTTTGGGTTTGTTTGTATACATATTTGTTTAAATAGCCTGAAATGGGTTTGTGTAAGGATGTTGGTGGGGTATTTGATCGTATCACTTTGGAGATAACACGACTCAAACATACTGTTCCAGGCCGGGGGTAGGGAATCTTGCCATTGTACTCTGTCCATTGGTAATTATGGCCATGTTTGTGGGCAAACGGCCCATTGAAGACATTTCGGATATCAGCCATTGAGTACACGCAGACAGCTGAGCCCTTGAACACAGAGCTTAAACAGAAACAAACAATTAAGGTAAGTGGTAGCACAAGGAGACACTTTGCACCCAACTGCTGAAATTAAAGCACAGATCATCTAAAAAAATATTTAAAAATGTTAAAAAGACAGATTTGATGAAGTTGGTTGAGGTGTAAAGCAACCAAACGTCCAGAGAAGACTCACCCTGCTGTAGTAAAGAGGGCATACACCATGGGGTTTCGTTCATCCTGCGTGGGTTGAATAAACACATCCCCTAAAAGACAATATGACATGCAAATCAGGAACACTATATGAAAGCAGTTCCAATTAAAATGCAATCACTTTGAGCGCAGTGCTTATTTCACTGTGGCCTCACGTAGTTCATCAAATCGTGTCTCCACTCCATCTTCTCCTATCACTGAACAGATAAGACGAGCCTTCAGGAACGTCGTCCAGCGGTTCACCAGGGACTTCTGCCCTCCTTCATCATTCTAGACAGCCAGGAAATTAGGTCATGATTCAATATGTACAGTGCGTATATTACAAGCTGTAAGCTGTATATCTTTTCACTACATCTAGTAGTGGCTCACCAGGCACACTCTTCCCACCCTGGCTAAAACACTGGGGCTCGCCCCACCGCTGGAATCTAGACTCTTCTCCCGGAAAAAGAAGTAAAGTTTGTCGTCGTTCTTTTCTGCACTGTCAGGGATCTGCTGGATCTGAACAAACACGGGCTCTAGGGGATAAAAACACAAGCAGACAGAGGATTGAGGCAAGTGGTTGTCAAATAAAATGAGGGGAACTGTAACATGTAATCAGCAAAGTTTACCTCCTCACACGCACACTTACTCACCGTTGAGCCACCTGGAGTCATACTGCTCCGTCCTGATAGCTGTTCTCCCTCCCATGGTCCTAAACAGAGCAGCATCTGTACTCATGAAATCAATATGGACCCCTGCATATAGGTTACCATCTGCAGAGGTAAGACAATGACAGAAAAGAGAGGCAAGGCTTTGTGATTCAGCAGCATAAGACATTTACATTTAGATTATTAATTAAGATTTTTGTGTTTTTTGTCTGCCTATAAATAAAGTATGTCTTACTGATTAGAACCGCAATGTTTTCCTGTGTGGGATCGTAGGAACATTTTCCCTTCCCTGAATCCACATACCCAGGGACCAGCCTAAACAGGTAGTCCTGCAGAGGCAGATTAGACGGAGAATATGCATAAAAATAGACCGCTAAAACGTCACATGGGAGCATGGGAAAATCATAAACAAATCAGTGTCCCAGTTTGTAGTCCTGAAATATTTAGCAGGACAAAGCTTTCCAGGCCCACAGCTGAGGGATTTTTGATGTAAATCCTGCTCATGGAACACTAAAGGTCTTTGCGTTCACCTCTGCCCTCCAGCCTCTGTTGATGAATGTGCAGATAGGTTGGTACGCCCCTGTTCCACAGGTGTAGAGGTGGGTGCGGTTCCACGGTTCTATCAACCTCACAAAGTTGGCACATTCACCCTGGACAAAGGGGAGTAACACAAATGGAATTTAAACATCATCATCATCATTGTCCTGTCATGAAAGAAGATGTCTGTGATTTTTGAAAGAGCAGGATGTAAACAGATTATCCCACCTGTCTTCCCTTTCCTGTCATCTGACATTCTCCCTTTCTCTTAGCAGACGCTGGCCAGTGGATCTGTTTTTTTTTTTTTTTTTTTTCAAAAACAACGGAAAATACTGGATTATTAAGGATCATTGCATTTAGAGACTTAATGCCACATACCAAATAGCAGACTGGATTTAAGAGCAAGCAAGCAGGTGGAGTTTGTACGCACTATGAGAGGCTCCTTGTTGACATTGTGCATGTCCAGAGCCACCAGGTACTCCCGGCTGCCCAGGTAAAGACGGCCCTGATCCTGATCCATCAGGAGGATGCGGTAGTCGCTGGTGTTGAAGGAGAAACTGAAGGGTCGTGCTGCCCGTGTGTCCATCAGCTCTGTGTGAAATAAAGGTGCAGCTGTGCTAAAAACATCATTTGGAAAACCAACAGCAGGGGGAGCATAGGCTACTTCTCAACAACTATTCACTTTATTCCCTTTGTGCCTTTAACATGTTTCATTACTGACTCGGATGAACTTATGGTCCCTTGAAGTTCTCATTTCTTTTCTGGAAAATGTGTGTCACTGATTAAATATAACTCAACTTAGGGCATTTTAGGAAATGTATTCGCTTTTAAGATCTCAATATTTTATGTGTCCTGACTTTCTGATCGACCAGAAAGTCAAGGCACTGCATGCCTTGTGGAGTTAGACGAAAAAGCCAGTCCCTTAGGAAACACGGTCAGTGGAACTCGCAGCTAATTCTTAAGATCGGGATTGTGTTCAGCAGAGCATAACCTGTTAAGACACGCTGCAGTGGAAAATGTTTCTCCTTTTTTGTTCTCCTGAAAGCTTTGATTGAACAATTTTCATCTGCTGCGAGACAAATGGACCCTGTACAGCACTCTACCTCTGAATGTGATTTTTTTTCCATCCGTCCATCCAACAATTCATTGCATCATTTTAAACACATAAAAAGCAACACACACAACACAGCACACATCTGTGGCATGTGCAAGATATTGACAACCATATGTGCGCACTGGGACATTGCGGAGGCATGTTAAAGACAGCCGGCTTATATAATGACAAATGTTCGCACAGACCCTCAGAAGCCGGCTTACAGGGATTCAAGAGGAAGCACAATCTTTATTTACATCAAAGTGCCTGCCATCTTCCTTTTGAGGTCAATGTTAACAGGATGCAGTCAAGGTGCCACTAAAATAAGTAACGCAATCGGATCTCCGGACAACGGGATGGAGTCTTAAAGGTGGGACGAGGTCCGGTTCTGTTCCTGAGAGGTAAACACAGGATAACAAGCCCCTGGCCAATCTCCACTGGGCCATAGTGGATTCACCGAAGAGGCTAAATGTAGAAACACCACACCCCTATACATGTCTCCATTCTCCAAAAATAGCAAACAATGTACTGCCATCATCTGGTAAACATTCAGCAAACACTTATCCCCTGACAACATTTTGACACTGATAGGGAAACACTGGGAAGGACATACGATTCAAGCATGAAGCTACAGCTGGGCCACTATACACTCTCATGTTACAACCTGACAACATACTGTCACTAAGGCACTAATGACCATTGCCGTTTAGTCCCCAGCCCTATCTCAAGTATGAACAAACTGGTGACAGCACTGTGAGGGCATGGGATCCTAAAACATGGCTTCAGTTACACTGCACGTTTTGCTCTCTAGCAATGCTGACTAATTCTGTTAAATGAGACTCGGTCAGTCCCTTTGAAGTGTGTCTAACTGACACAACTTCCCAGAGCCAGAGGAAACAATACAAGATCTCTATCCTCTGGGGGCCTTCTGTACCCCAGGGTGTCACTCAGGCCGACTCATTCAGAGAGTCACATGTCCTCCAGCCGCCCCAAAACCTCCTCCACAGGCGCCTCAGGCAACAAAGAGACTCCCTGTCACAAACAATGAACAATAAATCCTTGGAGTGGCAGAAAACTGTTGGGGAGTAAATCCAACTTTTCTCCTTTTTGTTTGGTATTAGGGGGAAGGGTGACTGAGGTCTGTGAATGTGGCTGCTTTCTCCATACGAGCTCACCAGCAATCCAATAATTCAACACCTCTCGGCTGTTTTAAACAAGCTGAATTCCTGTATCTTACACAGGGAGGAACATGATAAAGTTCAAGACCAAACTTGTGTAATTGGTCAGACTACTATTTTGTGTGCCCTGCCACAAAAACACACTGGTGTGTATAAGCTGTTTACCGAAAAGGGATTAGTGTTAAAGGCCATATAAAAATGCACTGCAATTACCTCCTCAAGCCTCAAATGCAACTGTCCGCGTATACAACAACCACGAACAGCATGTACACAGATGTTTTTCAATCTTACAAAATCAGTTGAATTCCAAACAACACTGCATGCAGACTCCAAGTGCCAATAGTTATTAACCACAGAGCTCATGATTAGTTCACCTCTAATCTGCTTCAGGTGTCTCTTGTTTCGAATTGAGAAAATCATAAATGTTTCACACTGAATCGTGGCAGTTTAACAAGACGAGGCACCAAACACTCTGGCTCTGCCTAGACCTGACCTGGGACCAGAACGCTTTGACTCACCTCCACATCAACACACAGAGGCATGTTATGAATCTGAATCACACCTCTAATTCTCTCTTAGAGGTACTTCAGGTGTGACGTGGGTACGAGAGCGTGTGCATGCACATGTGCAGGTGCACTCGAAGTGACAGCACGATGGAGATGCAGAAATGACTGTAATCATCCAGCACTGTTTTGATCAAAGGTTTCATCCACATATTTGTAACACGAATCTCTGCCATTAGAGTTCATGAGGACAGGGAGCAAACTACATGGGAAAATCCCAAAAGCCCATAAAAAGGTTTTAAAAACCCCTGTCCCATCCTGAATTTACACCTCGCGGCAAAAACATTATGGTGCTCATTCTTTTTTTTTTTTTTTAAAGAGTTTGCTCTTCTGATCAGATTTCAGTTTCCTTTTTGTGTCATCATGTCAGTCATCAAACACAGAGAAGCACTGACAGGTCAGACTACAGTGCGTGTGGGTTTCAGGGTGTGGGGAGAAACTCTGTCGAAGGGCACTACCAGTAACCAACCACACGTAACATCCACCTTTTGTTTTCAGTGTTGCGCTGTTTGACATGTGGCAGGAAATACGTTCTTTACATATGTATAAAGAGGAAACGGAACCGCTGGTGTGGATACGTGCGTGGGTGTGTGCACGAGTGCACAACCTCGTGCACACGCAAGTAAAAGAAACTATTATGACATGTCTGCTGTCAGGGGGAGTTTTAGTTAATCTGTAGGAGCTCACCTTTGAAGGAGAGGCGAACCCGCGGAGAAGACTGCTGCAGGCCCGAGCCTCTGTAAACACATAAGGCTAACAGGAGGAGCTGGGCTCCAGATGCTGTCATGGTAACAGTCATGCAGGTAGCCCACAGAGATCTAAATCTGGACGAAAAAAGAAAGAGGAATGAACTATTATTATAGAGTGCCCCATGAGAAATATGAGACAGAAAAAGAAGGAAGGACAGGCAAGAGACACACTCTCTCTCTCTCTCTCTCTCTCTCTCTCTCTCTCTCTCTCTCTCTCTCTCTCTCTCTCTCTCTCTCTCTCTCTC
>JBBMJY010000012.1:19935445-19990598 GCA_037833715.1 Toxotes lorentzi
CCCCCCCCCCCCCCCCCCCCCCCCCCCCCCCCCCCCCCCCCCCCCCCCCCCCCCCCCCCCCCCCCCACACCCTAATTGTACTTTGTGGTATTTTGCATGAATGACGGTATTTCAGCTGATTTTCAATGTTGGGTGGTAACGGCAGGACAGATTAAAGTTCTGCTTAAAATAATACATGGTTTCCCTTTAAAAAAAAAATAATTGTAGGATTTCTGTAACCCAGTTCTTTTTTTTCCGCCGAGGAGTGCGCACTTACCTGTGAACTCAACATCCAGAAATAGGAACCGAACAAATGTGTGTACTTCAGTCACCTACCATTCAGCCTGATACAGAGTAACTAAACCCGAGTTAAAAGTTAAACCAGAGAGAAGTTAAATGTCCTACCTATGGTTTCAGAGTGTGTCGACAGCCGCTTCGCCTCTCAGATCCAAAACTTGCGGGATGTTACCGCTGCATTCCCCGCGTTTTGCGCCTCGGAACTGGATTGGAAAAATCTCTCTCAGCAGGGCTGCGCAGGCATAAAACAATCCGATAGGTTTGCAAATTCCCTTTGAGAAGAAAAAAAAACCGCTGCCTAATCAGTCGCTATAACCGACGGCATTTCTTCCATGCAACATTAAAAGGAAAAAGAAAAACGCACAGCTGATCCCTGAACGCTTCTTGTTTCACTCTGTCCAAAAGTTTAAGCCTGGAAGGCAGAAACCATCAGCGCGATGTGAACAAGATGTTGGTCCATTGATCCTTCAAAGGGAGTTTTGAGGCTGTTTGATTGTAAATCAAGTGACCAGGTGCAGGTGTTGGGAGAGTGTCTGCCCTGCTGTCCTCTCCCTTCTGTTCTGCCCCCACCCAGCCTTCCCTCTCCTGTTGGCCCACAGCAGCATTGGACCAAACCTCTTGGTACACCATATGGGTATGATTAACCCTGTCACTGCTGGCACACTGCTCCACTCTGCTGTGGAGTAGTAACTGTTGTTAATCTATGTCAGTTCAGTAGTTTTCTTCTGGTAAAAGTTTATTTAACCTGAATAATTTGGTTAAGTGGTGACGGCCGTACAACCAGAGTTTTATATAAATGTTTTTCTCATGCACCAGGAGGACCACAGGCTATTCTTATTCATGATGCACGGGCTGAAGTTCACTATTAAAAAGGAGCAGGACTAGAGGAGGTCTGCTACTCGGTCCATGTCACCATTACTCTTCAGCTCTACATGAGAGCCAGGTCAGGCGAAAAAGATTCCTGAGATTCCTCTGTGGCTGGCTCCAGCACTCATGACAACGGTGACAAAGCAACCAGAATGGGGGGGGGACTGGACGTAAAGGACATCCATCCTGTTAACAGAGCCTTGAGCTTGAAATTAAAACAGCTTTTAGAGCGCCTCTCATCATTACTGGCTTTGCGGTGAGCTCTGACGCAGTATGGTGCACTAGAGACACAAAAGCGGAAGGTGAATGTATTCTGAGCCATGGCCTCGCAAGACAGTAAAATAAAATAAACACAGGAGGCAATGTGGTGTGTCAGTCTGTAAAAGGTGAAAGAGGAGGGCAGTTCCTGGCAGTGCTCAGACAGCTTTAAGTCTAACTTAAAAAAATAAAAATAAAAAATCTTTATTCTTGGGTTTCATTCATTGTCACACAGACAGAGTATGTAAGCAATGACCTTATCTCAAGTTGGGTATTGGCCAGATGTGATGTACAGGCAGTGATGTGTCAAGATGTGTCCAGGAGGGAGTCTTTTGTTTCCCGCCCCACAGGAGGCCATCCCTCCGTTTCCAGCTAAGGAAATGAGTCATGAGTGTGTGCTGAGTTCAGGTTTCCGTGTGCTCTCAACTTTGTCCATGGACACCGGTGCACTGACCAGCTCCCACCGTCTCATGACCACATATTAACGTCATCCATATCTCTCAGTGAACCATCCTCCACCATCCTGCAGTCTTATCTGACCAGCATGCACACACTACTGCCTCAACTTGCTGGAGATAGCAACAGCTCTTTGCTCACCATTGGACAGGTTTTTTGTTTTTTTTTCCTTTGCTCTGTGAATGTGAGTACAAGGAGCAGGTAAACATGGTTGTAGAGGCCTGTTACCTCCAACATGATGAATGGATTTTGTAGCATGGAGACAGATAGTATGGGTTAGAAAACAAACACTGAGTCTGTTTTTTCTGGTCCACAGAAAGCTCTGTCAGGAGGATCTTCTCGTCTAATGGATAGGTAATGTGAAATGCGTGGTAGACACTTATCCCTGTAGGCCAACCTAAGGCTTCGGATGAATCCTGGGCCCTCAGACACATCAATCATGACAATTCTAGGTGCAGGGTATTGTACCCCTGAGGAAAAACAACCCATTATTTGACCCACTAATGGTCTTTCCTACGGTATATTGATGAATTGACGAGTGTTTGAACATTGCCTGCTTCAGAAAGTCCAGGGCGTCACCATATACACCATAAACTCCCATGACCTTGAGAGGAAATTACAGGTTAGAGAAAATAAAGGTACATTATTCACCAGGATTATTTGCTCTACATTCAAGCACAGCTCCTCTCACATGACTTTACATGTCTTCTAATTATTATCCAACAGGTCAGGAAAAATGTAAATATCAAACTGCAAGATAAGGGAACAGGTGCTGTGTGACATCCACGAACTTCACACACCAGTGATTATCAAAGGAGAGCAACTCTGGAAAACATCTTTGACATGAAGGGCGCATACGTGGCGCACATTCCAGTCACAGCCTGCTCGCCTCACGCTGTATTGGAAGAGAGGTGATTGCAGGTTTTAATAGAGAACACTGTACAGGCATATTTTTTGCTGCAGCTTCCCTGAGATGGAGCACCTTCTGCAGTCGTCCAACATGCCACGTGTCCACCAGGCCAGCCAGCCAGCCAGCCAGCAACCATCTGCCTTGAAGACAAGACTGGCACTCTCCCTTGCTATAAAATGCAGCTGGGAGTATCAACAGCTGTTGAAGAGGAGCTCTTTCCATACAACAAGGTATTAGGGAGGGTTACTGTACATGAAAAGGAGGATAGTGAAGATGTGGGGCAGATGAGTGAAAGTACAGTCCCTGTGTCTTGAAAGGCAAATCTCTCAGCGCACAGCCTTTTGGTAATAGCCAGTTAATGATTAAATGTTCCAGTGCAAACAGTGCCAAAATGCTTTGTTTTTTGTTTTGAGTTTGTGTGACTTCATCTCCATCTTAACCTTCTATGACAGACATTGTTTGTGCTCAGAAAACCAGTGGAAAAAAAAAAAAAATCTGCCATGCTGAAAAAAAGTGAGAACAGGGTGCATGTGGCTCTGTTGCTGGCAAAGACAAATTTGTATGCCAACATACATGTATACAGTGTGTGCACGCAGACACAGATGCCACAAACACACATGCACGTGCTCTGCTGCTTGAATTAAAATTAAATTGATTTCTCTTATCTGTCTCTCCACACCCTTCGTCTGTCCTCTCTTTGCACACATCCTTGAGACACGGGGACTCCAGGTGAATTTCAATGTCAAAGACACGAAGGTAACGCAAGCTCTGCAATCTGTTCATTCTGTCAAATGGGTGTGTGTGTGTGTGTGTGTAGGTGTGCGCGTGCGCTTGTGTGCATGTGTGTACAGTATGTGCAGTGTGATTGGTGGGGGGTAGGCCTATTCATCTGTCTGGTGTGATCGAGGCTCTCTGTAACTGGGCCTAGGCGTGAGTATGCACTCTGTGATCTCCCAGATAAGAGTCATCCATCTGCTGTGTGTATCTGTCAGGACCCAGGCAGCCCTGCTTATCACTGCACTCATCCATTTCCCTCAATCATGCTCACTCTATTCTCTTTCTTCGTCCCTCTCTGTTTTCCCCTCGGCACAGTTCAAATGCTGCCCTTCATCTTGATTAGCCGACAAGCAGACAATCACGCCAACGTGCGCCTTGGTGTTGAAAACCTGCAAACATGCATGTGACGTGCAGCTGTTGTAAATGTGCAGGCATGCATACAGGTGCATAAAATAATGCAAGCTTTCGCAAACAAGCCTACAAGCATGTACACTTGTGCAGAAACACACACATACACACACACAAGTAGTTGGTATTCAGGGGCACTACCTCAACCTCTCACATTACCCACTATAGAAAGCACCACAAGCCCTTTCCTCATACACTCGCAACATCAATCACACAGACGAAGAAGGAGCTGTCGTGTGTTATCTTTTCATTTTTCAGTCTACAGCGAATCTGTCTGAGTAGAAGATTCCAGCTAACTACTTTGTGAAATGTGAGAGCATGAAGTAGCATGACAAGATGATTTGTGTACAGTAGCAACACCAGCTCAACGCAGGGGGAGTGTAGTTTACAGTGGGGAATCCGTTCAGGCTTTTGCCACCACATACATAACAAAGGCTTCACAGACAACCCTCAGACCACAAAGCAGCCTGAATACAGTTTTGTTGTCCCAGCAATCTGTACTTAGTTTGTCACGATCAATATTGTAGGAACCAAGCCCATCATTAATTCATAGTTGTAAAAACATTGTGCTCTGAGGTGGGCTGAATAAAGCAGCTTCAAAGAGGAGACAAACACTGTGTTTCACATGGGATCATTTCATGGGGTATAATGTGTTTCCATCATCAGTATTAATAGTATATGCCCATCCTAGATTGCATACCCTGGGTGCTGCTGGGCCTAAAGCAGGACAGGTTTTTGCTAGTGGAATATTTATAGCTGTGCATTAAAAGTGGAATCAGGGGTTTAAGTGTACCATTGCAACACCACTGCTGTTCCTTTGTCTGGGCCTGTCCAAAAATGTCTTGCCCCGGGCTATTTGCAGTGCTACATTCAAAACGTCAGTGATATCACACACCGCTGTCATATCAGAGGTGGAATACATTAAAGAACAGCTGTATCTCAGCGGGTTGTGTTTGATTTGTCCCTTCAAGAAGAACGTGTTGCAGCCAAGCATATCTGAGGTTACTTTTATGTCAATAAGTCACACATGCGCTTTGTTATTAGTCCTTATGATTTAAGACAAATGAGTAAAGGCAAGATTGAATTTCTTCCTCACACACACGCACATGAATGTTTAAATACAGGCGTTTAAGTACTTTATGACATACGGTGTTGACTCATAACCAAAATTAACACCTGATGTCTAACAACAGATGTGAGAATACGTTGAACTACACTGCCATCTTGTGGATCTCTTGCACAAATTTCAGTTTTCTTTAGAGAGAATATTGTTGCAAAATGCTACAGTATGTGTAAGAAACAGACAGTAAGGTGAAACAACTGCCTATTTTATTAGGTCTGAGTCAAAAGGTGGACATTTATCTTCAAGCAAACAAAATTAACCAAAGCAACAAACAGGTAGGTATCGTTAAACTACAGTGTTCTATAAAACACAGCACACAAAATATAACTTTCTGATCATGTTTATGAAAAAACTCCAGATTATTTGATAAATTTATCCATTGATTAAACTTGTGTACTGTCTTATCCAAAAGACAATGCTGAAATATTATTTACAGGTTCATTGCTAAGAAAAGTAAGCAAATACAAACACTAGTTTTGTTACAGTGCACCCCATAATGTTGCTGTGAACTGAACGACATTTACTGACACTGTGCACTGCAAATTACTTCATCTACACAGCCTTGTAATGTAATCATCCTGTCTTACATTTCATGCTCACAGGCATGCCATGATGTGGACGTGTAGAAAAACATAATAAATACCATCTTTTTATAAAGAAGATAGCACAAATCCTAAAACACATGACATTAAAACAAACCTTAACATTTTTAAAAAGCAAATTCAAATTAAGTTACAATCTAAAGAAAAGAAAAAAACAAAACTCGGCTACTTATTGTAGGAGCGTGTTACAAAAACACAGGAATCCACACAAACATTGGTCAAACTACGCCATGATTTTAAACATCAGAGATGGTTTACGGGTTGTTAACAGGGGCGGAGGTTGGTGTGTAACAAGACCGAACATATAGGGGAGGGAAAAACACAGGTATTATATTAAAACAATATCTGTTCCTATTTACTACAGTAGAGTACACGTTTCCTTATACACAGCCAACAATAACCAGAGAGTGTAAATGTCTGAGAATCAGTAAAGTTCTTCCAACAAAACTACCACCACGATCATCCCTGAGAACAAATTTTGGTTCAGTACTCAGTGCATCTGAAATGTACTGTCACTACATCAAATTCAACTTGTGACATGTTCGATCATCACATGTCAGTTCTAAAAACAGCCTAGTTATCTTGAAATGATCGCTAATAATGCCTCGCAAGGTTTCAGTGTTATTTGTCTGAAGGTTTCCAACGCAAAATTTAATGCCAGCAAGTAGTGGCAATCAAAGTCTAACCTACGTGCGTGTTTGATGTGTGCGTCTGTGTGCCGGCCGTCATTCGTTGTTCTTCAATAAACAGAAGAACACTACTTGTATTAAGCTGTTGTAGGAAAAAAAAAAAAAAAGTTTTTTGCAAAAAGGTGAATCAGAGTACATCAGAATACACAGTACCGACTGTATAAAATAGAGGGGAAACATGCTGCCTTGGCTTTATTATTACAGTGAACCCTGATTTAAAATGCTTCTATGTATTTTAGTTATAAAAAAAAACAAAACAAAGACTGATATTCTGTGCATAAAAATGACTAACATCAGGAAGAAGGATTCAGTGTTTGCTCTGGTACTCCTTGTCAACCTGGGCATCCTCTTCATCTTCCTGGTCTCTGGTCCCTTGATGACTCACCCTCTTCAACATATGCATCCTCTTCCTGTTCAGTTCTTCTTAGGCCTCCTCCTCCTCCTGGTCACTGTCATCAGAGCCTACAGGACAGAAGTAAGACAAGTATAATTTCATTAAAAAAGGCAAAGCATATTAATCAAAGAGTAGAGAATATGAAAACCAAGATGAATTATCAGCCCTTAGGTTCCCCAACCCTCCACCGATTGCTTATGATAGTGGTGAGTTTGCAACACTGCTGTTGAGAGTTGTGTCTTACCGTCAATCACAATTTCTCCACCATCATCCTCCTCCTCTGGGCTCTCATCTGAGGAGGAGATATTTCCTGTCTAATCAGTTTAGCCTGCATTACTCAAACATTTATATTTCAGCTGCAACACAACCCAGTCAAATTGATGCTAACAAGTCCCTGGTTTCTCATTCACAACATTTTATACACAGGATCATTTTATCATTTTACAACAGCTATCTGCTGAAATCCACTCAACAAGATAAAATCTGAAATTTTTTTTTTAAAATTACATTATATAAAATCAGATTTGTATCTGTATAATTTGGAGTTTCAGCTGTCTTTTTAGGTTCTACTGTAGCACTAACCTGCGCTTGGCCCCCTGTCCTCTTCCTCCTCCTCTTCTTCCTCCTCCTCGTCTTCCTCCCCTTCCCTACTGTGGCCTTGTTCAGCCTCACCAGTCTCCTCACCAGGCTCATCGTCCGAGTCGGAGATTACCACACACTCATCTCCATTACCGTTGTCAGCTGCTCTAGCACCGCTGCCACTACTACACACGCACGAGCGCGCACACACACACACACACACACACACACACACACACACACACACACACACACACACACACACACACACACACAGAGTAAACACACTCATTGTTTTGGTATGCATCCCACCTGGTCTAACCAGCAGGGGAAGAAAACATATCAGGAAACTGTTAAAGTTTACACATGAACTATAATTTAAATGTCACCAGGGCTGAGAATATATCTACAATTTATAGCTTAATAAGTGGTTTGTCCACTTACTACATCTGATGTACACAGCTAAGAAAATGAGTTGTCTGTACCTGCCATTCTCCCTCGGTTCCCAGAGTGGAGTGAGGTAGTATCTCAGTGGGTCTCTGTACAGGTCGTCCTTAAGTATCTAAACATCAGACAGAGATCATTTCAATATATTTTAATTCAATATGTTTGCAGCATGTGCTCTCTTTAAGTGTCTCCACACAAAGCCCTGCTAGCCTTAGACAAAAGTTTGTGTATCAGGTAAAACATATGCACATGGTAAAACCGTCAGAATTTTACTCCTCCAAAAAAATATCTAAAGTTTCAGCCTTTTACAGAATCCATCTGGCATATAAAGAGCACAATTTATGGTTGTCTAGTGGGATAAAGTGCTTCGAACATGATATAAAGATATCATCTGAAAAAAAGATGCCGGTTGGCAGGTCTGAATACATGTCACCAGAGTAGCGGACCGTCAAAACTGGTTGACTACCAGTTAATAAACAAGACGGTGTTAATCTGCTGATCTCTGTGTGCTATCATCATGAGCCTATGTTAATATGAGGGAGCAGTCATCTGTACCTGTGCTACATCATCTTGTCCTGGGTTGCTATGGTCACTGAACCAGCTGAAAAAGGTCTGGTAGACCCCACGAGACGACTTTCTGGGTTCGCTGTGGGCTGTCAGGTTTTGACCACGATGCCACAGGATGGGGTTGGAGAAAGACATGGGAGATCCTGAAAACATGAGCACCCAGGATTAGAAGGTGACCCAGAAGTTAATGGACATCAAAAACAAAACTCATCATCAGATGAGGCATACTGTGAGAGCTCGCTCTGTCAGCCTAAGGGACAAAATATCAGCTTTCTCTGAACAACTCACATGGTAAACAACCCCTGAACAATATACACTGGAATGCAATGCAGAAGCCTTGTTGCACTACATCTATGAAACATTATAATACAACTTTTGTAGCAACTGTGATAACTTTCTTTCCTTTGAGACCATAGTTTGTGGTGTTGTATGGAACTGCATTATACTGAACTGAGTTGTATTGCAAGGTCTTGCAAATATTCTCTCCATGTGCATTTAAAAACATGGAGAATACAACAACTACAGTTTTCTCACAATATTCTCATAATTATTATTTATTGTACAGCTACATTGTTAGAGGATTGTGGGAGTAAAATTAACAAGTTTGTTAAACTTCTTCCAGTTTTCTGGCAACCTACTCTTCATGCTCAGCACTTTTTGGTAGTTCCACAAACTGTGTTGTTATTTGTCTTTATTTTTCACTCCAAAATATGAGTCTGCTTATAACTTGGGTTTGCTGCTTTCTTCTACCAAATGAAAAATAAAATGTACACTGCAAATTACAATATTTTGGTTTTGGTGTAGAGTTCAGATTATCTTCTGCATACACTATATTTATAGGGTGTGCCTTGACTTGATCACTGCATGCTCATTTTTACCTCCCATCCCAAGGTGCAGCTCCTTCATGATGATGTTGTTTTGGAAATAGGGGTTCCGTCTGAAGTGGAAGCGGATTCTGTAGCCCAGTTTGTTATTCTTGAAAGACTCGATCTGAGAAAGACACGAGGAAAAGTCTGAATTTCGCCACAAGGCACGTACAAAAGCCAGACTTTGTAAGAACAAAACACCAACACTTCCTACCTCAAGATCAGTCATGTAACTAAGGGCATCCTCATCAGTCTCATCGATGTGAGCTGAGAGATGTGGGTGGTTCAACAGCTGGAACATTGGAGTTAAGGAAAAACCCATCCTATGTCTGTTTTAAATACTCAAACACAAAGCAGGAATGGAGAAATGGAGAATGAGGGAATTTTTCCCTTTAAGGATACAGCTGTCACCCAGAAGCCAGGGATGGTTTTTGTAATGGAGCTGCGCTGATCCAGATGTGGGCGCCGCTGATGGCTAATCTTCAACTCCAGCCGTTGGTGAAGCCGGGCACTTTTCTTCTCAAGGGCTTCCAGTCTCATCTGTACCTGCGCCAGGAGAGCCACTGACTGTCTCATCTCAGGGGCCATCTTAACTGACACAATGGCACACTCCCCATCATCATTGTCCTCATTGTCTGATGGGAAAGAGGAGCTTGGCGAAGACGAAGTTCCAGATATGGATTCATCACCTTCATCTGCTTCAGGTACATCATCTGCATCTTCTCTGTCAGTACTATGCACAGATGTGGAGCTATCTGCTGCAGCTGCCTGCGTTTTAGAGCCTGCTCTTGAGGACTGCTGGCCCCCGCGTTGTTTGAATTTGCTCCCTTGCTTCACCTGTTTGGCTTTTTCAGATGAGCAAGGAGTCTCTTGACTGTCTTCCCCGTCTCTTCCTGTGAGACTGGCGAGTGCTTCAGCAGCTGCTATGGCTGCTGAGTCGGACTGATCCAGAGGAGTTGTGGGAAGTTGCTCTGTTCCAACTGCCTTCTCTGCATCTTCCTTTGAGTCAGCAGATCCCTGTGCACCTGAGGACTGTGGTTTTTCGGTGTTGCTGGCATCGTGCCCGTCACCACTGGAGTTGTTGACAGGCAGTGTACGTGTGCCATCCGTGCTGCCTGAACCCTGATCCGTTTGCACGACAGCTGGTTCTTCCACGCTTTCTTCTGACTGGTCCTCTCTTCCAGCTGCTTCTTTACTCTGAGCTTCACTGTTTTTAAGACTTTCCGAAGTGTCCCCTGCTTCGTTCGATGCATCACTTACTTTTGAGGACTTGCTGGGAATAGTGCTGCCTTCATCCTGATCGGGGGATGGACACCGTTTCCTCGATGCAGAGTCAGCGGACTGTTGGCAGTCCGTCAGTTCACTCATGCTAGCCAGCTAGCCAAATAGCTAACAAGCTAGATCGCCCGCAAGCTCGGCTAAACGTAAATGCAAATGATTAATCACCTGAACTAGCTACTCAGATAACCGTTGTGGTTTTGTTCCTTGAGTCGTAGTTTTACCTACATTCTCGGTGGAGCAAGAGCAGGAAGCAGTTCTCCTATTTCTCCGCGGCCTTGCTTAACGTTAAAAATTAGCAGGCTATGGCTAACGTCAGTTAGCTCACGTTACCCAATTCGTGTGCCCTCGCATGGATGGCTGCATCACATTTTCACCAATATTAGTCCAACGAGAAAGAGTCGGTCCAAAGAATCAAACCCTCCCGCGATATACCGCCTTTAGCGACAATCCGCGTTGTTTATTTTAGTTTGTGTTTGCATTACCCGTTAGCTTACTATCCGTGTACCGACGTGACAGGAAAACAATCCTCTGATTGGCTACGGCACGCCGCGCTAAAACCTCTCCACCAATCACGCACAAGGGTGTGTTTACACGCTGATCTGTCTGTATAAACGGCGGCTTAACTGCGCAGCAGCAAGTGCAACGAAAAAAATCACAAGCCCAGTAAATGTAAAACATATTTTATACGTTTACCCGACAACATCGAAACAGACCGTAAATTACACGTAAGCTGTAATTAATCACACGCACGGTTCCAAGACCACAAACGTCAAGCCAGATGTAAACAAGGACTTGGCTTTGTTTGTGTGTGAATTCAGTGCAGGCCTAGACCGTGGCCTGTGTGATGGCTTACATAGCATCAATAAGGATTGTTTTATTCCCAGAAAAGATCTGGACGCACGCAACTATAAATAGCCTCCCAGTCACGTTTGTACATCTTGTTTCTTCCCCCCACCCTCCTCTTTTTTTCACTAATTGAAACGGCATACTTTCTAACATACAGTAAATGATAAGTACAAATAAAAGTTCCTTAACGACTACATTTTGTACTGCCATTATATTGTGAACCCTACCTCAACCTGACCTAGGCCTTTAGAAAGGCACCCTAGGATGCCCTGTATATGATAAATAACTTTGGCAATAAATAAACATAATTAAAAAAAAAACATCTTTGTATCAATTAATTAATTCCAGGCTTATATATTACTGGTAATTGGCTGATATGATATTAGGCTACTTTAATATCAAATTTCCAGGAGCGGGGGTTTAGCAAGCCCAAACCAAACGGAACAGAGGGGAGTCGCAGGATTATACCAATTTAAAAGACAAATTTGGGGCATGGAGATCCCGGTAGGTCAGTGCTAAAATTAGAGGCTGCTCCTTCTGTGACAGCAGCCAAAGGGAGATGCATAAAGACATGTAAACCGGGGGATACGCTATCACAAGGGCTGGCATTAAAGACAAGTTTTCCATGGGTGACATTTAACACCACACGCTGACTGAGGAGGCTCTGTGCGTAACGCAGGGGCAGCGCTGGATCTACACTGGCCACTGCTGCGCGAATCAGCAAGAGTATTTGGTAGTGGTTTGTTCTTTTGGAGACGCCATATGTACTCTCTACAGCGCGCAGCTTCCTTAAGTGTACACTTCTGCAAAAATGTCTTTTTTAACCATACCAACTCAAGAGGGGCTTTTTACCGCGGTTAAGACTGTCAAGTCAGGCGAGGACACAGAGGGTACGTCTCCCATGAAAGACGAGGATAATAATGATGATGATGATGATGAAGATGATGACACCGAGGACGTCCGCCTCATCCCGAGATGCTCCCCGGTGCCCCGAAAGCGAGGCGCGTCCATCTTCGACGAGACTGCTGAGTACATGCGGATCCACTTGGCGCTGTCTGCCGGAAAGAGAGTGTCATTTGCCGATACAACAGGTGGGGATCTGGTGGATGTGAAGGAATTTATTGCCTTTGATTCGGACGAGGAAGAAGACAGTGCGAGGTGGCAAGAAGAAGAGGCAAAGTACCGAAAGCCCGAGCGAGAGCCGACCTATCATGTGCATCCAGAGTTTAACGCACCTGACGGCGGTGCCCTGCTGCAGACTGTACACGCTACTAAAGTGGAGGTTGAGCAGATGTACCCAGTAGAGGATGAGCCACTTGCCTTCGGTGGTTTAATACGAGTCCTGAACATCTCCTTCCACAAAGCAGTTTATGTCAGAGCGACCATGGACAACTGGGTTACTTACTTTGACCACCCGGCAGAGTATGTCCATGGATCTCATGATGGGGACACTGATCAGTTCTCCTTCAAGCTGTCTTTTGCGCCACCTTATATCACACATGGCTCTCGCATTGAGTTTGTCGTTCGCTATGAAACGTCTGATGGTGATTTCTGGGCCAATAACTCCTCTATGAATTATGTGGTGACTCTGCTCCTGTCCTATGAAGACGATTCCGCTCAAAAAGACAAAGATATGCAACAAATAAGAAGTATCCTGAAACCTCCAAAAGCTTACAGGTAAATCGCCTGCCACACCTGTGCTCTCATTTGTCAGACCCAGACCAAGGGATAAATATATATAACAGGCCATTTGTGCAATATTTTGGCCACAGTCCGCCTGAGATTCCTTTCCTCCTCTGACCTCCACAGACTGCAGCTAACTTAATTATAGGTGGTTAAACCTCAGTGTGAATAAGGGCCTTGAAAGCTGTCCATCCATATCATGCAATGGAATAAAACAGGATGCTCAGTTCTAATTTCTGAATGATAGAAGTTTTCAGATTTAGGTGACTAAGAAATAGCCTAATTTCAGCACAGAGAGAACATCAGCAAACAAATCATGTAGAGATAGATGTAAACAAAGTCCAAAAAGTTCTAGACAACAGTAGGCACTGTGCAGCAGCTGTAGAGCTCCAGTTGCTTACTAATTCCCTGTGAGGTTTTGTGGCTGAAATGAGCATTCAGCTTTATACAGAAGTTCTGCCTGGAGACTGCCTGTAGCATCGTAAGAACTCACGCGGGATGTTAATAAACACAGTTACACAGGCTTTTGCACAAGGAGAGAATCTAATGTATGTGTTCATAAAGTTTGTTAATGGCTGATTTTAGTCTTTACAATCCAGTGTCTGCAGTGAGAGATAGAAAGAGTTTTGGAAAGAGAACACACCCCTTTCAGAATGGCAATCATCCAGTGGTGTGTGAGGACGATCAAAATAGGCAAAGGGCAGGTGTCGTTTTCAGGCCGGTCGTTTCCCTGCACTAGAATTTACCTCTGACCTTTTCTATCAGAGTCATAGGGGAGCAGAGCAATTTCTGTGGAACAGATTGGCCTCATTCCCTTGTGTCGTTAGAGGCTGGCACACAAATCATTTCTCTGCTTTCTTCGCTCCCTTCAAGTCAAGTAATCCTCTGATGTATTGTTGCATCAGCATAAAAGTGCCTGATGAATCTCACAGTGCACAGAGACAGAAGACAGCGGCAAAGGTCCCCTGAGGTCCCCATAAAATGAACAAACAGGGTATAAACTGATGTGGTCTTCATTGGTGAAGGCTGGAAGGAGGCCAGATGGGTTGTTAGGGATGGATGAGTCACTTACTGCAAAGGAGGAATTTGGGGAGCAGAAACTGTACCCGCACCCCACCACCACCATAGCAACCATCACAGATTCATTAGGTGCTTTGAGGTTAACTGATAATTGGATTTAACACATTAACAATGCAGCCAGTGGGAGGAAAGGTTACCATGGGATGAAACAAGTCTAGACACTAGAATTTATTACTCACTGTATGTTAATATGACTTACAGTAGCCTCTGTTTCTGCTTTGAAGCAATTCTGCTGCTGGTTTAGTTTATATTTAACTGAACTCCACCTCAGGCAAATATAGATATCACACATTAATGCACTGTGGCTGACGGTAAATACTGAGACCAGAGCAGGAACAATGCTTCTATTTCAATGTCATCTGCCTCAATCGCCAAATGATGAGGTTGCTCAGTTTTGCCTCAGTCTTAATCTTTTTTGAATCAGCTGCTGAGTCAGTCTGAAGTTTTGCAACATGACGTGGGCCAAAAGGGGCCACAGCTCCAGATCAGGCTTGAATAGATCTAACAGAATTTATTATACTAACTGTATCTCAGTCAGTTGTTATATATATTTTATACTGTACATAGACCAACACACATATCTGCCCACACAATCACACCAAAGCCTGATTTTTCAGGATTTTATCAGACTCATGTCAGACTCAGAATCTCAGTTTTTCTAAGGGTTTGCACCTATGTCAAATGTGACATCTAATTTATAACCTTCACATGTATAATGAAAAGCTTTATGTCTGCTTCTGTCAGAAATCAAATTTTGATTCTTCCAAAAATGACAAATAATTTACCTTTAATTTACCTTACTTTTGTAGTTATTGTTGAGGATACCGTGCTTGCCATGATAGAGCCGGAAAAAAAAAAAGTTGAGCTTAGCAAGTAATGACTTCACATCACCAGGCATGTATAATGCAAAGATCTTTGTCAGATCTCTATCAGATTTGAAATCTGCCCCTCTGATATAAAAGTGCATTAAGCACAGGGAGTATGAAGAGCTTGTCAGGTTTTTCCTATTCTATTTGTGTAGCTCCTGTCACATGCTCGTCACACTTCTTGACCTCTGTTTCATTTGGCAACCTTTGCAGGACTCTTGGCCATGTTACCTCCCCCTTCTTTCAACAGAAGTGTCCTCAGAAAACATCTCTGCTCCATTATTTGGCTGATGATTTTAAAATTCACCGTGGCTACATTTGATCAGCCTGTCTCCACCAGTTCATCCATTTTTAGGATCGTATGTAAACACATATGAAAACATGTGATAGGAAAAGAAAAACTAATTAGCTGACTTAACTTAGTGTGTCCGCCAGTAATTACTGTCACCACAGTTACAACTGATGCATCAACTCTGATATAAAAATATAACTATTCTATTGACTTATATTGTGCTTGCACCTCAGTCAACAATATCTCAGTCAACAATTTCCCACCTCGCAGTCTATTTTAACAAACAGCCTAATGAGATGTGTCATCACTGCGGTTTTTGGCTTTAAAGCACCCTGCTCAGCTGGTGCTGCTGTTCAGAAACAGAGTTTTACAAAAACATTTGATTAAAATGACTAATTCAGTCCATTAACAGCTGAACCGCTTCAGCAAATAATACGGATAATTATCCAAGCTACCCGCTTTATATTTGCCTTCTTTATACATGAGCTACTATTTAAACAGTCCATCTTGGGACCCAAAATGGCATCATTTATTTTCAGTCGTGACCGGCGCATTTGTCAGCTGCTTCAAATGTTGCATCTATTGCACAAAATGAGCTTAAAATACAAAACTATTTGAGTAAACTAAGATGTGGCTATAAATCCATAACCTTGCTGTTCAGCCTCAGCTCACTTTATCAAATAGGTCTCACTTAGTGTTTCTTTCCATGGTTCCCTCAGCTCAACGCTGTTTACAGACCACTCTGTAAACTGTGTATTTCCACTGTGCATTATTTCTGCATTTAAACATAAGACCTCTGAGGTTTCAGTTGCCTTGTATTCAAAAGTGTAAACTCACATTTGGTGTGTTTCAAAGAGCATATTACTGAGTGTGTTTGTCTTGTTTTTACATTGTGTTGTAACCAAAATGTCTCTTTTTTTCTTTTAGTATGAATGACAATTTAGATTCAGAGGAGGAGCAGGAAAAGGAAGAAGGTACAGTTTGGACGCTGTCATACAAAGTCAACTATCAACATATCAGTTCACTATATGAAAAAAAGGACACATATATATTTAAAGATTAATATAATTCATAATAATACGTAGTAGTATTGCGTAGGAGAATTGATATGTTTACTTTAAGGTAACGTTTCATGGACTCAAAAGGGACAGATTAAAAAAAAAAGAATGGTTAAAGTTGGTGCAGGAGAAATGGAGACATCCTGACTAGTGCGGGTCAGACTACATTTCCCATAATGCAACTCAATTGCATATTTCATCATTATCATAATTGTGCAAATGCCCAGTTTGTAACGCATTCTTACCCAAGTCTCAAGCCCAAACTGAGGTAACCTGGGGTTATTTTCTCAGACATGTCAAACCTCCGTCCAGAGCCACAGAAAACATCATAGAACATTGTCACAGGCTGAGTAGTGCTCCCTGTGATGAGTAAACTGAATCTCACATGGGAAGTTGCTGGAGTGCCCCTTTAATTATTTATCTACTGTTGTTTAAAAAAAATGTTGATAATTGGTGTTTTGTTGAGCAAGGCCATTTTCTCTGTAATCAGAGTCCCACAGTAAATGTATCTGTTTTACATCAGCAGAAGAAGCAGGGACCTCCAAGTCAGGACTTGTCAGACCTACAGCTATCTGCCCTGTCATCGTACAGCCGGAGATTGACGTCGAGGTAAGAGTAAAATAAGACGAACTGGAAAGAAACATCTTTAAATGAGAAAAATTGTTAACTGACAGGAGGGTTCACTGGGGCTCTTTTTCATTATGAACTTTCTATGACCTGCAAAAGTTAAAATAGTCCAAAGTAAATGGGATGTTGCCAACAGAAGTAACGCATGTGGAAAATTGTTGGATTATGTTCAGATTATCTTGATTTGCATGCAGTTGTTGACACATTCCCATTTAACAGGTAAGCAGGCTAAGTGCTATATCCCTTTATGCAAGTCATGTGTCTAATAAAACATAACAAACATTTCTATTCAACTTTTAAAGCTTACCATCATTGGCTTGGTTGTTTATATTGTTCACAGCTCATTGAAGCTTCAGCAACAACTTAGGTAATGTCTCGCTTCCCACCGCTGTAGCACGAGTACCGTATGCTGGTCTCCTTGTCAGCTTCGTATCATGTTCACATCATGATGCATGCTGTTTAAATGTTTCTGCATCTTAAAATTTCCCCGTTAAATCTGAATTCATGTCTTTTTTCAGTCTTAAGTGATTCTGAGCACTAATATTCATTCACACTATGTGTAATCATAATATCCCGTATGTTCACATTATCTGTGATTATGGTACTGAAGCCCATTATCATTGTGCTATTGTCAGTGTATTTATATGGAGGTTTTTCTTTTTGCTGAAATGTTACCGAAACTCATTTTAGATCACACACAGTGTTGCAATCACAGTGGAAAATCTCTGAAGAGAAGCACAGTTTAACCACTGTGACCCTGCTGCAATAGTAAAGGAATAGTTCAACATTTTGGGAAAGAGCCTTATTTGCTCTGTTGCTGAGTTTCAGATTGACATTACACCTCCTAACAGAATAACATGATGATGTGATCTGGTTTTCATTTCTCACTGATACTACAGATATATATCTGTTAGGCATGCACTCATCCAGCTCATCTGTATGTTTGGTTCACGTCAGTATTCACGTGCATGCGGTTTCCCTTTGGCAGAGCATCACATTTACAGTCAACTCCTGTATGAACGTTCAGTATGTTTTGAGAATCCAATTCAAGTTTTTCAGGGGTTAAACATCCAAAGTCATCGTTCCTGACAAATTAATTCTCCGCGTTTTGTGTAATCATTTTCGAGTTGAGTTTTGTCAGTATAATTGCCGGTGTCCATCATTTTAATGGTTCACTCGCTGAGTTTTCAGTTGTGTGCAAAGTTTTCATTCTGTGCTGCTTCAAGTCATTTCTTAAAAGCCTTTTCTCTGAGATTGACACAAAGTGCTCTCACTGAAAACAGAATTCTGAGAAAGTATTTGGTGTAAATTTATGAAGCACAGGATTTAATTTAAAAAAATGCAGAATACAAAATTATAGGTGTAGGATATGTATAACTTAATATCTAAAAAATTTTGTGTTTTGATTCTGTTTTACCTCCAAAAATGATACCAGGTCACAGCAGGATTTTCATCTGGAAACATGATATTAACACAGAACATGATGTTAAAGTCTTAACATATTCATCTGTGTCTAGTTATTTCCTACATTAACACTTACATGTCATATCTTAGCTCCTCTGGTAGTCGTGTTTAATGTGTTTTGCTCTTGAGCTTGTTCTTCTGGGTGTTTTCTGTCTTTTGGTTTAAGATTGTTAGGATTTTATCTTGATCTGACTTTTTATGTTTGAAAATCCTCAAAGCTCTTTTTAATGATTTTAGCTTTTTTGTGAAAAAAAAAAAAAACAATGCCAGGGATGGCATAAGTTTGAGTACCTGGTGTTAAACAATCACCCCCTAGTTCAAAATGTGAAAATATGTACATTTGGAAAACGTAAGCATTGAAAATGGCATTGATCTGTTTTTTTCTCCCTTTGATGCCCCTGTGCTGTATGGACTCCAGTTAAAGAAAAGCATCTTCAAAATATCTATTATCGTTTTTTGTTTTTCTACTCATGTCAGGGGAAGTACAGGCATGAGAACTTACATTTTTGCCAGCAATTTTGAAAAAATATGTCAGCCAATCCCACCATAACGCTTCTGTTTTGTTTGAATTTCCTCACAATTACCATGTCAGCATGGGATCCATTTCACAGAAAAGCATTCGTATGCGGTAAAATGCTTTTCTTCTCACTGTGTGAAATGTTAATGTACGATACAAATCTTTTCCCTTTGTCTTTATACCCTCCTAGCTGTCACTTCTGTCTCACTGTTTTACTTTAACAGATTGCAGTTCGCCCATTTGGTCCCTCTGTCCCACCCAACCAAGAGCTTCCATCTGTTGATGGCACACTGTCTGCTCACGCTGTATCCCCAGGTGAACGATTCCCTTCTATGTCTTCCGAAACCACACTTCAAACTAATTCATCCTTTGTTCTCTGTGCCAGCGAATCAGTCCAGCCAAATAAGTCACAGCCTTTACCCAGACTCCACTGTGAATTAGGCAACCAAACGTCAGAGCAGCCCGTAGACAGTAGTCCCTCTGCACTGCTGCCTCCTCTACAACAAGAGTCAAGGCCGAGATCAGAGAGCTCCCAGACTGGTGGAGAGGAAATCTCTCCTTCAGAGGCCTCTAGCATGCATCTTCCTAGAGCAGAGACAAATCTGGGGCCAACAGGAGAGGACAGGTCAACTGAAAGCCCAGCTGGTCGCCCTTGTCGTGAACTTGCTGCTGCTTGCACCTCTTCTCCCAGTGTGACTGAGGGCTTTGAGCCAGAGGTTGCATTGGGTCAGAGTGAACTTGTTGCAGGGTTATCAGAAGATTCCACCAGGTCTGCAGTGCATCGTGAAGGCTGTACACCTGTTCTCCAGTCGCCTCTTGAAGAAAGTCAGGCATCTCTGGGAGCAGGAAGTGAAGCTCCATCATCACCTGAACACACAGAGAACGCCTCAGTGAGTACAGGTGTCGCTGAGGTGAACCAAAACTTAGCTCCTCAGTCTGCCTCGGCCGGGGAAGAGAAAGAAGATGCTCCCCAGATTTCCCCTGACACATTATTAGAGAATCTATCAAACACGGCTTCTGAGCCCCAGTCTGAGCGTGACGTAAACAGGAATCTGATGCCATCCATCATCTTTCTGAGTGGAGTTGTCTCCCTCTCGATAGTGATGCAGGAACCCAGTGCCCTCTTCCTCATTGGACTACTTCTGGTCTTGCGCCGTTTGTGATTCTGCCACAGAAGTTCATTCTGATCTGTTCGCAAGCTAAGTGCCTTTTCATGATTCCAAAAGAAGCCATCAAGTTAAAAACATGTTGAACCTGTGTATCAGATTCATATACATTTTCATCAAAAGAAAGACATATTGGCTACAATTTTAATTTCCATGAGAAGTCTGTATCATGTAAAAAGTAATTATAAATATATTGGTGATATTTTCATGCAGTCTATCAAAGTAACAGTAGACAGTTATTACCCCATTTTTGCGACACCATTGTGAGGGCTCTAATACCAAATCACAGAATCTTATCACAGATTTAAATTCTCTGTAATTATTTTTTTCTTGTCATGTGGAGATGTGTGTATGTGGTGTTACATTCTGATTTATTCGATCAGTTGTACAATGCACTTATTTTTGTTGTCACAGTTGTTGTCGGTATGTAGCTAAGGTTGTTGTCTAACCAGACTGCCATGAATTTAACTTTTGTGAATTCCATTTGTCATTATGTCTTTACCGAAGGACAAAAAAAATAAAAAAAACATTACCATAGTGGGACACTGAACATTGTTTACAAAATGCAGAAACAAAACATGCAGTATTTTTGCCTTAATGTTTAAAAAATGAAAACCTGATAACCTTTGGCAAACATCAGATTGAAATGGATGCTGCTCCAGGGATAAAAACGAGTGTGACATGTGAAAGTGATATTAATCAGTAGCGAACACCAGCCTCCTTACTAATGCATATTTCATTTGATAATTTTACCTATTCTTGCTAGTAAATAAACGCTGTGGTCATTGTTGTTGTTGCATAACATGACATTTTATAGCACTACTCTGACAACCTGACAGCCAGACTGAAGCACCGAATGACATGTTTGAAGTGATGAAAGTTTTTGCAGTGTATTGCCATTAAACATGGTCTTATACCCCGTACCATTATGAGTTTGTTTGTTTTGTTTATTTGTTTTTCTGTTCATCCATTGTTTAAATGCACAGCAGTTTCATGCACAATAATGGCACTGCAGTGCGGAGCAGGAAATTTCGGAGAGACTGACACGCCACTAAAATAACATCAGAGCCTTCAGCGCCTCTGACTCTGGAGCGCGTTCAGCTTTGCTTGAAGTGGAAATACACAGACAGCAACATGAGCCGCAGATAGAAGCCAAAGGTCATGCATTGCACTGAAGTCATAGTGTCATACTAGAGTGCACAGTACAGCACTCACTGGCCATTGTAAGATGAGATCAGTGTTTGGAAGCTGACATTTCTCAGCAGACCTCAGATGCTAAATAATGAGACGTCACTACTTTTTCTAATTATACTTGTGATAAGCTGATATCTGAAAGGCATCGTCTTTGTTTTTTTGAGATGTGTGTCTTTAAGAGTTCTATAAACTGCTTCTGCGCTTTCCTGTTACTGTATCTTGTATTAACTTTACTAACCTCAAACCCATGAATGTCTTTGGATGTCAGGTATCCTTTGGATTATGTATTTGGTCTTAAAACAAAATTATTAATCACATCACACTTTTATTTCATAGGCTTCTGCAGGGAAAAGGGTGGGAGTGATTAATTTGTGTGATGGTCACATAGCCGGAGTGTGGAATGTATTAAAAATTTAAGCGGACTTAAAACTGACCCAAGGAGGATAATCAGTGTGAATTCTACAACAGACGCTCACTTTGAAATAATTAATACCCTTTTTAAGCAATAATCTACACCACTGAAAGCCGTGTTAAGCAGCGATTTCAAAAAAGGTTCTTTGAGAGTTGAGATATGTTACAAAAAAGCCTTTATAGGGGTTATTTTCTTACTCTTTCTTACCCAGTGTGGCGTCACTCTAATGGGCAGTTGGCTTGTTTGAATGGAGCTATTTCATCACAAGAAAGAGCTGAAACATTAAGGAGCACAATCTTTTCCTTAAATAACATCTCTGACAGCAAAATCCCCCAAGACAAGAAGAATCTCGTTTTCTGTAATACCCCTCCTTTAACATGTCATTTTCCTCACAAAGAACAAGCACCCGTGGTCCGTGGATGTTTATTGGCTTTATCTCTTTATCTGCTCCATCACAGCTGTCATTTAGCTCAACAGCGCAAACAAAATTCCCCAAAATGTACCAGCACAAATTCATGAATGAAAGTTTACGGATTATAATATTACAAATGATACAAATCACAAGAGTGAACAGAAAATGGAAAACCCAGTGTGGACTGTGTAGGGGAGGTGATGGTTCTGGTGATGGTTTATTTTTTGGTTTTGTTTTGTTTTTCTTTTTTCTTCTCCTTTAAATGAGGACCCAGAATCCTTTGCTGCGGCCCTGTCAGGCCAGCCTGTGTCATTTTGGGTCCCGCCAGCCCCGATCTGTCACCAAGGGCAGGAGACCAATGAAACACACAGTTTGTTGACAGCTGGAGCTCCTCGCTGTGTCCATACTGGAGAAAACAGGCGCGTCATACATGATGCCACAGAGACGGTTAGAATAAAACATCACTTTCAAGTTATGGCCCACAATGCTGCACAGGTCCGCCTCACCCTCCCTCCCTCCCTCCCTCCCTCCCTCTCTCTCTCTCTCTCTCTCTCTCTCTCTCTCTCCGAATAAAACCGACAGTTTCCGCGAATGTGCGAGCTGCCTCCGTGCAAGCAGCCATAATTGGGATTATTCAGGAATAATTCGCCAAATCAAGCCGTGTTGTTTTTGTTTTTTATTTTTTTGTTTTTTGTTTGTTTTCTTTTTAAAAATAATAATGTGAAGGGGGGGAAAAAACCCGCCCGTGATTTCGACAGCGTTTGCAATGTGGATTTCGTTGTGACATCGCTGGATTTGACAAAATGTATGTGTTCTCTCATGGAGGCTTTTATTGTGGACGATTAAGATGTAGTCCACCTTCGCCGGACAGCAAAACAAAGACTGCATATTAACATTTGAGGGTAAATACATCTCCATTTTTTTCCCCTTTTTTTGACTCAAAGATGGGAAAAAGAGACGTATCAAGGCTGTTGTCTGTGCGGACTAATTGTTCTGGTGCCACTAGCCAATATACATGCCAAGACAATTCATTTAGGGGATGCGCGATCTTTTTTCCTCTCTAACGTTTGTGGGTGGGTTATTATAAGCATTGAAAATCTGACATCATTTGGATATATGAAGAGAACGGGATATGTTTTTTCATCGCGTCTGTTTCGAGCCCTCTGGAAACCCATCTTAGACGTGATGCAACATAAAATCTGTTTTCTCGGATCATATTCAGACACAGACCAAATGAACACATCCCTCTCTATGAAACAGTAAAAGGGGTGGCAGTGGATATATACATTTTTTTTTAAATGTGGCTTAAGATCAGAGTCCTCGTCCTGGATCGTTTGATCAGCTGTTGATTATTAGATAGCCCCGGCCGTCTTATGTTTATTATATGTTGCTCATTTCGATTTCCTTGCGATGGATTTATGCATAACAGGTGTTGTTTGAGCCCGAGAGCAAAGCGAGAGCATGAGGCTTTATTATGTGTTTTTCTCTCGATTTAACAAACAGTGAAACAGCGCGACGACTGGGATCTTTTTTTGTTTGTTTGTTTTTCTGCCGTGAGAAAAGAAGAACAGATCCAACAAAAAAAGAAAAAAAATGAGGGTATGAAAGGTAGGTTATCACCCCCCACCCCCCACCCTCCACACACACACACACACACACACACACACGCATGCACACGCACAACACACAAAAACACACGGCAGAGGTGATTTTGACACCTGTTCATCTGTTTTTTTTTTCATTCCCAGTGTTTCAGGCCTAGCTGACATGGCAGCCATCTAATCAGGTGAAATGATATTTGTCAAGGTGGCAGAGGGCTGTTATGTATGGAAAAAAAAAGCCCCACACTTACAGCAAATCATACTGGTGCTTCATGGCCTACACAGACGAGGCCCACCCAGACAAGCACAGCTATGTTTTATTGTCACCTTATGCCCATAAATTAGTTTTCAGTAGAGGCTGCATTTCGAAAGTGGTTGTTAATCAAATTTTCATGTTTTTAATCATGTCATTTTTTAAAAAATAGGATGATTTCAGGTTCAGTGCTTCAGCACTGAGGCCTGAATATGATGATCACAGTGATGATTTTTTTTTTCTCTCTCTCTTCCTGTTGACTGAAATTCCACACCTCGCAGACAGGTCAACGGTGAAAACCAAATGGCTGCCTGCTCTGCCATTACATTCTCGTATTTGTTATGTGCCGTGAACGGTACAGATTACACCCTCTGCTCTTTAACTGGCTGTCACGCACACACACTCAAACGCACACACACACGCACAGAGCAGCAGAGAGAGAAAGCATAAAATGTTCTTTGCTCATTTACAACATCTCTGTTTGTTGGACATACCCGGTGTTGGTTGCACTGTGTCTGCTCCATCCCCCTGTACACCCCCATGCATTCACTCAAACACCCACACTTGCACAAAGTATGTGAGCTGTTGTATCTTAGCAACGGGCAAGGTAATTACTGAGAGAGCCAAGGAGCTGGCATGCTGTAGAGCTGCTGATCTGATCCCAGCCTCAGAGAAACAGGAAGGCAGAGATTTCCACTGTGTTGCCCAACACAGCACTTCTATATCTATGCTGTTTAATGTAAGTTGTGCTTCCGTTCAGTGGACTGCTTCAGACCTAGCATGCACGTCAGACATCTTGTTTCTCGTTCTTCAAAATGTGTGTCTCTGTTCACAGGTGGTGTGCTTGTGGACAAAGAGGAAAGATGAGTCTGTCGTGTAGAAAAGATCCTTCCGGCCTCTCCTTGTAAAGACGAGAGGGCCGTGGGAGACGACGGCTGTAGGAGGATCTGTAGTGTTTGTATAGGGCCGAACCAGGCAAGCTCTCGTGGAAGGTGTTAGAATGGCTAACCAGAGCTTTGCCATCGACGGCCCTGGCAGTTTGCTGGCTGTGCTGGCTTCACAGAGCGGAATGGCAAGAGGCAGCAGCAGTAGCAGCAGCAGCAGCAGTGATGGCAGCAGCAACAGTGGAGGAGTCTCCGCCACAGATATGTCTGCCTACTTTAAGCTGGTCTTCTTGGGTTTGATCATCTGTGTCAGCCTTGTAGGTAACCTCTTGGTCTCCCTGCTGGTCCTACGAGACAGGACACTTCACAAGGCTCCCTACTTCTTTCTCCTGGACTTGTGCCTGGCCGATGCAGTTCGCTCAGCTGCCTGCTTCCCCTTCGTGCTGGTTTCCGTTCACAACAGCTCGGCCTGGACTTACAGTGCCTTGAGCTGTAAAGTTGTGGCTTTTATGGCTGTGCTGTTTTGTTTTCACGCTGCCTTCATGCTGTTTTGTGTGGCTGTCACCCGCTACCTTGCCATCGCCCACCACCGATTCTACGCCAAACGCATGACCATCTGGACCTGCGCCGCTATCATTTGCATGGTGTGGACTCTGGCTGTTGCCATGGCGTTCCCACCTGTCTTTGATGTGGGGACATACAAGTTCATCCGTGACGAGGATCAGTGTATTTTTGAACACCGCTACCTGAAGACCAACGACACCCTGGGATTCATGCTCATGCTGGCCGTGGTGGTCCTGGCCACCCACGGTTTCTATGCCAAGCTGCTGCTGTTTGAGTACAGGCACCGCAAGATGAAACCTGTCCAGCTCGTGCCAGCTATCAGCCAGAACTGGACCTTCCACGGTCCTGGGGCCACAGGTCAAGCTGCAGCTAACTGGATTGCAGGGTTCGGTCGTGGTCCCATGCCACCCACTCTGTTGGGCATCAGGCAAAATTTACACAATCAACACCGGCGGCTGCTCGGGATGGAAGAGGTGAGGTCAGAAAGGAGGCTGGGCAGGATGTTCTACACCATCACCCTGCTCTTCCTGGTCCTTTGGGCTCCATACATCGTGGCGTGCTTCTGGAGGGTGTTCGTCAAGTCCTGCACCATCCCTCACAGGTACCTCTCCATCACTGTGTGGATGAGCTTCGCCCAGGCCGGAGTCAACCCCATCTTCTGTCTCCTGCTCAATGAGGACCTCAGGAAAGTGCTGAGAGCTCACCTGCCCACCTACTGGAGGACTAAACAACACCTGCCCCAAGATGAGGCCTACTGCATCATGTGATAAGATATGAGCTTAAAGATGAGAATGTTTCAGGTTTGAAAGGGAAATGTGGAGATTAGAAGTGATGTGATGCACCTTGGTTAAGTGTCAGTGTTTGTTTTGTTGTTTTGCACAACAAAATCAAAATTTTTGCCAACAAATGCAGGCACAGTGCTATTTTATGAAGAATGTTGATATTTGAATAAATGTGACAGGTGCAGAGGTCTAAACAGGACAAAAGACAAGCCCTGGTAACTCTTTAATGGTTTGTGTTTCTGATGATGTACTGTATGGTTAATAAGTAGGAAAGATCACAACAATCACCACTACAACTAAGTGTGAAAGATGCCATTTTAAATTGATGTTGCCTTATTTCAGAGGGACACGCCCCAGAGTTTTTCAACTGAGAATTAGTTTCTGTGTCACATGAGGCACAAAACAGACATACAGAGGGTTGAAATCCTTGAAGAAATGTGCTTTGGACTGTGAATAGAGAGCGTTGATCAGAGCGTTACTAACTCTGAAACACATCAAGGAACTCAAAGGGTCTAAACGGATTGATAGACCACCCTGGACACCTTTTCATTTAATTCAAAGGAGACTGCAGAATATTGAATGGACCCGATACCCTTGGATACATTTAAATAGCTGTTGTGAACCCAAGAAGCCCCTAACATGCTTGATTTTTGGACTTGATTTAGGGCGTGTCAGGTTTCTTTGTATCATAAAAAAATTGCCTGTTTTCCTTTATTTGTAAACAATACATGTTAAGCAGATGACACTATTTTGAAATATGACTTGATTTGATATTGTATAGACTGTACAGGAATGTATATTCCTGCTTGTGTGTTTTTATATAGCATTTGTGTGTATGTGTGCGTGAGAGGAAGAGGTAGAAAGGGAAGACCGGAGGGAGGGAGAAAGAAAGAGAGAGAGAGAGAAATAATGATGATAGAATAGGTTCCAGTAATATTGAGTCAATATGGAAGCAGCCTCATCTTGTGGTCTCAAACTCATGCAAAATTGAACAGACATCATATGGAAATTTATCCTTTAAATGGATTTCCATAACTGAAAATGTAGTCTTATTTTTAAGTGCAATGTACAAGCAAATGTGAAATACAGACGGATAATGAAAAAGGGGAACGAATAATTAGAAAACAACACTTGTACATTGCAAACAGGCCATAGGATTTAATGACTTGAATGATGATGTAAATTGCGTCGCTTAAAAAAAAAATCATTAGCAAATGAACATTTGTTTGCAAATGATGATCTTGGGAATGTTTTTAAAGTACTGTTATGCTCTCACGAGAATATGAAAAAAATGAAGTGGCACTTAATGCGAAGGAAACTTGAATGTTACCAGGCCCTCTTATATTTCCCCTCAACGTAAATGTCACCGTTTGAGTGTCTGGATCACAATACGTTTAAAGTCAAAACGTCTTCAGGCTGGATAGGACCCCAGAGATGTGTGGTGAATGGAAACCGGCTTAGACTACATTAAGCTGTCTCTCCAAATTAAGATTCATGTAATGCAAATGTCTGACCTACAGTATGTTAGGCATAGATATATTTGTGCAGTCAATTTCCTAAATGTGGACACTTGCACAGCATACTGTATTAGCATGCATTCCACTGCATTTCATAGATTCAAGACTCTGGATTACAACTTGTACAGATGTTGATATGGAAAGACGAAGTGAAAAGTGAACTGAGGTCCATAATTTTTACGTCTGGCATTCCTTCGCGAGATGATATCCTGTAACTGTACAGTTTAACTGAGGTGGTTCTTTTGCCCACTCATCAATAAAGACTCTACTTTTGATGCATTCTTGCAGTTTTGACCTGCCTGGATCTTGATACCTGTGGAGAACACTTCACAGGAAATACACCACTTTACTGTACATGTAGCACAAATTACATCTTGTGTGTGTTTTAGTTGCTAAACATGTACAAAAAAAGATGCATTTGTGACGCATCAGTCTAGTTTTGTACACTTCACTGCTTGAAATGAAAAAGTCATCTTGACTCTTTCCTCTCCACTGAGCACTGACCAACAACCGCTGTAGAGTCAAAAGGATTTGTTATTTCTTTGTCCAGTACCAACCCATCAAATCTATAGAGACAGGTGTATAAATACACAAAAGAGAGAAGAGATGTCTACGATTTAGAACTGTTATACAAGGCTTGAACTGAACAACTACTGTATGTGGGAGCAAAAATGCGGTTGGAGTAAGATTCTTACGCTAGGGGTCTAAAATATTTAAAATCTTCTGCAATAACATTTAAAGCAAGACTATGTATCTTTTGCTAACCATGAATGAAAAGTACAGGATAATGGTAAATAGGGCGCAAGTAGAGAAGAGTCATAGAGTCAAGAAGATGACTAAGCAATGTCAAACAATGTTATTAATCATTACCTGTTTAAAGTCCGCTAACAGTAGCTAACATTAGCCTTCATAAGCTAACTAGTCTCAATTAAAACAATGAAGCAAAAATATATACTATATAATGTAGTGTATTGCAAGGCCAAGGGGAGAAGGGGAGTCAGGCATTAACATACATTCACAGTAGTAAGCAAGAGATCATGAAATCAATTTATTAACATTAATGTAAAAAAAAAATTAAGCTTGCATTTGTTATTGATGCTTAAAAGTAGAACATGTTTTTTTTATCATTACAGAAACACAAAATTTATTCTTTAAATTCCTAGTTCTGCAAGTATCAGGATACCAAAAAATGTAATAATTAAATCTTAAATAATACTGCTGACAATGGAAAGCATTTTAAATGTCGCTAAGGGTAAACTCCTCTGCAGGATAAGGAACATGGACTAAAGCACACAAATAAACCACTTCCTGCAACCAACCATATGACATAATTATGCTTCTGACATTATAAAATAAAATAGAAGGGGCGGGAAGAGAAACAAATATTTTTCGGTCTTAATTAGGGCCTGAATGAAATCCAGCCAGTGTATGATTGTGTATTCTCTCGATAAAAAATCAGCCCATATTTTGAATTTGAATGAGAGATCATTTCCATTGTCTGTATTTGTGCGCTGACAGTGGCTGATGGAAAAGATGTTTCCATAGTGAGCAGCATCATCTGTGCGAACATCCTCTAAATAGTCCAGGTTTAACAGGTTCTATCCGACTGTGCCTCTTTGTCTCCCCAGAACTGATGTTGAAGATTCATCTAAAGTGCTTATTTTTAGTTTTCTTCCCACTTCTCTCCAAGTTACACCACAACAAAGGCCGTCTTACTCATTTGTGAAAACTTATGCTCGCCCACTGTATGTTCTGAAGACGCTGAGTTGTGCAGAGGCCTCGTTGTATTGTCCTATCAGAGCACTCGATTTTACACAGGGGAAGTTAGGTGTTGCTCTCTTGGATTGGTTTCAGTGTTTTTTTTTTGTTTTTTTTTTTATTATCAGCACCTATTCTGCCTGTGTCAAACAAAGCCCTGTCCTGACCTTCCCAGACAGCAACCATTCATTCATTGTGCTCTCACTCCCACACAGCCACATTTAAACGTCACAATACCCTCATCAACCTTGAGAGGAAAACAGCCAAGTCCAAAGGCTCTGAACTTGTGGATAAATCATAAAATATGTTCAAAACTCTGGAATGAAATTTATGTTGTAGGACCTTGAATATCTGTAGAAAAAGGTTACAGCAGTTCTCTCAAGACTTTTCACTCAAAACAAAAAATGTTGCTAAAGTCTGTAGTGTTCATCTTATGGGTACCATGAACATCTGTAACATCTGACAAAATTTTACAGCAATCCATTCAATAGTTGTTGAGGTCTGGACCAATAGGGCTGGCATTGCCATCCATGGTGCGACATGGGTAGTGTGGCTATAAAAAATAATTGTTCAGGATTATATATGATTATTAGTGACTTTTAAGTTCGACAGAGGAATTAACTACTTTTCTAAAAGTCTAAAAAGGTCAGATATTATCAAACCTTTAAGCCTTTGAGACCACAAAAAGAGAGCAAATAAGCTCTTTCATGATGTTAAAACAAATAAAATCCCAACAATACCTTATCTCACAACACACTATTATGGACATATTGCCCAACACAAAATGCAACACTACATTTTTCACACCTTTTAGTCATTGACGTAGGGGGATTCCTGTGTAGATCTTGAAGACCCACACAATGACTAACACTCTCCTACACAGCATGTTTGACCACCCTACTACATTAAGCTCTGACATTAGTATTTCCACTTTTAAATTCTACTCTTTCAAACATGTTTAGAGAAAAAGGAAGCAAAGACAACTGACAGTTACAGTACTTTATTCTGTATGTGCATTAAATAAATTATATGAATCTGCAACCAGCATGAACTGAAAACACACACACACACACACAAGTACAAACACATACTTAAAAACACACTTGTATATTTTTTGTTATGATCAATTCGATATGCATATGACCGACTCTGAGTTCACATGCACATGGTCTCAACTGCAAACAGGCAAATTGCTTAGAACTGAAAGCAAATGAGGCAGTTTTACTACACTTGATTACACTGCTTGAATAACAGTTACATAAATAGTGATCTAGATCTATGCCAGAGGGACTGTCAGTGTGATACAAAGTGTTGGTTTTTCAGAAAGATTAAGTTGTATCCTCTTTTTTCTTCACAAATTCGGTAATTTCCGTACGAGTCGGAGGTAAGCCATGACACATGCATGGGAGTAGTGCTTTTTCGTTCTTTGTTGAAAAGCAATTTCTCAGCCGCAGCTGTAGGAGAACTGACACACACACACACACAGGCACTCAGGCACACACACACACACATCCCACCCCTTGAATCTCTAAGACATCCCTACCACCTACACAGCATGGTGTTCTATCTGATTGCACTTGAGTATCATTACATTGAACGTTTAATGCAGCCTGTTACATTCCAGTGAAAATCTACAGACTTGTTATTGGACGGTTAAGTAGCGGCAGGCCTTTAGTATGCAGGGGATGGAAGCATTTCAGCGGTGGACCAGTCACTTCTGCTCCCGCCTCCAGATGATGACCATGCCGGTGGAATCGGCAGATGCCAGTAAGCTCTCGTCACAGTTGAAGCTGACGTCCAGCACTGGTCCCCCGTGACCCTGCAGCTTGTTCACGATCGCCTTTGTGTTTCGTTCCACGTCGAAGAAGTAGACGCAGGCATCCTCGCTGCCAGTCACTGTATCAGACGGAAAATCAAAAAGACAAAAAAGTTAAGAGAAATTACAAGTACAACTTTATAAATAAATGATGGAAGTCTCATTAAAAAAAATCATTCTGGATTGAAAATGAGTATTTCAGCGGTTCACAATGACACTAAACAATCTCAAGAGACACAATTATTCTTGTGACAACCATATAATCACTTGTAAGCACAATGCACCCTTTACATTTCTAGCAGAACAAACGAATCTGGAGATGCTGACGGTTTCAACACAAAAACCTTCCAGGTGTCTTCACTGTTTCTCAGCTCGTGTCCTTTCAGAAATAACGTAAGCAACCGTGTTGCAAAATATCAGCAGCTTTTGTAACAATTATATGACAACACATCTTTAACTGAAGATTCTCAATGGTATTTTTATAGAGTGAGAAACTTCTGCTAATTGGAAACACAAACCTGATAATTTACACAGTGAGAAGCCTTGAGAACAGAAAAAAAAACTTGATTGTTAGGACTTAATAAAAGGAAGGGGAAGAAGTACACATGTAAACAACCAACTGTATAACTTCAATTTCATCTATGCTTTTTTACATTTTTACAGCCCTTTGGTAGAGAAACACTTCACAACACACACAAGCTACAAAGAAGGTACGTAGATGGCTGCTGAAAGGTCTGCTAATTTGTTTTTCTTCTACTTCTTTTTTTAATCCAAAAGCAGGAGCTATTTTTTGCATTTCTTTTTTTTTTTCCCCACATTGAAAAGCCTGCAGCAAATAATGAACCATGGTCCACTTTTCTATTCGAATATCACAGCAGGAACACTGAGAGACGTCTTACCCACACAGGCCCCCTGTCTGAAAGACATGAGGGGGCAGAAGATACTATGAACAAGCTGGGAACCATGCTGGATAGGGAAGCTTCTCTTCAGCTGTAGCGTGCCCTCATTGTCCACCACCCTGCCAATGAAAAGGTGGCACGAATGATGAAATTCAATGTAGCAACGTACATACATGTTCTGAAAATGTTATAGCTTTAATTTCTATCTGTGCACAGCAGAGACAAAACTGCCTATTAATAAACAGTGACTTGCCCTTACAGACTGACCTGTACAGCAGCAGCTTATTGACACAGGCGTTGACCAGCAGGGAGGGGTCTCTGGCCTCTCGGCTAATCCAGGACCGAGCAGATATGCTGCAGATGGAGCTGCCTTCATTCACCACCAGACGCTTGGCTTTGGTCAGCTTCCCTGTGTGTGTGTGTGTGTGTGTGTGGGCGGGGGGGCAGAAAGAAACAGCAGAGACACATCAACCATTTTCCCTCTCTACCAGAAACACTATTCACTGCACGACACAAAAAAACTTATTATAATTTGTAACGTGCTCAGTGCACATTTTACCCTCTGCCAAATGGAAATGCTGTGAGAATACCTGTGGCCATGTCAAAGAGAAAGGAGAAGATGCTCCCCCTGTCATCGCCAGCCCAGAGGATCCTGCCCGGAGCATCAAAGGAGAGAGACAGCACGCGGCCTGTCAGCTTACTGGAGCCCCCCTTCACCTTCTTCCCAGTGGAGATGTTCACCACCTGCAGGTGGTGCTTGCTGTTTCCCACCTGGAACACAGAACTGGGAGTGAGGACCTTCATTATTTCCACAGGGCAGCACTGAGAAACCGACTGGGAAAAGCACTGGTTGCAGTGTCGCTGCTGTTGCAATAAGACAAGTGTAATGTAATTCTATGAGCTTCAGTACTCTGATATACACATGGCATATAAAGTATTAGACCACTGACAGTAAAACCTACACAAAGCAGATTTTGAAATCTGTGAAACAAATGTGTTCCACTCAAATTCCTTATTGTTTGTACTGACTGTCACTTAAAAACAAGTATCCATCTCCTTCATATTTCACTTAATGAGCTGTGAATGGACACTGCTGTTCACAACTCTGCTTTCACTTCCTGCTTTTCAATGAAACTGCTTGCCACAGAAAAAGCAAGAGTTACAACAAAATTATCCAGGACATTTACCACTTTTGTTTTGGTAACAAAAGCTGCCATTTAATTCTAAATTTTTGAATCAATAACTGCACAGTGTAAATGTGCATGCGGTTATTAAGAATGGGATAAAAGGATACCAATGGGCGGTTTTGACTCTGCATGCAGCATTTTTGTTAACAAATGCATGACAATTAACTAATCTGACAGCATGTAATAAACTGTGAGGAGGAAATAAAAGCTGAAAAAGTCACCAGCCTGTCATTTGAGGTTCCTGGGTATACCAGGACCACAGCAGAGCAACATTTCACATTTTGTCTGAACAACATATGTCATGAAATTGGACTGTGCCTTGACATACTAAGAAAACAGTAGAGATGTTACGGTAAAACAGCTGGCTGTATAATAACAGATACATGACAAGAAAGGTTCCAAGGTGCTCAAATACTGATATACAACAAAAGGTATTCACACGAGGTAATGTCTCCTCCATAAGGCAAATAAGAAAATACATTTTCATTGTGACTCAAATGTCAAAATAATATGAGTCACAATGTTTTGAATTTCAATTTGTTGTTAACAGACTCATAAGGATTATCACTGTAATGGATGCAGCCATGGACCTTGTTTCATGAATGAGAAGCAGAGCTCCAAATACTTAGGGCTGAAACAATTAGTCGTTTAATTTGTTAGTTGACAATAAACTGGCGACTATTTTGATAATCTCGTTATTGTTTAATTGTCATTTTTCAAGCAAAAACAACAAACATTATCTGTTTCCTGCTTCTCAAAGGTGGCAATTTGCAGCTTTTAATAATAAGAAAAATAAAATAAATAAATAAGTGTGGGACAAAACATTAACCTTTAGGAAACTGTGATTATGAAAAACTATAGTTTTCATGAAAAAGTCTTAATTACATCATTTACTGTAATACCAATTTACATTTGGCCCAAAAACACAACTACTATCATTTGTCTTTGAGGCAGCAAATGATTTGAGGACAAAATAAAATTATTAGCATGATTTTGTGGCTGCAAAACATATCATCACGTAATACACTAGTACACCTTGTAAAACAGCAGGTAAGAAGGAAAATATTTAAAATACTCTTAAGTATGACACAAAAACAATGGCTTCTCATTAATCACAAAAAGAAACATAAGATGAATATGGAACTTTGTTCATGAAATAAAAACTAAAAATTTTACATCATTTTTAAAAGTATTTCTTAGTGTAGGTCACTCTGATTGTCCACAGCCTCTTGGTACTAGCAAATCAGTACTAGAGAATATAAAAATGACAGCACATCTCAAATGGGACTCACCACTGTAAGATTGTTATTCATGGGCTGGAAAGTGCAGCAGAGCAACTCGCTGGATTCTGGGTCTCTGACCTCTCTGATGCAACGACCATCCTCTGTGTTCCAGATACGCAGAGTCCCATCCAGTGATGTTGACACAATAATGTCATTGCTCAGAGACCAAGCAAAGTCTGTGACAGGACCCCCGTGACCTTTCAGTGTCACCTTCACACTGGCAGGAGGCGGGGACAACGTCATGATGGACAGGGTGCCATCCAGTGAGCAGCAGGCAAGGAGGTGCTTGTCGTCATTGGCAAACTGCAGCCGTGGAACTAAAGGAACAAGGGAAGGAAGATCAGAGTGAAATAAATGTTTACTGTTTACAAATTGATTAGAATAAACTTAATTTACTTACCAGCAGAGTCTACATGTTGGTCAAATATGTGGTGCATGCCAGCAAAAGCATAATTTTCACTCAAAGTTGTGTCCCCTGCCATGGCACGACTGGCCTCTGCCACTGAGGTGGGCACCAAACTGCCCGGAGGCCTGCGGCCAGAAATAATAACCACCTTGTAAGCATACAATCAATACAACACACCTCACAACCCTTGCCTGCAGCTGACAACTCAATATGGGAGAGCTGATCATTACTCAGTGCAACCAAACCAGAATTACAGCCAGTAAATCTAGCAAAATGCAATAGCTCAAAGGAGAAGTAAATCAAAGAGAATTCAATTGCTCAAGGTGATGAGACACAATGCTGGATGCAAGCTGAGGATCTTTGTGTGGTGTTTTTCCTGGTACCTCTCATCATAGACGGCTCTGTTCATCTGGGCCTGTAGTTGGTAGGAGCCTCTGCTGACGGACCGACGGTGACCACGAGCCCCTTGGGTGCGGGGGTCCTCCTCAAAGTCCTGCCCAAGAGGAAAGGAAAGGAGAAGAGGAGGGGGGTGCAGGGGGAGACAGAACCTCATAGAAGTGAGTGCAAGCAAAGACAACAGGTGTGACCAAAAAAAAATCATAAAATCCATCAATAAATATTGAAAACTTTATGAAATTACCATGCAATTTTAAGTTAACAACACTGCTGATATACACAGGCAATGCCAGCCATTTCAACCAAGCTGCTCAGCTTAATATTCATGGGCAAACAGTGCTGTTTGGCTATGCTGCTGACTGATGAAAACTAAATTCTATCCATCCAGATGGCTCTCACATGTTGTATTCTATATTTTTAATCCAACTCTCAGATATGTCTATGTCTCATTTTCCAAATTAGTACAAACACACTCTTCTATTCTTTCTCATCTACTTTCTCTGCCCCTTCTGTTTCTTTGGGTCTGACCTCCATGCGGTCCAGTGTGGTGCGGGAGCTGCGCACACTGCTGGCCCTGAAGCTGCTCTGCTCAGACAGGGGCCCGTAGCGCAGGGCCAGCAGCTGACTGCGCAGCCTCAGGTACTGCCTGCGCAGCCCTGGCTCAAAGCCACACTTGGCGTTCTCTCTGAGCAGCTGGCTGCGTCGGCGGATGTACTGAGTTCGGAACTGTGGGAACGTAGGCGTGCGGTAAGCATTGTACCTGGAGATGGAAAAAAGTGACACAGCACACACAATAACTCACAAGTGATCCATAAGCAATTACACATCCGAATAGCTTCTTCATCAGTTTAAACTACTAAGGCCTGCAGCCTGACTCATTCTTACCTTGCGTCCACTGCCAAAACCTGCTGCCAAACTGCTGCCATTCCACAAGCACTCTGGGTAAAGACGAAGTCACTGCCAGGGCAGATTCCTGTCAAAATACACAACACCCAGCTCATAGTTTTTTTGTTTGTTTTTATTAATCAGCTTTACATTTGTGCACAGCATGAGAATGCAGCTTGGCTAACATGAAAGTTACATTGATATAACTGAAATATAACCCCACCCTCCTTACATGAAGTGATGATGCAGAACCTAATGGCACCACAGGGACAACACCTTGTTACTGAGACACGTTTTTGCTGCGTGAGTGTGTCACCAGAAAATAACCGTGGATGTGAACCGACATAAAATCAAATGGAGCTTTGGTTTTTGCATGCAAACAGCACCAAGAGCAGGCGAGCCTTCCTCTTGACAGCTAACGTCGCAAAGCTACCTCACGTTAGCTAGCAATTAGCAAGTTAGCCACAACATCGTATGCGATGTCCTCGCATAAAAATGTTTTTTCCGCTCATTCTTCAATGAACATAGATAGCCCATCAGTTAGCAAGTTTATACAGAGTATTGGGCGTTTGTTGTGGCAATACATAGAGGAAACATCGAGAAATATGTGCGGAAACGGCTCACCTTCCTTAGCTTTTCTCCATCGCTGCTTCTTTTTTTTTTTTCTCCCCCGGTTCTGTCAGGTCACGTGACGCAGTGGAACCAGCCCACTGACTGATGTGGAGCTACATGAACCCAGACGATGGTTCACAGCGTTCACATGTACTGTATGATCCAGTAGAACCTTGTGATCGGATCAGAGTATTCAGCAGACCACCGACCAGAGACTTGATTTACAACATCATGGTTTCATGATAAATTATGAGTTTATTCTGTTTTCCTTCATCCTCCCACGCCCTCCCACACACAAGCACAAACTAATGACAATGGCTCCCCTTTTACAGTATGTGCACACTGAGCTGTCTTAAGGGACCACGGGGGTCCTTGAGGGGCAAAATAATCAATACAATACTATGAAAACAGTCCACACAATGAAAAACGCAAAGCATGCATTTAATAACCCCAGCTGTTCTCCTCCTCTCATAGTGCTGACGGTTTCTGAAGACTAATTTAGCATAGTCATATGTTACAACAAAATCTTCTCATTTGGCTTTCTAAGGACAAAACGTTATCCTAAATCCAATGTGGCTGATCAATGCGAAAAAATGTTATCCATGACCTGAGTTGACATTTTTAAAAAGATAAAATACACTATCACCACGCCTGTAACATGATGAAAATGCTTTCTTGTCATAGACAATAGGTGAACACACAGTTCCAGTGAGTTCACAATGGCAGTATTACAAGGTCAGCTCTGAGGTTTCGCCTGGCTCAGCAAAGACCTGCAGAGCTGTGGGGCATGCTGCTCAGCTGACGGGGCTCTTTGCTTGTTCACGGTGCTCTTTCTCGAAGGGGCCCCAGTGACAGAGCCATTCACAAGCACGGGCCATAAATGACCGAGTTGAACACCACATTAAGCACTGCATTCTCAAAAAACAGCACAGACTCTGGAGCACAGCCAAAATGCCAGGAACGAAAGGTAAGCAATGTTAAACAAAGATTAAACTCTACAAAATATTTTTCTTTAAGTTATCTGAATACCTGAAAAGCTGCATGTTCAATGCAACATTGAAAAACTGATTCTCTATTTGACAAAAACTGTAGCAAAAGTGACCTTGCTTTCAAATGTTTAACTGAATATTTTCACTCTTTTCAGGTAATAAGTCGGACAAGAAGTCAACTACCAAGGTAGGAAAGTCATTACTAGTTTTAAATTGTGATTTTTTTTCTCTCAGTCTGTACATTTTTCACTTTATTTACATTTGCTTTAATTTCACAGCAACCTCAGAGTCCTAAAGAGCAGCCGAAGAAAGGTGATCAGAAAGGAGATGATAACAAGAAGCAAGGAGGTAAGCATTTATATGAACTGAAATTTCAGGACTTTTTGACAGCTTGTTATTTTAACTTAGAGAATCAAATCTGTGTACAGACAACACAGTTTCCAAGTTTCAAAAAAAAAGTATATTGATATAGGTCTTGATATAGGCCATCAGTGGTTTGGGGCACTGCAAGAAATTCCCTATGTCTAGCAGTCTAGCACACAGTGTGGAAATGAGGTGCTGTGATTGCTTTGTCCCCAGTGAAGGTATCTGTCTGTGTTTCATCCCCTCGCAGGACAGCCGAAGGGAGAGAAGCAATAACTTCCAGGCATTTGTGAAGATGGCTTTGGAGACACTGCTGGGGTCCTGCCGTCGTAAGCACGGGGGTCCTCGGGGCAGACAGGGCTGATTGCACTCCCCCTCCCCTGCGTACTCTCCCCCTGAGCCTGCAGACTGGGCTGTTGTGTGGCCCTCCAATACAGCATCTGCTCAACTCTCACTCACAGAGGCAGAAAGTGAACCTGATCTCCATCCATCACCATCTGTTGTTCGACCTTTGTTCCCCCCCTCCTCCCCATTCTGTCCACTCTGGCTTATTGAATGCTCAGAAATAGACTCCAGGTTAAACCGGACCATTGCTGAGCAAAAAACAAGTCTGTCTCCCCTTTGCAATCCATTCCTAACTCGCCTTCATGACTGACTGTTTAACAGTCCATACATTCTTTTTGTAAATAATGATGATTCAAATAAACAACTATTTCCTACAGCAGTCCTTGTGTAGCGGTCTTCTGTGCATACTTGAGCTCGTAAAATTTCACATCCTTTCAGGCATACCTTGTTGGATTTTGTTCCACACTGAATTAAACAAAGACAACAATCCAGGTTTCATGTAAAATTTTATAAAAATATCACAGGTGTGTCAGTGCCTTCACATTTACAGGGAAAAAAAGCGTATAGTAAATATCATAATAGTATTTAAAATACTTGTTGGATTGAGTGGTATTAGGTCTGCAGAGACTGAGCACTTGTTCTCAGGCATGAACGAACATTCAGGCTCTAATCTAAAACACTACATCTTAGTCGAGAAGCAAATCCACTGACGTTCTATATTTAAGAAAGATATCGACAGAATGTGATCACAATCTGATACAGACGCTCATGTTCTTTCATTGGGTAATCATCAGTCACATAAACGCATCATTTAAAGCAGCAGTGTAATAAAAATCTGTATCTGAGGATAAATATTTAATTCCATGTACTGTATAATTTTATCTTCTGCAATATGAAATTGGAATTTAAACATTTTTGCTCTACAGTAACACATGTGTAATACCCTGATTCTAAACTTTTATTTTCAATACTAAAGAGTGAAAGAGTTTTTCAAATGTTCACAAATACTAAGACCTTCTCTAAGCAAGGGCAAAGTTCAATTTAAAGGAAATCATCAAAATTAACACAAAACAAAATACAAACACTATCTCATGGAACTGCACCACAAAAATTAATTCATAGAGACTTACTGATTAATTTTTTAATCTAAAATTCACAAAAGGGGAAATCGTTATTGGCAACAGTAATATTGCTGCCGTATAACCATAACCTGTGCTCTTTTCATTCAGAAGTAAACTCTTTGTTGTCTTACACATGCTCAAAAGACAAGCTCTGTTAAAAGATAAGTCTAGTGATATTCTGTAGTTTTCTTATTGCCAACAAATCCCATGAAAAGACCAAAAGCAACAACGAACTGATTCTACTCACAGAGTTAGCTTGATAAAGCTTATTCTCCTGTGTCATAGTTCTCCATTGTTGTCTAAAACATATCCATGAACAACACTGTTGCACTGGGTGACATGTTCCTTCATAACAAAGAACATGGGCACCGTAGTGTCTGAATCAAAGGCTCATTCACCGTTCTGCAGCCGTAAATAGTCACTAGAGCACAAAACATGTATTGATCTGCCGCTGAAAACAATCCCAAATAAATGCTGTATTTACTCTTGTTTGAGTAATGCTTGCTAAAAAGTACAGTGCCCAGCTGTTCTAGGAAACAATATAGCATTTTATAAAAATTATAGTAAAGTATAGTGAATAGGCTTGGGGCTGAGTGCCAAGTATTGAGAGATGTACCATTTCATTGTTGGTTTTTTCATGTGATTTGTTGACTGTAAGAATACTGTCAGTTTTATCCTTCAAACCTGAAAACACAATTCTAAAACACTTGAGGTGAAGGGAAACCACATCTGGAGGACATCTGCCGCAGTCAATGGTGAAACCTAAATAATGGGCTCTATCGTGTGTCCACAGAAAGGAGCAGCCGATCTCCACCATGCTGATAGCTATTGATTGTGTCTCACAGTGAGACATCTGTAACTGCTGTCACAACATGAGGTCTCGACAACTGCGGCTCAGATATAAAGGATGCGATATGGAGAAAAGGAGGGAGGAGCGGGCTATCATGTCATGGATATCAAAACTAGTCCCCAGCAGGTTAGAATAATAGATTACCGGGCCAACATGCAGCGCAGCCTGAACACTGCATGTTGGTTTGGTCATATACAGGTTGAATCTGTTGTCTTCGGTCTGACGCAGGATTAAGTCACAGTGCAGAAGTGGAGAACCAGCCTTACATCTCTCATTATTGCTTCCTTCAGCCTTTCTCTGTCTCTTATCATTAAAGAATGAGGCGGTACAATATCCAGCATCCGAACGTGACCCAGTGGCTTGTCCAGCTCAGCTCTGACCACTTCTGAATTGTATGATGGGTGATATCGTCCTGTAGAGGGCGATACATACTATGTGAGATAAATAGGACAGTGCATACTATTATTTATACCTTTCATAAAAATATCTTTATGTAAAATGGGATTCATCGTTCATTTCTTCATACTTGAACAGATGAACAGATTTAGATCTATCTTAAACCACTTATCATAATTATTATATTACAGTATACTTCTCTCCTTTGAACTATAAATACTGCAGCTAGGGTTACATATGTACATTTGAGCAGCTAACCCTGCACAAGTAATGCATGTAGGTCTAATTATTGTAATATACATAATGTATATAGAGCTCTTAAATATATATTTTTTCTTTATCTGTTTCTTACTTCTTCTGACAATTTTTTTTCACAACTGCAGCCTGTGAATTTCCCCTCAGGGGATCGATACTGTCTTATCTCATCTTACCTCATCATCCTCCATGTAGTCCACACTGGAGTTGAACACAGAGCCCAGGTACGTCAGGTGGAGAATTGCCAAAGCGCTGAATGCTATGTTAATCATATAGACCCATAGCTCCTGCAGAGGGAGAGACAAGGCTTCACGTAAGAACAAGGAACCTCCTTAATCAATATTTCAGACACTTTTTCCCTATTTTTTTTTTTTTTTGCAATCTGTGTGGGTTTGTCTCTTAAAGGCCTCAAAAATCTATTGTCTCAATCGGCTTCTTGCACAGCTTTAATGAAGCACATTAGCTGAGAGTTTAACAACGAATAGTAAATAATACCTTTTTTGTCCTTTTAACTTTGATTGCTGCACACTGTGTAATGCAGTTTTGTAAGATTTAATGTTACAGAGAAGTTGAAACCCCATTTTCAGGGGCTTCAATGTATCAGTGCCTAAAATGTGATGAGAGCAATAAGAACTATGATGTACAGTCCATGCAGGCTGCTATTCTTCACATAAATCATTATTTCCCCTCTGTGTCTTCCCCTGATGTGTCTAACTAATATAACATATGGGATATTTGTTGGGCATCTTGCCAGTAAACTCCCAAAATAAATCATTTGACAGCACAAGGCAGACCATGGAGGTTGCTGTATTTTAATGGCAGCAGATGCATTTTTTTCCCGACATTATAATGCCAATGCCAGTGCAACGGCCATTTGCACAAATGAAATAGCTGGAAGAAAACCAGAGCAGCTGAGCTAAGCTAAGCTAAGCTAAGCTAACCGCCTCCTGGCTGTAAGTGTATTTACAAAACTGTTTAACTGTTCTGGGAACCTGAAGAGCCCACTGCTGATGATAAATGACTGGTAATAAAGGACCTTGCCTCATAAAAAGAGAAGGAAAAGAATGGTGCACTGTACCTTTTTGTTCCGGTGACTGCAATTTGGCTGACATTTCTTTGACAGTATACAGGCATTAAAAACGACTGCAAGCCTCTTTCGCAACACTAAAACACAAAACAAGACCGGATCATTAAAACGAAGCTGGAGGTAAAGTTCCTTTCCAAGTATAAGAGATAAATTACAAGCACTGTGGTGAACAGATACGGCGTGTAATAGTGTATAATAGTGGGTGCAATTAACCATTACTGCAAAGCTAAGCACCTTCTCTAAATGGATAGGTTCTAATGTGGAAAAGAGACAACATTAGGCGGGCTCTTACCGTGCTCAATGTACGTGATGAACCCCAGAGATATTAGCACTGCGCCCAGATGAAAACTCAAACCCTACCAGACATAAGGACTAGAATTAAAACAATCCGCTTGTACACAGACACATTATGTTTCAGAGTACAAGGTATAATTGTTTTGTAAAACTTCCACATAGTACTCACATGCAGAAGGGCGCTGGCTGTATATGTCACCATGATGGCAGAGAATGTTCCGAATTTGAGAGCACTCTTAAAAACATCTGTGAGATGAGAGCATCAGCTTACGTAAGACTGTCTCTTTAAATGAGGCCATTATCATTCCATTCATGATGAGAATGAAAAGTAAAAACAGCTGCTGCCATCATGCATTATAACTCACAGGTGTGCAGAAAGCGAGACATAGGCAGATTCCATGATGTTACCACCTCCACCATCGACCGAGGAAACTCTATATTTAGAGGCTTGGACACAGTCATATCCCTTCAAAATGAAAGGTAAAAAAAAGGGAGGGGGGGGTTAAAAATGTGAATAAAGAGAAATGTGCTTTATGCTAATATTGTGCCTCATGTTCTGACCATTTAAGGTTTTCTTTCTCTTCAGTGAAGCCTGCTCCAGCCAGAGTAGCGGTGGTCTCGCTGAAATAACCAACAAAATAGTTGCTGAAGTGGAACGACATTGTGTTTTCATACGCCAACAACCACCTATTGTAAGGAAATTAAAAGAGGAAGAAACAGACGGGCATTACAATGCAATATCAGGTAAATTAATACTTACACTCAATGAATCAATTATTACACAACAGTGAAATACGTACTTTGCCAGTGTACCTCTGAGAAGCAACAGAATAAGGAGAGAATTCGCAGCAGTTAATGTTAGTGACATAACAAATTCATAAAATGTTTTTGTTGACTTGCCGTGTGATGATCTACGTCTCACCACGGTTTTCAAGATGGTGAAACAGTTTGTGGTAAATGAGAGGGTGAGACGGGTGTCCTGGAAGACATGCGGCTGCACAGAGAGGGGGCAATGATGTGGATACATGCGTGCAGGCAAAGGTGATACACAAATGGTAAGCAGAAAATAAGCATGCTGTAACTACCACATAATATGAGAAAGAACACATGTTTCCAAAGTAATGGTATGTACAGAATCAGAGAGGTAGACAATTAATCACCTGATCTTCCTCCTCTTTTTGCTGTAAACAAAGATGGAAATAATCCATAAGTGATAAGCAATCCAAGACCAGATATAAACAGCTATTTTGGTTTGTTTACAAGTATCTCTGTGTTGCACTCACCTTCGTAGTAGCTTGTCTCCATAAACAGGTATGAAATAAGGGAAGAGGTATGGTGCCACACAGTTGGAAATAACAAGGCAGACCTGGCTCTTCACCCAGCTAACAGAGACTTTAAAAAGCCATGCAAAACTCTGAGGAAGAAGAAAGAATCAAAGACTGAATCAGTTAGCAGCTAGTGTCACAGGATAAATCTTTTCAATAATCCTCACCCCCCACCTTCTTCCATACTTAAGAGATACTGTATTAAACTTACCAGCTTACGGCCTTCCAAAGCTTCTTTGTAGCTGTTGTAGCTGATCCAGGGCCCAAAGATGACTGTGCCCACAAAGTAAATATAGCCCATGAACTCAATGGGTGAGGGTACACTGGTCACAACGCCTCTGTCCAAATCGAAGGCCAGAGAAATGGCTTTCATGGCAACCACCATCTGTGAACCTGGATGGCAGCAGCAGCAGCACTTAGACAGTGACTAGATTCCAAAATAAAAACATTATTGATGCTCAACATAAAAGTAAACCTAGAATAATTTGTTGCTTGTATCTATCGGGAATGTGTCAAATGTTGCTGTCTACAGAAAAGATGCCTGGCCTACCTCTCATCTTATGCCAGTTGGTGGTGTCCATCATGTGCAGTTCCCTGATAAATTTGGATCAGAATAGCATCAGTGTTGTAGTTGTCAAGGCGCATTAAACTTTTTAAAAGTTATTGCAATACACACATTCCACTGATCAGAGGAGGACTCTCTTACCCCAATAGCAGATAGATGAGCACAGTGATGGAGAGGAAGGTGCCTCGTATGGTAGAGTGGCGGCACAGGAAGAGGAAGAGGTAGCAGAGAAGGCTGAGGAGGACCACCCAGATCATATGAAGCTCAAAGAACAGGTAGAGAGTGTAGAAACCTCCGGCCACTGTGCCCAGGTGCTTCACAAAAGAGGGGAGGCCTGAAATTGCAAGATAAGACAAACAAGGATAGCACAGGTGATTATGATGACGATGCCTATATGAAGGGTGAATAACACTGACTGGGCACAAAGTAACTGGACTCTCACCCAACATCCAGAGGAGCCGACATAGCAGGCAGATAACCAGCAGCTGCCATACCTGCTCCAGGCCCTGCTGAGCTGTAGGCAGCAGGCAGCCATGAGCAAGCTCCTGGAAAAACTTCTGTCGGCTGAACGTTCCCATCACTAGGCTTAGAAAGCAGAGGGAAGCCAAACACTGCACTGTTACAGCAACAAAAAATGGTATCAGTGTCACCACATTTAAATCTCTGGCTTTAAAGCAAAAGAATAACAAACTGCATTTGTAATGAATAAAGCTGGACATATGCACACACATGCACAAGCTGTCAGGGCTGCACAGACTGCTTACTACATTTACTCACAGTTAACAGATACACACCACTTCAAATCCCAGCATGCAAAGCAGCTCACTACAAATCTGTGCAAAGATTTCAACGATGATGCTGTTAATTATGATACTGTTAATTATGTTGTTGTTTTTTTTCATTTACATAAATGATTATTATATTTTCATTCTGCAACAGTGGCATCAAATCCGATCCACTGTGATGATACATTACACCAGAAAGACTAAAATCTCAGGATGTGAGAAAGCATCAAAACCACAGGACAATAACGAGCTGAAAGAGGCCTTGTGATGTGTTGACCTGGTGTATTAAACACTCATTTGCTGGTCAGTCTGAAGAATAGTAGACATATGCTATTCTGCAAGGCATGCTCTCTCCGCAATGCAGTCGACCAAGGGGATGAGTTGAGTCACAGCTGGCTAACAAGAGCTGCATATAGTATGTCCGGCGCTGTGCGGCACGCCAGAAAGCAAAGCATCTTTAATTTTTATTTTTTTTTTTGAAGGGGGGCTGGTAAAGATTGCTAACCTTGCTTCACCTCGCCAGCGGTAATAGCGGTCTTGCTACCAACGTACTTAAGAGCTGATCCCCAGCCCCCACTCAGGAACAGCTAACTGGACGCCCCGGGCATGTCAGTTTGTTGTTATCCAGGGGAAAACTTACCCTTTCAGTGCAGCAGCTGGAGGTTCCTCCCCGTGTCTCCACCCAGCTGCTTTCCCGTCCCTTTACGGTCAGCTGAGCGCCTGTGCCGCCGCTGTGTTTTAAGCTCACTCGGTCCAGATGATGCTTATCTGGATGACTCCCATTGTCACAGCATCAGCACCGCTTCTCTGTCATCTGTGATGCCACGCGAAGGAACATCCACCAATCTGCTGCTCAGATCCGATGACCTCAGCCAATCGCTGATGCCGTTGGCTTTGAATGACAGCCGAAAACACCAATCGGAATCAGCGCCCACTATTACCGGTGCCTTCCCACCAATAGGATGTGTACAGTGTGCAGATGGAGTCAGACGGGAGACAGGGAACTCTCGACTGCTTCAGAGATGTGGTTCAAGAGGCTGCGGAGTAATAAAAAAAAAAAAAAAAAAAACTACTGCTTTTTTCTTTTAGTAAAATTTTGTAAAAACAGAAAAACTGATTTTTTTGGACACTGCCTTCTTTGCACATCTGGTTTTCATATTTTAATATGCAATTCCAACGTGTGCAGCCGCTAAACTGTAATTTTATGTAATGGAAGCGATAACCCACCCTTTTTAACGGTTTATAAGTTATAACTAATTGCTTTATTAATTAAATACTAATGCTTTATAGATCAGTTACAACATTGTTTGGGTTGCAAGGTTGCGAAAAATCTTTAAGGCTTATTTCTCCCACTCATTCATAAAGGTTAATAAATCTAGCTTTTTAATAAGGGATTTATTCTCAACAATCCTGATTTTAGAAACGTTAAAAGTTTTCCACTCAGCAGTTATGTTTGTTAGTTATTGAGAGCCAAATTCTGCGGTCTAAAGTCTCATTCATAAAGTGCAATTAAGTTTTTAGTTAATGTTAAATTGTTAATTTTAAAAAGTTGAAGCTTAAAAAGTACAAAACATTTTTTCTTCAATTTACTTTTAGCTTTAAGTAGGTTGTGCTACTGAGAAACTGTCTCATTTTGTTTGAACATCTTTTTGTTTAAATCATGCTGTAGTAGTTGACATACACTGTGGGAACCACGACCACATGCAGTGACAAAAAGGCCCAAGGAATGAAGGCATGAGGGCACCTTATTGTTATTGTGCTGTGAGCCTTTATTCTGCAATGGGATTGTACGGAGCTCACAGAACAAGCCACTTTAATGCAATATAACACAATGATAAGAGGTCGGTCCAAGAAAAGTAAGCAGACATTTTTGGGTCAATTTAATAGTCCCTCTACTGCCACCATCAGGGCAAATCTTAAAACACTTTTCGGCCAGTAACTCTTGAAACTATTTCTCCAGTGGATTTCTAACAACAATACTACAACTAATAAAGTGTGGTCATTTTATTTCTGTATGCATGGCTATGTACAGACTATATTTCAGTTTACACACACTAAAGAGTTTATTTCTTCCATATTTTTCCTGCTTTGTCCAAATGGAAAATCAGCCTGATATGGACACAATGTAATTTGGATGCACTAGACTCCAGTATATATTCTTTAGTGAATCCTTTCAGCTGATGAAGCATGGACAACAACACAACATTTGCAATTTCATCTATTTAAAAAGGACAGCTTTAATGTCAGACATGTGAGGCCCTGATGCAATGACAGTGTCGCAGCATGAGGCAAAGAAAATATTTAGTAATAAAATAGTCATCCATTGACTGTAGTGACAGAAACTGCGAAGTTCCCCCTGTGGGATTAATAAAGTTCATATTAACTGACATTCAGTTGATTAAAAAAATGACACAAGATCACCAGCAAGTTCATATGTTAAACCTCTAAAGTCAGAGTCAGTGAAAGTGTTGCATTAAAAGATGTGCACAGTATTGTTAATATAATACAATATGTTTGACTAGTGTCTTGCTCACGGTTTAGCAGGCTAGGTGCTACCTGTTGTGAGAGAAACAAGTCTCTGAATGGTAGTTTCATCTCTCAGTATGGCACCCTTTCTACCATGTTCACATTTTAATACAGATTTAAAAATGTAAAGCTTGTGTATCCCAAACACTGGAATTGCCATATCTGTGTGCATGTGCATTCTGTGCAAATATATTTCTGTAATAAAAAAAGATATGGTACTGGATAGTGATATCCATATCATTCCTGTTTATAGCACAGTGGATTTCCTCACAGACTAACCTGATTACCTCACACATTTCCAAGCACAGAATATAGCCTGCAGCACAAATACCACCAGGTGAGCAGTTTTACAGTCCGGGCCAGTTACATCCACCATAGAGAATAATATTATTTCCCAAACTGCAGAGGTAAAACAAATTTAAGCTCATAAGTCATTAAGAGGTGAAAGCATCTTAACTATAGAGCTCTCACTGAATTAAAAAAATAGCAGCATGACGAGTTCAGTCACTTACATTAAAATGTCTCAGTGTTCTAGACCAGGTTACGGCTGACTGCTGAAAAAAGAGGCACTGAAGTGAAGCGTGCAGCAGTACATTCAGAGATACATATATCACAGAAACACTAAAAAAAATGTCACCACTTCATGACACACAAATGGCAAAAGCAACAATACATCGGCCAAATTAGCTTATGTTGTGTGTTTTTTTTGTTGTAGTATCAACCAAAGCCTGTTTTAAAAGCAATATTTTTTTCTCCAACTAGATTTAGATCAGACCACAATCTCCAGGTCATAAGCAGTTCTTTCCTTTTTGACTTTCTCAACACTTTGCTCCCCTGGAGACATCAGCGGAAGCTCACATTGTTCCTCCTTCACAATTTCCTTCTTAACCTTGTTCTTAACGTCTCCCGGTTTGCTTAAAATATATTCATAATTTCTGTTAACCTCAAGTAATGCTGAGGTGAGGTACTGAGGTGAAAAAATCTTTAGTGAGGGTGGGAGTTCTGGATGCTGGGGAAGAGAGGGTTGAACAAAGGTTGCAGAATAGTTGGGCATGGGTGGCATATGCTGAGAAGATGTTCCTGGGTTTCTTGAGTACTTGGGTACTGGTGGGGGTGGAGGTGGATATAGCATAAAGGAAGGTTTCTGCAACACTAGTATTGGGATTTCTGATAAGATTCTTGTGTGTGAAGCTGGAGGTGGGGCCTTTTCGGTCTTGGATAAAGGGTGGGGGGGTGTGCTTGCAGTAGCTGTCAGCAAAGGTGTTACAGTCCCGGTGTTCTGTGCATCGTCATTCAGGTCATCAGTCTGGCTCTGCTCAGACTTCACCAGCAGGCCGTTTTCTGGCATCATATCACTGTTGACATTTTGCAGCTCATTGATCAAGGAATCCTGTTCAGACTCAGTTACAGACTCAGTTACAGACTCAGCCTGCGGCTTGAATAAAACGTGGCTGTGACGTCGACAGAACAACACGCCACACCTGCTGCACTTCCTGCCATCTTTGACGTGCAGCAGTTTATGACGCTTGAGGTTATGACTTGTAGTGAAAGACCGATCACACATGTTGCACTGAAAGGAGGGCTCGTCAATGTTGTCACACTGGTGCTCGGTGAAACTGGCCTGATTTGTGAAGTGCTTTCCACATTTTTCACAGATATAGGACCTTTCTTCTTCATGCAGCTGTTTGTGTTTATCAAGCTGAGATACACTGATGAAGTTTTGATTGCACAGCGTGCACTGATACTCACCTGATGGTACAACTAGACGTTTTAGGAACACAACAGGTCTCATTTTGTCTAGTTTTAGGATGCCTGTTGGTATTTTATATGATTCTGATTTCTTGTTTGGGCTGGATGTTGTTTTAGTTCCAGTTTCAGCCTCAGCATCTTTCCCTTCCTAGAAAACACACACACACACACACACACACACACACACACACACACACACACACAAAGAGATTATGAAGATATAAATCCAATAAAACAAGAAAACCATTTATTCACATTCATATAAGATATGGCAGAAAAATGTGTTCAACATAAATAGCATAATCTCTTTCTGATAATCTAGCAGCAACTGTCCCACTGTCAACCCCCCAGTCCAGCCCACAACCACCACCACCACCAAAGTAAACATGTGTGCCTTCTGAATACAATAATGACAAAGAATAAGATATACAGAATTTTTTTTTTAAAGGTATAATATGAAAGCAGAAATAAGATGTGGCTGCTACCTTTGGCACTGAAAGGGTTGATGATGTCTGTATTTCTTCTGGAAGTTCAGTTTCCATCAAAACAGATGACTGGAGGTCAGTCGGAGAATTGTCTGTGAGCGGTGTTGTTCCTTCTTCTTTTTCTGCATTGACTTTATGGCGGCGGCGCCTTCTTCTACGACCGTAAAATCTTTTAAAATATTGTGAAATCAGAATACACAGTAAATGTGTTGCATATATCTACTTGTCAAAGCGGAGGAGGAGAATTTTGCTCTTTTCAACTGCAATAAAGATGGTTAGCATTAACAACTAGCGGTGTGAGAGACACTGGCTAAAAAAACTAATACAGTATAGTTAGATTTATTGACCAAATTGACGTGCAAAACGGTTCAACAGCACCACAAACTACATGCTGGAAAATTATGCTAATTATGCTAACCTTTGTACTTTAATCAAGATAGTGAATGCGGGAGATTTAGAGTAATGGTACAGTGGTACTGGTGACTTAAGATCGTCCGCCATTTCTTAAATATCTCGCTAACAACAGTAATTTACATGACTAACCTTTTCACGCTTTTTTTGGGAGTCTTTGTAGCGCATGTGAACACAGAAGGGACAAAGTCGGGACTGTCGTGGTCCATGGACGCCTCCCCTGTATAACACAACAACACACAAAAGAATTTAACCAGCTTCAAAAGTTAAACGACCAAATCCAGTAGGTCGGTTAACTGTTGTAGCGGACAGTAAAATGAAAACGGACCGGTTATCTTACCTGATATAAAATGAGCGCCACAAATACGAACATTTCCTTTGAGCTCCTCGGTGTTGCCGTTCACTTGTTGTATTGCTTGTAGCCATAAACGTCTCCGGTTGGCCTGAAACGGTCGGTACCCAGACGGTATTCTGTAAAATCTTAGTTTGCTGGTTGAGGAATGCCGATTTTTACAGCCGGACACACAACAGGCCGACATTTTAGTGTCCAACAGGCTGGATTTAGTGTTTAGTTTCGGCTAAGGACTTCGTCCGGAAGCAACAAACTCAACTTCCGTTGCCAAGACGCGCGCGCAGCCTCGCGAAGACGCCAGTAAAATATGCAGGACTGTTTGTTTTGACGGTGAACGTTAAACACCCGTTAAACAATAATACTAAACCGCACTGTCCCTGTTGTATGTTGCTTTTCAGGTCCGTGTCCGTCTACGTGGACTGTCTTGGGTACGTATTGGACAAAAAACAACCGTAGGAGGAAAGTTTTGTTGTGCATGTGGGTCTTGTTTGTACTCGGCAGGGGTGGGTGATCGCCCCCTGCTGGGCGGTGTGAGTCACATTCCCACATGTACAGTCCAGTGCAAAAGAGGATGCTTTAATAATTTTATTCTCTCAGAAGTAGTTTCATACAATATTTTCAGTTAAAATAGAAAAAGTACTGTGTGCTCATTTAAAAGTGTGTTCTGAAATTTGCACCAGATCAGTGTGTGTTTCTTTTATCAGCACAAAGAAGTGAATTGTCCTTGGTCTTCTGAACAAAGGTTTTACTGACGTAATTTCTAATAATCAGCGCAGCCAACCCAGTGCATATACCCAGATACAGCCAAGGGCACTTTAAAACATGAAGCATTTCAACTGTAAAGGGTTTCCTCTGCCTGTAATAAATTGTCATATGTGAATATTTTCTCCTCTCTCTTGGTTGAATTTGTGTAGGCCATTATGCCCTAGCCAGTGCTTCATGTCTGTCCAATTACCTGCCGGGACTCTCCAGCCTCCCACATACACTGTCACACTTACAGTTTTGCAGGTGTTAATGCACCTTCATTCCAGTTGTCACTCAGAAATATCTCACTTTAGAAGTGCCCTTGAGCGTAATTTAGTTTAAAACACTGTTGTGCCTGAGCAATTAAAATCTTAAGTAAAACCTTTTTCAGAAACAACAAAAATGATAACAATAATAAAATTGTTGAGAAATCCGATAAAAAAACACTAAAACCAGAATTGTCTTAGTCTCTGTACTTTCTTCATCTTGCTTGTAGCTCTCAGTCCCAAGCCCACTGGTTGCCACTGAGGCACTGTAGTTTTGAGCAAACTGACTTAAATATAAGTATTGAGTGTGAGTATTTATGGCAGCAGGACAGCGTATGTAGGACAGACTTAAAATTAACTACACTGCCTGCGTTCATGGTAATCAATGAACATGTCACCCACTCCTATGGTGTGGCTCACTGGTGTGTTTTTAATAGATTTTGGAGGTGGAGCTCTATGGCACAGAGGAATAAGCCTTATAAAGCTTTGGCTAAACAGACAATACTTGTCAGTCAGATCCACCCATTGTCTGTTCTGGTCTTCTCATGGGATTTGTTAACAATAAGAAAATACAGAATATCACCGTACTTATCCCTGAAGTCAGTGTTAGCACTCCACCAACAGATGTCACTGTTGTGTAATGTGGGGAACTGATGTGCTGCAGATTAAAAAAAAAAAAACAATGAGACCTGGCAATGTTTTAGAAAAGATCCATTTGATTTAAACTCTGGTAACTAGTGTCAAAATCCATACTATTTGACCCTATAATCAGTGATGTGTAAGAAAAGCTATCATTACTCCTTCTCATTCACTTTGTTTGAGTCCTTCTATAACATCTGACCACACAGTTCAAGCACAAATCTGTTGCTGTGATTAACAGTGACCCAGGTGAGCTCGGAGACAGCGCTGTTGAGGATAAATGCCACCTTGACTTTTCATGGAGTGCACTCATAGTCTGGAATGAAAATTAAAGCTTTAAAGCTGCGTCTGAGCGTTAAATCAAATTTATTTTACTTCCACTTGCACCTCCACTGAGAGAAAAACCAGAGTCCCAGTGATTCCAGCGTTTAGGCACCACCGAACAGACTGCCAGTGTTTTGTACCACAAATGAAAGGCGAGCATTGGGGGACACCTGTGAAGATGTTTTCAGGATTACAGGATTTCCTTCAGTAGTTATCACATTATAACCTTTCTCTACAATTATGAATCTCATGCTCCAATTCAGGCTGTAGTTTAATTTCTTATTAAGTGTTATCCTCAATATCTACAAGCTGATGACCTGAAAAGAAACAAATTGGCACTGCCACTGTGTCCCTTACCTCCCTCCTTCCTCTCATCTCCCTCAAGGTGACTCCTCCATCTGCCCCCTCCCCGGTCCTGCCAATCCCTCTCGCTGCAGTTACCATGGTACAGTTTCTGGGATTTGGTTTCAGTCTCTTTTTGTGAGCTGTAACTGTCTCACCTGTTTTGTTGTTTAGTTGTCCTGGAGCTACGCACATGAATCAAAGCTCTGCACTGCTGCTTTTTGTTCCTTGTGTGTGAAAGACAGAGCGGTAGGTGGGTCATCAAAGTTGTCTATTTCCAGTCTCTATGTAAGAAACATTTGATGAAAATAACATCTGTAACAGTACATTGTTTACATATTTCTGCAGCCTGACAACACATTCTCAGTTTTTTTTTCCCACCCACATTTTGATCTGCTCTTTTTCCTGTTAGGGATGAGGTGTGTCTTCGTACTGGCTTCATTTCACTGCACAGCATCCCCATTTTAATTACCATTATCTTCACCCTGCCTTGCGTCATTCTAGGTGGGTGGAAAGAGGACAGGGAAGGAAAATAAAGAGCAGATTGAGGAGAGAATATAAAAAAAATGTAAGAAGGGTGGGGTGGGCTGTGAGTGAATGGGTGGCCTGTTTTGGGTGAAGGCGGTGGAGAGGAGAAAGAAGAGACACAGAGAGGGAGATGCAAGCCAATCCCTCACTGTTTTTGTTCAGAAGTGGGCCAATGATGCAGTCCTTGTTTTTAACAGATAAAATAGTGGTTTAGAAAAATAAAAAACCTTTTCTGTACATGTTTTTTCCCCCATCTATGAAGGTGATCCGTATTCACCTGTATCCATGCATTTTCCATGTTTGACTCTTTGCAGTAGGAGATGGGCGTGTTGCTAACTGGTGGTGTTGGCGCCTGTGTGCTGATTCTGACAACCTTGTCTGTTTACCCAACAACACAATATCCCACAGGCTCAAACACTTCCACCGGGGAGTGCTGTGGCTGTCACTCCTGCCATCACTCAGTTGTCTGGTGAAGGGTTGAGCCACTACAACGCAATTACACATTCATTTCACCCTCACATCCAGCCAGCCAGGCTCCCCTCCCCCTCATGCTCCCTACCTCCTCCCTGTTTTGCTGGGCCCCCCCCCCCCCCCCCCCAGCAACGCCTGCTCTTGCCCACCGTCTCCAGCCATACCTGATAGGGCTCAGCTTCTTCCCTTACACCTTTTAACCCCCATCTCTCTCATTTTTAACCCTTTTTCACACTTTACTCCGCATCAGTGGTGGGTTCAGAGAAATACACAGAGAATAGAAGCAGAGCTGGAGTGAGAGTGGAGAGGTGGAGGCCAAAGCGATGAAGATGAGAGGCGAGGTAAAGGGAGAAAACAGCATGAAATAGTGTGAAATGTGAGGGGAGGACAGAGTAGGAGTGAAGTGGGAGGGAGGCAAGGGGTTCTGGAGGGAGAACGAGGGGTGAGTGGAGAGACTGGCTAATGATATATTGATTCGGCTGAGCCTGGGGCAAATCAGTGGGAGTATGTGGGAGGAGGAGAGTCACAGCTTGCAGATGTCTTAAAACACCTGGGTGGGATAAGTTTGGTTTATTATATGCTTAGACTGAAGGGAAGCGAGGCATCGTTTGTAAACATCTCCTGGCATCTCAGCAAGGCTTATGATGGTTTAAACAATATTCATATTTCAGCCTCGTATTGCAGTGCTTGCATCTGAAGAATAATTTGAAGAGAATTTTAATTGGATTTTATGTTAGAAAAATGATAGCTCAGCTGTCAGCCAGAGCTCTGAGGTAGACCAGAATAATATCAAAGCTTCTGGCTATAAAAGCAGGCATTTAAACAGCAGACAGTCATTGGGGATCACATTAGGTGAGATCACTGGGGGGGGGGGGGGGGGGGGGGAGGGAAATTAATTTTTCAAGGTGTGTGTTTGTTCCGTGAAAAATCCTGCCCTTGCTTGTTAACCCCTTCCTGGGTGACTAACACATTTTTCACTGA
>JBBMJY010000012.1:19993739-20024467 GCA_037833715.1 Toxotes lorentzi
GTGTGTGTGTGTGTGTGTGTGTGTGTGTGTGTGTGTGTGTGTGTGTGTGTGTGTGTGTGTGTGTGTGTGTGAGGGATAACAGCAGATAAACACACAAAGGAAATGACAAAGAACTACATGCTTGCAGAAGTTCTTTATTTCATGGCAGCTGATAAATGGCTCTCTCTGATGTCGCAGAGAAAGAGTTCAAGCACGTGAAGATGGTAAAACAGGAAGCTGACAGGAAGAAAGAGAGTATCCCCAAGTAAAAGTCAATCCCGAATGTGGTTGCACACTGTGAACAAAATCTTTCTTAGCGTGTTGATATTGGTGACTCTAATCCTTTCTGCCCCGTGGACTGTCTCGCTTCTCCGGCCCTGAGGTACTTGGCAGTGGCAGTGCAGTGTATGTGCCAGTGAAGCCTTTTTTAAATTGAAAATTAGCAAGTGAGTGGTGTTCTGAGTGTGAGTGTGGAGTTACACAGGGAGAACAAGAGAATATCTCCCAGGCTGGGCCAATGCTTAAAATGAAATGTCTCCACATGCCTCTAGCTCCCCCACCCCTCCACTTCCCCACTCCTCAGCAGGTCATTTTGATTACTGCAGAAAACTGTTGTTCCGCCTCATCTCCGCTTCTCCACTGCTCTCCCACACAGTCATTTGCATTTTCTCTCTTGGCTCTCTTCCGTATCTTTCAATTCATCCTGTCACACCTGTTATTCACTTGTTTTTCCTCTTCTCCCCCCCCCCCCCAGTTTTTCCCCTCCTTCTTTGTGGCAGCCCAGAACCTCATCTAAATTCACAGCCAGGCATGAGCTCTCTACCTGCTTTGGGCATTTTTACTGGTATGAAAAAGTGCAATCATACCTTTATTTCTAACACCATCTCATTACAACTTAAAGTGATGCAGGATTTCTTGAATTCCATGATATGAATGAACCTATTCCCTTCTTGTCTCTGTGTCTTGGTTGTTCAGTGCATGAATACATTGATATTTCATTCACTTTTATGTAGCTTTGCTGGTTCTCTCGCCCTGCCCTGCTCTAACAGTATGCATAGGCTTTCTAGTGCTCGTTCTCTTGCCTGCAGACAAGCAGAGAGAGGCAGGGGAGAGGAGAGAGTAAGGAGGAGGGAGAGGGCAGCAAATGAGGTGTGGGTAAAAATTATGGGGGACTAGAAAAGAGAGCAGTAGCCCAGCCCTGGAAATGGAGAGAAAGAGGGTGGGGGTGAGACAGAGAGAGAGAAAAGGAAAAAGAGATTATACAGTGTAAAATCCAGAAGAAGTCAGCTTTAGTAGTAGTAGTAGTAGAGCGTACAGATCAGCAGTCTCCTTCACTGCTGGGGAACAACCGCTTTTTGTGTTCCCCCGGCTGCAGTGGGGGAGTGCATTTATCGTCGCGCCCAAGGGGAGAAGCCAAGAAGTATCCTCCAATCAGCCGTTAGTGATTTCTCTCATCTTGTGAGGCTGCTGATGGTGATTTATCACTGACCTGAGGCAGGCGCCGCACTCTGCTCAGTTCTGTAGCCACCTGGAATACTCAGATTTTTATTTCTTTTCTTAGACACAAAAACCCTCCTGTGGATATGTCAAACAGAATGACCAGAGGACAAAAGGAGGATTAAAATGGACTTACTGACTGCCGTTCCTGAATTTCCCTTTTTTTTCCCCTCTTCTGCAGACTGAAGATGGACTAACTTTTACAGGTGCACCTGCACCACATGGGGACATCTTCTTGTACTCAGTGCTTTAATAGAAGAATACAGGCATTTTTTGTTTTTAGGATTATTTGTAATTTCATACCATATTTTATTCTGAAAGCATGTCAAGCAGGAGATCATCACAACCACTCCACTGCAATAATCATGTAGGACTGATACTCAAGTAGACAGAGGTAAATGGTGATGGACAGGAGATGGAGATGGAGAGAGGGGATGAGAGTTGATGCACAACTGCCTGCTGAGCATGTCAGGCACCTCTCTGTGGTTTGACTAGTGCCTGCTTTTACTATCAGGTTGTTTTTTTTTATTTACAAAATGATCATGCTTCTCATTGAGGTGGCAGGAGTGGAGATAGGTTGTGTGTGTGTGTGAGCATATGACTCAGTGTGTGAGTGTGTGGTTTATGTTAGGAGCCAGAGTTTGGGATTACTCTGCCTCTGGAAGGAATACAGGTGTAGTGGAGCCTTGAATGAGGATTAGCAGCTCTAACACCTTGTCGCCTGCAGCACAAGGGGCGATGGACCTTTCAGACAAGACTCTCAAGCAGCGACTGTGCTGACACTTATCCACTGAAGGATTAAAGATAAAGGTTTAACAAACACGATGAGAGGAGGGAGACAGTAGAGAAAGTTTTACTGAGATTCTGTTTCCCTTCTAATTCAGCTTATCCTTGAAGAATCCAGACTGAGGCTAATCGGAGAGCAAGTGGGAGTTTCATGCTAATAGACCGGGGGCGTTTATAATAGCAGAAGGACATTTAAAGCATTAAGAGACTAAGAGACTGTACTGAGAGTCAGTGAATCTACAGAGTATATCCACAGGTATATAAATACAACATAAATTCGATTATTGGCTATATAAAAAAACAAACATCGATGGTACTTGTGATAAACAATCTTGATTTCCTCAATAACCCTACAAGCACGAAATCCAATTGATTGTCTGATATTGATTTCTCCACGGTCAGGACAGAGTCTTGTCTGATCTCTGCTTAAGAGGTCACTACTTTAATTATAATCCATCATTCGATCTCATCCTAGAGTAGTCAGCCAGAGTGCTGAGTACGCTGTTTCTTAGAGAATCAATGGTCTAATACTTGTCATGATAAATAACAAAAGATCAGATAAATACAATGCACTCCTGCTGCAGTCTACAGTATCAGTCTATGTAAATTAGATTTTGAGTCTTTTATTATTTAGAGAGACTGAATGAAAAATGACTCTTTCGTTGATTTCAGTTCTGCTGACAGTTAACAGGAAATTTGGCAGGTTGTGTGTGTAGCGAGTCTTGTAGTTGAAAGAAGCATGTGTTGTTGCCTGTCTTGATGCGTGTGCAGGTGTGCACCGTTTTTTTGGGGGGGGCTTGTGTCCCTGGCACATCTTATCTTAGCTGCACAGCAAGGACTTTATGGTGTAATGGGCACCACGTTGCACCACCCAGCCTCTTCCACTTCTCCACTTGGCGAGATAAATTAGGAAATACTTTCAACAATGCATTGATCCACAATCATTGATTGAAGTGGAGGACCAGAGCAAGTGAAGAGAGTCCTGACAGGCCTTTCAGGAGGAAAACTTATCTCAGCATACACACTTAGCAATCAGTCAGCATTCCTGGAAAGCACAGCGTAGTAGGTGGGAAGCTCGGTGTGGGAGTGAGGAAAGCAGGTGTAAAAAGAGGAATGAGGCAAGTTCTTTGATAGCTGCATTGTTTGCAGCTAACTTGTTCGAAGAGTATTGCTGAAAGTGTGCTGTTTGGAGATTTAGTGCTGCAAGTAAAGAACACACAAAGAGCATAGGGGAGTTCAGCTCAAGTTCTGCTGAGAAAACCTGCTCTATCCTGCAGTTCAACATTAAAGAACAAAACAAGGCTGCATACAACAAATGTACTGGATAATCCTTTTTGGCAAGTCACCAGATAGGCATTGATTTGTCTGAAACAACTGCCTAATCTATTTAATGACATAAGCACAAGCCAGCAGGACTCTTACAACACATCTTTTTCTAGATCCAGTTGGCGGTTTTTCCTGTTAGACAACTGTCCTGAGAGAAGACTGAAGTGAAACTGGATAATCTACAAAAAGCACATGAACTTAAACAAGCAACAATTTTGCTAGCAATGGAGACAGAAACAAACAAGTGGGCTTGCAGCTCTGAAACTATCTCCACTTTTAAATTTACTCTGGATTATAACACTTGAATCGTAAACGAGAAGAGGAGAAGAGTAACGCAGCCAATTAAACTGTGCATCCGTCGCTGGCAGGGATGTCTTACTGTGTGTTACTCCGAGGAGGAGAAGTGTAATATACCACAACCCTGCGAATGAGGGTGGGGCTCTCCCACTGCCACAGACAAAGAGCTTGATAGAAAGAGTCCTGGAGTGAGAACTGGTCATCTGGAGCAGTTTTTGGACCTGCACGGTCCAGCACCGTGTCAAAAGTCACAATGGGGTGCAACATGTGTGTGGTTCAAAAACCTGAGGAACAATACAGGGTCATGTTCCAGGTGAGCCCTTAGTGTCCTCTCCTCTCTCTCTCAACCTCTCTTTCTATCTGAGTTGTTTTCATTTCTCTCTTTGAGTCTTCAAACAAAAGCCTCCCTTTGTGTCTTCTCCTTAAAGTATTCTTTGTTATTCTGTCTTAACTTGGCCCTTTTTTTTACAGTGATGCTGAATGAGTAAAATTCAAAACAGTTCTCATGATAATACACATGCTTCCATCTGCAGCGCAAATGTGGAAAACCTCCTCATGCTGACGCACAGATTTAACCCAAATCATTCACACATTAAATTCTTCAAAAATAGCTTTTACTCTCAAATATATTTTGCATAAACAAACCACAGTTATTTGTATTGATGGAAATACATTTGCAATAAGTGCAAATAAGTTAAACATTAGTACATATTTTGTAATTAAAAACACGATAACAACATTATATTTAGCAATTAATAAGATTAATCAAGTGAATCAAACCAGTGAATACATTAAACATGACAGGTGGATTTGATATGAGCTCAGGATCATGCGACACATCCTACCTTTGTTTTTGCCAGATTTTAAACAGATAAATTAGTCTTGTACTTCTTGAGCAAGGCTATTAATTGCTGCAATGAAATAGTCATTCAGTGATCATAATACTGATAATTATGATAATGATACTTCACGGTGATTATAATGATTATGATCAGAGAGAACAGAGTTGAGCTACATTGCATAAGATAGAGAGATATGCTTTCGTGGAGAAAGTAGAATGGTGCAGAGCCACAGAGGCAGCAGGATGGATGGGTTGTTAAAGCTGGGCTAAAGTGTTATGGGAGAGGGGGGTTGCCACGGTTACAGCCTCAGTACCACCTGCCAACTGTGACCGCAGACTGTATGTGAGTAAGCTCATCTGGCTGTGCGGTGCCTAAAAAAATCTCCTGCTTGGCGACTCGATGATACATGCGGTGACCGGAATAAGTCCCATGCTTACTAAGCATGAAAAATGCTCAGCACTCATGGGTATGCAGTGCAACACTCTTAGTATCTGTGGCACCAGAAGCCACAGCTGGGTCTCTGTTGCATGTTGGAGCCGGGGTCCGGGCCAGTTAACTGGGCTGCATCTGGTGCCAGAGGCGATGCCAAGAGAGGAAAGCATGGAGAGAGACTGAGCCCAAATAGAGGCTCGGTGAGCTGAGTTGGGAAATAGAGTCAAAAGAGGCAAATAGAGAAGGGAGGGAGAGTCAGACTGTTTTTTTTTCATTCTTTTTCTTTCTGCTGTTTGCCCTCAGATAGCAGAAGTAATTGGTTTAAGCACTTCATGGAGCAGGGGTGAACAGAAAGGCTTGAATGACTTCACAAATCGCTGAGTGGAGTGCAAGAAAATGAGGAGGGAGTCGGTGTGTGCAGTCTGGGACGCGATCACAAAATCAGAGCGAGGCCATGATTCCATAATCAGTGACCTTACAGAGGTCAGCAGTAATGACACTGACCACATGCAGGTTAAAGTCTGAAGTGGAAATCTAAAAAGCCTCTGATCTGGTGATGTGAGGTCAACTGCGCCCGAAGGTTGTGCCCCTAGAAGTCTGTCATCCCAGAAACACGTTCAGCTCTGTCAGACAAAGCACATGCACATGGTTTCCAGACGGGTGTGCCGACGAGTGGAGCCAGCTGTGATAGGAAGGAGATACATTGTATGATTTTAAGCATGTTGTCAGGAATTGTCATGTTGTATGCAAAGCTGTTGTGTGAACAGTAGTTGTATAAGTACATCGGATACTTTGGGGTGGTGGAGCAGCAAGTCTGCATATATTGTGGTCTGGGAAGCCTGAAACTACATTGCTGGCTGTGAGCAGAGGAGCATGAGACAGAACGAACAAGCGCAGATGGAGTGCTGAACCAGAGCCAGAGCCCTCGGCTGTGAGACGTTGACTAGTGCACTGCTGTAACGAGGGTGTATTCAATGAAACCTGGAGGTCTCGTATGTGTGTAAGAGGCGTGCAGTCTGTTAAACTGCAAAAGAAGTTTTAAAAAAATGCATAAAACAAAAGACCAGAGGTAATCACAGACAACATGCTGTTTTGTCCATAACATTCAATCTCAGTTATCACATGTAATGATTACAAACAGAGCACTTCTTGCTGTGCAGATGGCTGATTAATCCAATCATTAAAAAAATAATCATAAAAGAGAACATAATTACATTTCTCCCCACATTTTACGGCTTTCCAGACAATGTATTTTCCCTTCAGAGGTTTGCAGCTTTGAGCTGTTTTCCTTGAGTGTACATAATACATAATTACACCTTCAAATTAGACGCAGTCTACTGAGTAACTGCGTCTGTCTTTTGACAATAAATACAGCATTAAACAGCTCACAGCTACATCAGGCTGGAAAACCAGACTGTTAAATTTGACGATATCAAAACACTTGCTTCTCTTGCCAAAGGAATAAAACTCATGCATTATACATCGGGCCACTGCTTCACATACGCTCCACACTGGTGGTTGCTACACACCCATTGGGATGTTTCTGATCAATTTAGCCTCCTATAGACTCAAATTAAAAAGGCATATTGTTGTTGGTATGATGAATTACAGGCTCAGCTGCAGACTTATATGTGCACATCGTTTTGAGCAAGATATTGAATTCTACATACATTTTATAGAATACCTGAGCGCCCCCGCAACACCACCACCCCAACACCCACACACGCAGTAAACCTCTACCCCCCTGAGCCCTTCCGCCGCTCCCTTCTTTCTCTCTCCCCGTCACTGTAAAGCAGGAGGCTGTTTCCATGGAAACCAGCGTCATTAAACAAACCTAATGCGCTTTTATTCACAACGGCACGAGGAAACATGTTGAAAGTCACAAGAAGCAAACAGATGAGAAATCAATTCATACCAGCTGTTATTACCTGAACACACACACACACACATACCAGAGGTGGACAAAATAAGAGGAACACCTGAGAATATAATGCGGTGGAAAAGCAGAGCACAACAAGCTAGTGTCTCAACAAACATGATGCATTACACTGTAAGTTTCCTTATGTATTGCAGGGCTGTTGTATTAGACTGAATAATACTTTCATTTATGCCTATTTTTTTGTCCACCCTCCAGTATTTGCAGGCAATAATGTCACTGCACTTTACTTTTATGATCTAAAATTCCCAAAATATTGTTTCTCTTTGCTCTTACTTCCAATCTTCAATTCATTTCCCTTTTAACTCCACCTATTTAGCATCTGTAAGCAGTTAATAAGTATACAGTAAATATTTTCAATAGTTTTAATTTGTCTTATAAAGACATTTTGTATAACTGTCATTCATTATTTGCTTATTTCCTAGCATCCAATTAAGGATTCTTAACATGAGGAGTTAAAGTTGCTCATCAATATACACTTTAAAAGACATTATATCTGCTTACAACTACATTACAGAGTGTTATTAATTGTTATATAGTTCTGTCTTCTGTACATTAACAGTGGTTAATTAGATCACCTGATATGCTGCTCACTAGCTTTAGGCATGTCAGCTTCTTTTTATGTCAAGAGTGTGTGTGTTGTCTCAGGTGAGGTGCATGCTATAGTGAGCATAATGCGTATCTGTCTTTGTCTGCCGAGTTCCTGCTCTGACTGAAGTGGAGACGAGACATAAGTGATGCCGATGGAGAGGATGTCACTCTCATCTCTCGTTTAATGGCACAGGAGTGACAGGAAAAAACGAGGGCTGAGGGCATTACTGTAAGGTCATGTGGTCTGTGACATGCTGCCATGTCCTTTTGAGGATCAGAGTGTTGTGCATTCCAGTTTTTATAATCTTTCACATGCTCTCTCTCAGACCTCAGCACCACAACAATTCTAGCTAAATGAATGATAAATACTCCCACTGAGACTTGTTAGCTTCATTGCTTCATGTTTGAGCTGCCTTTAAAATCAATATATTCTCACTGTTATCAGTTTATAATGGGCCTGCCTCTCCCCGCTTGTATATTTAAATTAGGTGGGTGATATCAAACAACAGGGGTTATAGCCAGAGTAGGTCAACTCCGTCTCCAGATTAATTGATTTTCTGAGGAGGTGACTGCTCCAGCCTTCAAAGCATGGGAGATGAGAAAAATCAATTACCGAACAAGTGGAATTCAATATGTTGGGAGGGGGGCAGGTATCGGTCATGGAGGAGCTTCTGCATGAAAACTGAGGAAAGGAAGTAAAATTGAGAAAAACTGATGCTGGGAGGAAAAGATTTACCGTGAGGACACACTTCAGATTGTTGGAGTTCTTTTCCACACACTGACTGTGTGGGATAATGTGCAGCCCATTACATCTTCCCGGGCTTTTTTTTTTTTTTTTTATTTCAGCCTGTTGTACAGCACATGAGATTAATTTGCTCTTTAAAGCCCTTTCAGATAAAAACTAATTATGCATCAGCCACTTAATTCCACATGAGCTTCCATTATGCATATGTTTACATACAAGTAGTGAACTCGGAACCAGGCTTGCTCCCTATTTACATTCACCCGCCAATTCCTTGAAAGCATGTTTTCTATATTACTCCTTCATCATTACCCTCTCCTCACCTCCCATTCTCCTCTCTCCCTGTGCACTCCTTCAGTGTCTCTCCTCCTTTGGTTTCTCTCTGAACCTACACTTTGAACTTTTTGCATCGCTTTCATCTCTACCCACGTCTTCCCCATCCCCACCCTCAGCTCTGCAGCTGCTGATACCACCACCGCCCACCCCCTGCTGTGAATTTTTTTTTTTTTTTTGCAGAGTTGCAAATCTAATTTTTAACACAAACATACGGAATAAGGGTGGAGTATGGGGATGGGTGCGCACCCATCATGCTTTCATTATTTGCATAGCTTGTGTTGCTTATAAACAGCAGCTGTATGTAATGACCTACTAACCCAGAGATCAACAGTGTAATGGACTCTCCATCAAGTCAGAGCCAAAAAGCTGTCCAGCACACAACAACCATTACCCTGCATGAAGTCATCTTCAAAGCAATCTCAGCACCTCTCATTGATAATGAATGAGAAGCCCCCCTCTCTCCTCTCTCTCAGTATTCATACCTGTCACTCATGACCATGGAGCAGTTTCCCATTAGCCCCTCTCTGATCCTGCAGAGCTTGGCCATGTGGTCATGAACACAGAGCGGTGAAATGAGAATGCACTTTGGCGAGGGACGTTAAGGCGTTTTTCTCTAACATGCAATCTACACAATTGTTAATTCCTTCATTGCCGACAGGCCACGTATAGAGGAAGCATCTTATTTGTCTCCAAGTGTAGAGGCTCATTAAGAGAGGCAGCAAGATTTATGAGGGAACATTAGTGTGAGGAGGGACAAATGCACACAAGGAGATGGACCGGCTGAAATAGATGGAAATAGAGGAGTGTGGTTTTTCATCTCCAGGGAAGGGACAGAGCAGACAGAACTGCTGAGGCAGCAAAGCGAAAGAAATCCAGAGTCTGGAGAAAACGAGAGACACAGAGAGCAAGAGAGAACATGGGTGAGGTAAGGGTAAGAGCACAAGAAGGGAAATTAATGTGAGGATGGAAATACAATGGCAAAGGAGGAAGGATAGACCAGAGGGGTGGTTGTGGTGGTTTGGTAACGGCATGAGGCTGAATGTGGCTGAAAGAAAGTTTTTGTGCTTGACTGCACAGGGGAACATTGATTTGACATGCAATTACTGGAAGGGGATAAGAGAAGAGAGAGGGAGTGGGAGAATGAAGCAGGGTGGTAAAGATGTGGAGAGCCGCAGACAGCCAAGGTCACTGGCTGTGTACAAACCGAATGAGACTCTGTAAAGGGTGTCTGGCTCAGTGACTGTCGGTGACGCTCACTGGCACATACACATCATCACGTTTGTCTCTGTCTCACATGTAAAAAAATAATTGAATTTGAGCAAGCAATGAATTCAGTTTCCGCTCCCCCCCTCAAAAAAAAGGCCTTGGAAGGTATTTAAAAAGTCTGAAAATATTTTCTATTGCTTGCTGTAGGCGGTAATGTTAGTTATAAAATCTTTTTGTATCCAAGGGTGGGCTGTTCGGAAGCATTATACACCTATAAACTAAAAGTGGGATTGTTTTGACAGCCGGTTATTATGTTGTTTCCCTTTAAAGGGTTTTTTGGGGGAGTATTGTTTTGTCTGATTCAAAGGTCTATGGACAAAGGGTGTCGTATGTGGTCCAGATTGTGAAGCTCCAAAAAAAACAAAACAAAAAAAACCCCGAAATGCTAATGTCAGCATGCTAACATGCCACTGTTTAGCAGGTATAATGTTTACTACCATATTACCTATCAAATTAGTGTCGAGTTAGCATGCAAATATTTGCTAATTAACACTAAACACCAATTACAGCTGAGGCTATAAGGACTGCCTAGCCCCAGTTTGTGCACCTAATTTATTAACATTAGCATTCATTCAGGTCAACAGAGATAACTACCCATGTCTGAAGGATAATTATCCGGCAATGATGAACAGGCTACCGTTGTCCTTTTAATCGTGATGAAAAAATATTCAATCTGTTGCGATAATTAAAAAAAAAAAATCACATTCTTCAGGTGTTTTTAAATAACCTTCTAGATTTTTAAAACATTAATTAATGTATGCTAATACATGAGATGAAAAAAAAAAAACTGGGGCTAAAACCAACCAGTGTTGAATAAATTTGACTTGCTGGTGGCATTAGAGGAAACGCCAAAGTCGTTAGGATTCATCCCCTGGGGACCATCACTGTCTCGATCAAATTTCATGGTAGTGCATCCAGTTGTTGCACATATTTCATTCTGGACCGAAGGTGTTGCCATCAATAGAGCCAATGCCGCTAACACTGCTGAAAATGAGTTTAAATACTGAATGAATCTTTCTCCTTGAAGTCCTGCTTGATTTGACCAGGACTGTTTTGGGATCAGTCACCCTGAAGTCAAACCCCTACACTGATTCCTCCTTCTGACTTATTTTCAATAATCTTTCATTTTTAATACCCCTGTTCTTTTCTCCTTGCTGTTTGAACCAGCGGTGTGGGGAGAGCAGATGAAATGATCGATATGCCACAGGATTTTAGACTTCAACAGCAGCAGGGAGTCATCATAGATTTTGTGCATAGGTTTATATGCACAGGACTATTGAAATAATAAATGAATTGCCCCTGTCCATAGAAAGTCAGAGTGGGAGGAAGCTCTGAGAAAAATATACTTAAAAACCATACTGTATGTCTCAGCTGGAAATGTTTTTTTTTTTCTTTTTTCTAATCCAAAAGAGGTCCCAGCACAAATTATCTTACAATCATTTGGAGTGAACCCCCCCAGCCTCACTCTCTGAAGAGGGCACAGTGAAACTAGCTTCTCCAAAATATAAATAAGTTTTCTTATTTGCAGAAAGGAGCCACTTATAATTCTCACAAAAGAAAGATAACAGTGTTTTGTTGGAGAGATCTCAGGAGGACGAGAGTGCAGAAAAATATTGTACAAAGGGAACTCATTTTTATCTCTGTGACTGTTCTCTTGAATTTGTGCTTTTCCTCTTTCCTCTTGGTTCTTTCCTTTTATGAGAAGAAGTTCACAGCTGCTACCCTTTACAGTTTTCCTGCTGCGCACAGTTGTAATTACTTTCTAATGCCACTATTTTCCTGCTTTCTTTCCTTCTCTCCACAGAAGGGTCATGTAAGCAACATGCTGTGCTCTTTCGATGCTGAGGGTCGATTAAAGGTCTTCGTATACAGCTTTCTGCTCTGCTGCTTGATGTGATGTGGTGTTGAAACATTTTACATAAACCTTTTTTTTATGATTTCTGTGTCCCTGTAGACACACCATCAGCCCTGTGATTGTTTAAATACACTTACTTGTCTGTTGAACTGTTTTTTCTAGTCGTCTGTTGACTAACATGACCTCAGTCCCTTTTTATTGTAGGTGTGTAGCTGTAGTTCCCCCTCCTGTTCCCTGTGTTTAAGTAACCTTGTCTGTCTGGTAAAATTGCTGAGGTGCATCCTTCTGTCCTCTGGTCTTCCTCTCTTCTTATTATTCATGTCAGCATCTTTCTAGTTCATCGTTTCACTATATGAAGCTGCCATTTCTCTGTATCACGTAGGTGAAACTAGATGTAGTCACTCATTTTTACAGCATCTTTCTCCCTGAACCTATTTCCCCTTCATTAATTTTACTCTTCTTCTTTTCCTCGTCTCCTCCTGCTCCTCCACCGTTTGATCTTGACTGTTTTTGTTTTCCAGGTGAATGGGAAGGAGCTGTCTCGCCTTTCTGGGGATCCCACGCTGGACATACGGGACCCCGTGCTGTCCAACATACTGAGGCGGGGGGCCCGCAGACGGGCGGGCCTAGCAGGAGCTCCTGGAGGGTTAGTGCCAGTGACCATGGGCATGGCCGACTGTGTAGACAGCTGCACCCAAACAGACATCAGCTTCCAGCATATGTTGACTCTGGGCAAGAGCAGCCAGCATCCCTGTGGAGCTCCACCCCCACCCGACCCTCCGCCGTCCCCTCCACTACCACCCCTGCTGGAGCCATATCTACTCAATGAACTGTGAGTGGGAGTAGTATAATAGGCCTCTGCAGCATGTCCAACTGTCAGACCAGAACTCATCTGCCGTTTTGGTTCTAGTCCATGACATTCTGTTCACACATTTGAAGTTTCTTTCCCTGCCCCAATTACTGAAATATTATGTCCCGAATATTCTCAACCTCAGCTTTATAGAGCCGGTGTACTACGACCCCACTGACTACTTCGATATCACTCAGCATGAAGTGGACAGGCAGGACGAGCTGGAATATGAGGTGAGAGCCCATTAGCTTCTCAAACTCCGGCACAGAAATCTGTCCCACTGTTCTCTGTCTGACATCCCCTAACTTTTCTCTAACTGCACTAGGAGGTGGAGTTGTATAAGTCCCGTCAGCAGGATAAACTCGGGCTGACAGTGTGTTACAGAACCGATGATGAGGAGGACCTAGGAATATATGTAGGAGAGGTGAAGACACTGTTATGAAATCAGATTTTCTTTCCCTTATAAATATTCTCCATTTCTTCATACTCCTAAACAAATCCTCGTTTTTCTTTTTTTGTTTTTTCTAGGTGAACCCAAACAGTATTGCAGCAATGGATGGTCGCATCCGCAAGGGAGACAGAATACTGCAGGTTTGCTGAATAGTATAGTGGAGATAGCATTCCTTAATGTTCTGTTAGTGCATCCGTGAAAGCATTATTATCTATTTTTTGTCCACTTATGTAATACCTGAAACTGAAGTCTTAGATCACCCCTGACCCACAATAGATCTGGAGTTAAGTCCCTTTTTTTATACAGCCTTATTAAACAAAACTGGTAATAGTGCAGCATTTATTCTGAATTCTTTCATAGAGGCTGATTATCATTACCCATTCTATTAAGCTAAAGAGATTTTTCTTTTTCAGCGCTGGAATTCTAAAGAGAAAACATCTCCTGAGCTGAGTGATTTAATTGAATCTAGCCTTGGTGGAAAGGGTCTCACATTATCTGACATTTTACTCTTCTCGTTCTCTGTCAGATAAATGGAGTGGACGTCCAGGACAGAGAGGAGGCGGTAGCTATTCTCACCAGAGAGGACAGCACTAATGTCTCCCTGCTCCTTGCACGACCCGAGATAGAGGTGAGGAAATTGGATATGCAGTGTTCAGGGAGCACTGCATATCCATTGCATAACCATTGGGAAGGACACAATACACACAGTCAAAATAAAACTGAGAGAAAAGAAATTGGGGACATGAGAAAGAGTGTGGCTCTCTGCTTTGTCCCTATCCTGCAAGCTGCCTTGTGTAAGGAGGAAAAGCAAAGAGGTGCAAAAACATGATGAGAACACAGATAGCGTGAAGAGAGAGGCAAAGACAAATAGTGCTTGTACTCACGGTGCTAATGTGACACCGCTTTGTTTTCCTCAAGGTCACCCTTCCAGCAGATATGAGAGCATTGTAACACACACCGGATGCCCCTCAATAACACACTTCTGCCATATTACTTGTCCGCCCAGCGAAATGGATTTTTATTGCACACCACTGTAAAAATGTGCTGCAGATGGAGACAGACACAGTACATGTGAGATCTGTATGCAGGCTGCATTTGTACAGAGCTAGAGGGCAGATTTAAAAGGCACTCATTAAAATGGTCTAAGTCAAAGGCACACACACACACACACACACAAATAACCTCTCCCCTGTTTAAATATGTCCTTGTTTTTTGGAGAGATGAGCACAGGCACTACCTGTGAAAGGCTGACAATATTTATATTTTGCTAAGGCATGGTCCCACATTAAGATTCAAGTGAGAGAGGGGGGGTCGGAGAATCATCAGAGGGAAATGCACAAGCGGGGATTAAAGCTTGATCTGTGCTCTTTGGGGAGAAAGAGAGAGAACTGAAGGGGTTGCAGAAGAATAAGAATGAAGACGACGATAATCAATACTTCATCTTGTAGTCTGCACGCAATTCTCATTCAAATCAAACCAATTAGCCAAGGTAAACTGCACTCTGAGGAGTGAACTGTTTACTAATTTAAGCACAAGTATTTGAATTATATTTGATCAGCTTCTGAGCGGACGCCAATCAAAACAGCAAAAATAAACAGATTAAAAACAGTTCTTATCAAGTACTATTCATCTCTAAAGACTGGATAAGTCTGGATGGAAATTTCATCCTCTAATACAGAAAACCGTGAAAGTAATCTCCTTTACTTCAGGTGGATCATGTGTAGATGTACCGCTGTTAGATCCAAATTATTATTTTATTTTATTGCCATTTCATTCAATGGAAACTAAAAGTTATTGCAGTCTCAAAATGGTGTTAAAATCTCACACTGCTCTGACTCCATCTAGTGACAGAATGCAGTACTACTCTTTTCTATCAGTGTGGAAATGTTCTGCAGACAACATTAAAACTGCCATAATCAGCAGCAACACTGGAATTACCTTTATCCTGTGACCAGAAATACAACTCCGAACAAATGACCATGTCGCTTCATATCTGTGTATATGTCAGCTTTTTAAAAAAAAATGCCAATGTTGTGTTTGTCTTCACTGGAACAGAGATATAAGAGGCTCCCCCACCCCTCCAAAAACAAGAGCAAGCCACACATTCAGAGAGACATCATCAGAGGCAATTCAGAGAGACAATTATTTTGTCTCTTTGTAGTCATTTTCTGTGTCTTTGTGGTAGTTTTGTGTCTCTTCATAGTCAACAAGAAATGTTAACAGTTACTTCAAACAGGTGCTCTGGCCCAGGGGTCCTCTAAGCCCCTGGGCATATACCCAGCTGGCATGTTCCATGCCTTTCCCCAAAAATCAGTAAATACAGGTTTGAACATACAAAAAGCTGTTATATCATATATAACACATATTATTGCATGTGTAGCACATTCTAATAATTTTCCTTGTCTTTTATTTGTCTCCTCAACAACTGACTTGAAACCTCCACTATAATACCTCCTTTACCTGTCAGAATGACAACCAGCTGGACCCAGATGAGCTGGACCTGGAGCCACTGGACAATGCAGCCCATCTGCCCAGCGGCCACACACTGGGGAACAGCACCTCCATCCTGGGTGCTGGACCAGGCTGCCTTGCTGGTAGAGGCGTACTGGGCGGCCATGGTCGCTCATTAAGCAGGGATTCACCTGATTTGCTCCAGACAGTGCTGAGCAACAGCCAGGAGCTGGACAGTGGGGTGGGCCGTACAGATGAAAGCACACGCTATGAAGAGTCGTCAGAACATGACCTTCTGGGAGACGACCACACCAGTGCCTCCAATACAAACGCCACCAATACACCTGGCAGCATGCGCAAGTTTCTGTCTGGCAGAGGGGACACTCCGCCATTACTGCACTCCCATGACCTCCAGTTCAGTACCGACTCCCTCTTAGGCCTGGACTGTGTTAATGGGGGAGGGCTGGAACAGGTGGAGCGACTAGAGCGGGCCTACATGGCAGATCCTATGAGGATGATGATGCCCGGGCTGACTGAGGAAGAGTGTGAGAGGTACAAAGAGCTCCTGGAAATCAAGTGTTACTATGAGAAGAACAGCAACGCTCTGCTGCTACTGGGAGGTCAGGGGTCAGCACAAGAAGAAGAGGGTGTCCCACTGGATGTGAATAGGAACAAGAGCCTGACACAGCACGAGATGGCCCTGCTGGAAGAGGAATTGCGCCACTTGGAGTTCAAGTGTCGTAACATCCTGAGGGCGCAGAAGATGCAGCAGTTGAGGGAGCGTTGTCTGAAGGCTTGGCCTCTGGAGGACAAGAATGGAGCAAGTGCAGGGGCTGGAGTAGGAGCGGGACGCTTAGACATTAATGGTACTTTGAACGGTGAGGAGTCCTGTCACCACGCTCTGTCAGATATCAATGAGCTTCCAGAGAGGGAGCGCTCAGATAAGGACAGTACGAGTGCCTACAACACTGGAGGGGAAAGTTGCAGGAGCACCCCTCTGGTCAATGAACAGTACCCTTCACCCTCTACACAGAGCCTGGAGGGAGGAGAGTCTCTTTGTACGGCAGGTGTGCAGCTTCAAACTTCCACCAGGCAGAGGGAGAGGGGTGCCAGGGCTGATAGAGGGGATGGGGTACAAGCAAACTTGAACCAACCCTACTCTAATACTCATATAAGAGCAGCTGAGGCTAAGACCTCCAGCCCTGGGGCTAAAGTTAGGTCCCTGTCCCGCGATGGAGGAACGAGGAGGGGCTCAGATGGAGGAATGAGACGCAGCCCCAAAACCAATGGGACAACAGAGAGGGCCGGTGGACGCAGTGCAGAAAACAGCCCCTACCTGTCCCGTCGTCAAACGGAAACAAAGCTGCCTCACCGCTACCTGAGCTGCATGCAGCTTAGGTCTCCGTCCAGCTCTGAGCAGCTCAGTGGACTTAGAGAGACTCCCAGAGAGGGCAGCATGGAGACAGAGGGTGACGACAGCCCGATGAGCTTGGGTAGCACATGTAAAGATGTCACCCAGGCCCCAGGTGCTGTGCCTTTACCCTTGTCCCCCTCCCTGATGCCTGCCTCCCCTCGTATGGAGTGGAAGGTGAAGATCCGCAGTGACGGCTCACGCTACGTGGCCAAACGGCCTGTGAGGGATCGCCTCCTGAAGGCACGTGCCATGAAGATCAGAGAGGAGCGCAGTGGCATGACAACGGATGATGATGCTGTGAGTGAAATGAAGATGGGCCGTTACTGGAGCAAAGAGGAGCGCAAGCAGCAGCTGCTAAAGGCCCGCGAGCAGCGGCGGCGAAGGGAGTTCATGATGCAGAGCCGCCTTGACTGTCTGAGAGAGCGTGAGAGGGAGCAGGGCAGCAACGGTGGACAACAGGGGACACACCAGCAGGAATCCACCTCCATCCTGGAGCTTTGCCACCGCAGGAGCATGAAGAAGCGCAGTCGCAGAATCCTGGACAACTGGATCACTATACAGGAGCTGCTGGCTCATGGGACCAGGTCTGCTGATGGGAAGAAAGTCTATAACCCGCTGCTGTCTGTCACCACAGTCTGAGATGAAATGGGAGAGAGGGAGGCAGAGAGTTAGGGGGAGATAAGAAAGTGCCAAAATGTTCTGATGGAGCCTCCAGGGTAAACACAATGTCCTTCAGTGCACCTTGGCATAACCGTTTGTCTGAAGGGATGCAGCAAAATTTTGAAACACAAAGCCCACGATGGTAATTTAAAGTAGCATACCTTGGTTAGCCTGCAGAAAAGCTATCAACTGAGACTGCCAGGGTTTGTGTGTCCAGTAACACATCAGTACACAGAAAGACAACACACACATTTACAATATTGTCGCATTGAATATGCATTTCAGAAATGCAGATCATACATTTCAGAAATATACTACAGTATATTTTAAATACACTGGATTCCTGTTGAAATGTGTCCGGTTGAATGGATCTGAATCAGTCAGGAAAAATCTTTCCACCTTTTTTCATGATGCTTTAACTCGCACAACGGAAGTGAAATCTTTCAGAGGTGAAATCTGTAGATGCACTCAGATCTGCAGTCGATGCACAGACAGAAAGAGAAGCGTTCTGGGTGGACAAATGGACAGACTTAGAGACATAAGGTGGAAACAGAGCACACATTAGCATTTTGGAAACAGTAACATATTCAGAGGGAGTAAAGTTAGAAAGCTGTAGCAAGAACAAGAAATATGTCGCCATTCGTGATCTGTTTTGTTACATAAAGAGGAGATGCTGTGAAAAATGGCACCACCTGCTGCTCAGCCATTAGAGAAGAGGTGTAAAACCGAAAAGTTATCTTTGCAGGCCTCTATTACATTTTTATGAACGACAGAACAGATTAAAATCTAAAGTGGGGCTGAGAACCACACAGCTGTGAAAACTCTACGAGAGAAAGCCACTTTTGTGCCATGAAACTGTGTATTTAGTGTCCATAAAGGACTTTTGATTAAGGGCCACATCATGTAGTTGTGTCATTTTCTTCATTCTCACAGTGCTCATGTACAAATGCTCCTTTGTTTTGACGCAGGAAGTGCAACATCATTGTCAGACCACAGAGGCTTTTTGATAACGAGGAGCAGAGCGGTGCCTTCCTCTCAGGCAGACTTAACTGTATAGCACAATTTTCAAAGCGTTTAAAAAAACAAGACTGAAATACCTTAACACTGAAGCACAGAGTGACTGACAGGCTCGCTGTTTTTTTTTTTTAAAGAAAGGCACATTGTATCAGACAAAAGCACAGAGAACATTCGATATTGTTTCAAGGAGCAAAATATCAAATCCTTTTTCTCCACTTGTCAGTTCAGTATTTCCTGCTTTTCCCAGATAAGTTCTGATCAGTATGCAATATCATTTAGTTCAATGTTAACTGTGAACGAGGCTGTTTCATTGCAAACAAAGATTATTCTTGGCTACAAAAATAATACTTGGGTCACAGCTACATTGTGTGGATTTTTCTATACATTTCCTGTCACCCCTGTCAAATGTGCCATTCCAAATGTGATCAAACAAAAGATTTTCCTTTTACCTTTTTAATTCAGTGCTCTCAGAATAAGTCACTGGATAATTATTCATCAAGTACCCACAATGACCGTAACAGCCAAGAAGGGGGTGGATGGACTAATTAATAAAACCCTATGAACAAAAGCTGATTTTTCATTTAGCTTACATGCATGTTTGATATTGAGGCCGAATCTTTATCCCCCCCATGTACGTTAAGACTAAAAGCCTTTAACATACTGTAATTGTGGATGTCTTTCTATGAATCTGCTTATAGCATAGATGAAAAAAAAAAAAAAAACATTGTGTGTTTGTTCAATATTGTGGTGTCCAGTGTCTGCCATTTTACAGTGAAAGCTTTTCTAAATAAATGCTGTGATCATGAAAACTGTTGAGTAACTGGTGCTGTGTGAAGATTTTCATTCAATATGACAAAATCCAGCGTTGAGCTTTAGAAATAATGAGTCAACATATCCTAAACAATTCTAAACCTTTATTTTTCTAACAAGAGTGAAAAGAAACAAAGGCAACATTAAAATGAAAAGTTTTTACACAAACTCACGACAACTGTGTGTCTGCAATATCAATAATAATATTATAATAATATAATTTGAACCCAGAAAACAAAATAATTTGTGACAAAGTGAGTTACAGTGAAGTTACCTTAATCTGCAAAGAGAGAGAGAATGAGGGAGGAAGAAAAAGAGGTAAAATTGAGAGGAATAAAACCTGGAGTCAAGAGGATGGAGCTTAAAAAAAAAAAGAAAGAAAAGAAATAAAAAGCATTAAGTGGAGGAAAGGGAGGAGAAAGAGAAAGCCAAGAGGTACATATATCAATTTTGGGAAAGTAGCACCAAAAACATTAATGCCTGTTTTTAACACTTCCCAAAATTTATTCAGTTTATTCAAAATGCATATCCCCCTCAAAACAGCATCAAACACAAGAGTCAATACAACTAAAAAAATACAAGTGTAACCACGGTGCTGTTATCTAAGATCAGCTGTCAAAACCTTCTGCTGTACCTCAGCTTCAGGATTCACGCCCAAACACAACTGTCTAAATTAACCCATAGCTTATTCAACTTCAACGAGTGGGCTCAAGTGAAGTGAAACAGCAAGCGCCGGTGCTGAGACAGGCTTCGGCTGAACTAGCATTTAATACAGTTGGGATAACAATAGCATACTGACTGACCTCGAAGACAACTCTAGACCATAGACATTCCTATGACGGTAAGTCCCACATCGGTCCAACATAGTCTTAATATGTTCACAGGGAGGGTGGGTCCAGGGGAGGTGGAGAATAACGTCTGGGTGGGACAGCGAGTCTTAAAAAAAGATCTCGATGGGTGAGGATATGTCTGAGTTAAGGGTGAGAATGTGGAGTGTATAAGAAGAATCATCGATCTGTTAGTGTCTGAATGCATGAATGAGGAATGAGAAGGGACGTAGGGTACCGGGAGGGTGGGATGTCCTGCATCTTTCTCTAACTTGACACGGTTTTCTGGCACAGAATGCTCTGTCCCTTCAATCCCTCCGACTTATCCGTCTAAACAGAGCTCCAGCGTTGACTATATCACAAAGTCTGTCAAAAGAAAACATGAAGCTTTAATAAATTCAAAACTCTGATGCTATTTCCAGAAACATGAACAGAACATACTTCACGCAAAAATAAACTCAAGAGGTTGTTACCTCTGGAGGGGTCGGAGCAGGTAAGTGAGGCGAGGGGCTGTGGCTGATGGGACAGGTTTTCTTTGACTCAGAGACGTCCAATGACCTTTCTCCTGCCCCATCCCCACTGCCACCTCTGTGGCTCTTCCTCTTTCTTTTGGAGTCCTTGGCTCGGCCACGGCTCGTTCGTCTCTGCTCCTCAAGCTCAATCTGAGAGAGAGAACATTAGAAAAGAAGCAGCTGAACAAATGTCACATACGAATAAACACAGCAACACAGCAACCCCATGTCCTCTTGAAAAACCTGATTCAAGTACAAGCAGTGCTGCAGTGTTATTCTTGAAAAGACAGAAGAGCATTTTAAATGGCATTAGGACCACGGCATAGTAAAAATCAAGTATGACGACTATAATACAACATTTTTGTACAGAACCTGACCATAATGTTATATTCAATCAATTCCAGTTATTAGAATAGTACAATGATTTGTATAATGTATAAAGGTCTTGAGATTTTCATTAGTTTTAGTTGTATATAGGTGTATTGATTTGTGTGTTATTTTTAGGGTTAGTCTCTGAAAATCTTGACACCGTGTTGAAAATAAGTGTCCTCAGTTTAACATGGTGTATTGTGAGGATCCATAAATTAAATAACAGTAATCCGAAACTAAGGCCAGGGTTTCTTTTCCTGACCTGAATGAGTGTGTGCAGCGTTTCTCTGGGTGGAACAGAGGAAGCTTCGAGGACTCTGTGGATGATGTGTGTCTGGTCCAAGGACACCTCCAGCAGGTCTCCTTCCAGCTGTAGCTCCTCCAGCCGGACTCTGGTGGCAGGGGAAAGCTCCACTACCTGGCCTTTCAGCAGAGGCAGCAGGGGCAGCAGTGACCCCACACCTGAAAATTGTGCACAGAGAAAACGCCGTCAGGGTTGGTTTCTGTGGGACAGAGTGAATCACAGCACTTTTGATGGTTATATTTGTGAGATTAACACATCGTCTTACCTGTAACGTTTGACTTCTTGCCGACGCCATTTTCACATCTAGCCTGTGGGCAAACAAGCGTTGTATAAAACAGGCAATGTGGATACAGTATGACAAAGTCTGAAGCAGTAATGAAATTATTAGATTATCAATTATTATTCAATTAACAGAACAAATACTTAAGGCAGTTGAACAGTTTGCAGTTAATAGTCTATATCTAGTTTGATATGAAAATAAAGAGAAAGAAGAATAGAGTGTTAACCTGAGTGCCGTTGCTTTCCTTGGTGTTCGTTTTAGGTGACTTCTCCTCTGTGAGATCAATGACTCCATCCTCTCCTTCCCCTCCCTCGGAGTCTGACAAAACTATCACTGAGCTCCCTTCTGTCTCCTTACCCACATCTTCCTCTTTCTCTGCTTCACTATGAAGAGTGTCTTTGAGCTCTTGCAGCTTCTGAAGAGCCTGCTGCAGCTCTGACGTCTCGAGCGCCTCTTTGGCTCGGCCCTGCCAGGTGATGGCCCTCTCCGTAAGACACTGCAGAGCCTCTCCTTCGGGCAGACGCACTGGCAGCCTCTGCAGGGCTACAAGTAATGCCAGGATGGTCTCCAGGCGCGGGCGCCGCGACCGCTGGCACCGCGGACACAAGAAGCGCGAGTCCCAGTCCCACCAGCAGAGGGGGTTAAGCAGCGGTCCAGAGGAGGGGAGCAGGGAGGGGAAAGGAACGCAGCCACCATGGAACCAGTCCTTACACAGGTGGCAGCGGAGTTGAGGGGCACGAGGCTGCCCTGCACACACACACACTGACTGAGGAGGGGTCGTACAGGTGTGGTTACTGTTACCGTTCTCTTTTACAGAGTTCTCTGAGTGGCTGGATGTATCCGTCTCCATTGTGTCGTCCCACCTCCCATTCTCCTTGTCCTCCTTGTAACTTGCAGCATTAAGTCCAGATTTACACATGTTCAACTTCCGTAACCTCAGCAGTGCCTCCTTCTCCTGGTGCTCCCCTTCTTTGAATGCCATCACCTGGAGTCAAGGCAAACATCAGGTTCACACATCCACAAAAACAAAGCAAAATCTTAGAGTGATTAATAGTAGAAGAAGACATGTTCAGTAAACTCACAATAGCTGCAGGGTCCCTCAGGTCCTGAGCAGAAAGGCCCAGAGTGTTGGTATCAGAATCATCCAATGGATCATCCAACGGCTCCGTCCCATCTCGGCTCTCTCTCCTTTTCGCACATGGACATAACACCTGCAAGGGCAACACTGGAGTTAAACGCACGCTCTCATGACGGGTGCCTTACCAAGGGCTTTAAAGTGGAATGTTGTACTGATTTAGGTACACTGACACTTGATGTTGTTGTTCGGTGCAGAAATATATTCCATTTATTATTCTTCATTATTATAAAATTATTTTTATCTCCCATTTCCTCCAAGCTGCCCACCTCCAGCAGACTGTGCTGACTGCTCTTCTTCAGGAAGGTCTTGCTGGCTTTGTCCCTCCAGGAGTGAGCACTGGCCACCTGCAGTTCCAGCTGCCTTAGCTCCTCCATAAAGACTGGCAAGTCCCTTCCAATAGCCACCAGGCCCTCTAGGTCATCCAGACATGGGTAATGCTCCCCATTCTACAACAAACAAAAAGAATGAATAATAACAATAAGAGGTACAGTAAATTTTTACAATTCAAGGTATTTCAGTTCAATTACATATCAAACCATCACACAGGCAGAAACATAAGAATGGGGCCGATCTAAAAGATACCAGATTTTTTTTTTTACCTGGATTTCTTCCAAGTCTGTTACCCAGGCTCGTGCTCGTGTGAGACAGCCCTGTAGAGCCAGGATATTGGGAAGCTTAACTGGGATGAGCTGGGCCTCATTTACAATTGCCTCCAGGGTGGAGAGAGGGTGCTTTTGCCTGGAAGAACAAACCCATAAACAAACTTCGATGTCTCTGAAACAGGGTAGACTGGTTGTGAAATGATAACAACCCCTGCCACAGGTGAAAGCGAGAGATGTATAAATGATGTGAATTGTCTGTGTTACCTTTGTTCTAGGCAGATCTGTGCCTTCTCCTCCCAACGTTCAGCAATTGTGAGCAGCTCCTGAAGCTCTGCCATGGCCGTCTCCACCGACACACTCTGGGGCACGTTGCAGCCTGCCTCCATCAGGTTCCTCAACACATCCAACGTCACCTCCTGCCTCTCGCCTCCTTCTGTGCCCAGGGCGCGCCTCACCTCTGCCAGCCAGTGGCCCTGCTCCTTTAGGCCCTGAAGTAAATTATACTCTGGCACAACAACAGGCAGTTTGCCCCCCTGCTCCAACAACAACTCCAACTGCTCAGGTGGTGGTGAGTCCCTTCTCCAGTCCCTGTCACTAACCAGCACTTGAGCCCGGCTCTGGAAATCCTCCATTGTCTGCAGAACCGCCTTGAAAATCAGGGGGTACAGAGGAAAACCTTAAGTGCACTAAATAAGAATACAACTTTACAGCTAAGAATATTATAAAATGAATAACACGTATATATTTTATATTTGTATGAAATCAGAAATCAGTTTTAGAGGAATAAAATCTGAGAATACAAGTTAGTTTGTTTGTTGTTGTTAGTCTGACATAACCTCTCACCTGCACTTCCTCCAACTGGTTCATGACACAGGGCAGGTTTTGCATCGTCTCTACCAAAGATTTCAGCTCCGCTAAAGTCATCTTACTTTCACTGAAAGACAGCAATGTGTGAGTGCATGTAACTGAACGGACAGTGTCAACAACACTTTGTGCACCTTCCTACCTGGTCTTTGAGTCAGTGAGGAGTTCAGTACTTGTCCGTTGGCAGTGCTCTATGTCTTTAAGAACAGTGTTGAGTTTCCGAAGAAGTTCATTGTCTGGAAACTTTTTTTCTGCTGCTTCCGTCTTCAGCATTTCCAAGTCATCAATTCCTACAATTCAAGAACTATTTAGTCTTCTGTGTTCTCTTAAAATCTCAACTTTATGTCGAAACGATTGTTTAAGGGATTCAATTGTGTTGATTTCCCACCTATCTTGTTTCCCTCTTCTTGCTCAAGTGCCTCTTTCACTCTGTTGGCCCAGGAATCAAAAGACTCAGACCGAACCTTTAATCGGTGTAACATGGCTAACAACTCATCCAGGGTATATCTGTACCTGTAAAAGTGACGGGATAACAAGATTAACATTGATTTAATCAGACAGAAAATTACACTGTGATATACTATGGCAAATTATACTCAGTGCAAAGCATACACACACACAGCTGCACAAGAGGTGAATACCTGAGGTAGAGTTTTTCAGTGGGGCAGTTGCACAGATCCTGAGTGTGATAGAGACACACCAGACGCTCGGGGCAGTTTGAGCAGGCCAGAGCAGAAAGGAAGCATGTGGTCTTGCATTTATCACACTGTCTTTCATCATCAGGCAGCAGCTCAAATGCCTCACGCTCTGCTTCAGTAATGCCCTGCAGGTACAATGCACAGATTTTATATAATGATTAAAGCTTTTCCCATATTCTCATAAGAATGCAACTATATCTGACAAATTTGACATGATACCAAACTGAACTGTCTCTCACCCTTTCCATCAGACCTTTCCGCAGCTTCCTCTCCTCCTGAACAATAATGAACATTTCACGGTGTGTAGCTGCAGCCAGGTTAAGGTCTAGTTTCTCTGGGCTGGCCGCCATTTTACAGGTGAGCTCCTCATGGGAGAATACACAATACCTCCTTAGGCGTCGGTAGTGCTCAATACAGGAACGGCCGGCAGGCAACTAAGAGGGAGGGAGAGGAATGATCTTGATCATAGAGTCTTGTGAATGCTGACAACTTGAGACAGACAATGTAAACAGACTTACCCAGTCTGCAGTGCAGAAGTTGACAGCTTCAGCAAAGTTATATCCCTGATTGAAGCCACTGTGGTATGCCCTGGGGAAGGTGATGACGAACTCACCAGCACACTGGTTGGTACGTACAACCTGCCGATGAGGAACACAGAGGTGAGAGAGCTTACAACAAGCTGTATTTCTACTGTGCGCGCCTGTGTCTATGAGAGACTCACCGGTACACCGTGGGCCATGAGGATATTGGGGTTCATGATGGTGACGAGCTGGTGCAGGAGGTCAGGCTGAAACTCAAACAGCTCTGGCGTCAACTTCTTCATCACCTCCTCAAGTCGCTCAGCTGCCACAGAGGGAACTCCATACCATGTCTTAGGTTCACCCCTGGAGATGACAGATACATGGGTAGTGAAGAACAGAGTGAGGTGGTTATAATCGATCACTGAAAATGTCATTTCACATGACATGATCATAGTCTCTACACTAAAAGCTGCAATCATTTTAGCCTACAACACAAACACACAGCAAGCACTCTGTACCAGTGTAGGTAGTTGATGGAGTAGCTCCAGTGATCCTCAATGTGCCAGCAGAAAGCTGAGAACACCATGCCTACATAAAGCCATGGCACCTTCATCCCAGAGATGTCTCCATTAATATGGCACAGGAGTGACTGCTCCAGCACAGGCATCACATTCAAGTTCCAGCCACAGCGAGCGTATTCCTGACGGAAAAGGAAAGAATGAGCTTAAAAAAAAACCCACCGGACTATTATAATGAACAGATTACAGGTAACATCTTAACTGAGCAGTGTTTTTCAAGCACCTCATATTTCAGCACATTATGAAATCGATCATTTCTGACTCCAATTCTGCTTGTCACTGAAGATTTATTCCTCATTCTAACTCTTTATGTTGGCCTTTACTTTTGGAATTGAACTTTTTCCTTGAGTAGTTTTCAACCCATGTAGTCTAAACAACCAGAAAACAGAAATGATTAAGATATTTTTGTTCTTTTTTTTTTTTCCAAAAACAACAGCGCACGTACCTCCTCTTCCTTTGTGAGCTTCCTCTTGCCATTGTTCATTGGGAAGCCACTGCCAAACTCTTTGGAGTGTATGTCCGCTCCGTACTCCACAGTCACGTCTTCCTCAATACTACTGACTAACCGCCAGAACTCTTTCTCCACAAGCTCAGTGGGAACCATCTACACCGACAACAACACACAGACTAGGGATTAGTCTCCCGTCTTATCTCCAGCAAGGGTAGAGCCATGCTTCATAATGAATAGGTGCGCTTACATGGACAGGCATGTTGAAGTAATCTGCTTTAAAGGTGTCAGCCATTTCCCCAAAACTCTGCAGAGTGTACTCTCGTGTAGCTTGTTCAAAGCCAAATGCTTCCGCCGGCTTTTTGCACTCCTGAAAGTTAGAAAACCAAACCAGAGAAGTGTTGTGGGTTAGAAGAAACCTGACAAAGAATGTCATAAATATCACAGACACAAACAAGTGCTTTTAAACATTCTTATTTACCTCTGCCACACACTTAGGACATCGCCAATTGCCTTTCGGTGGGTCAGTGAGTGGGGGTAGTAGACAGTAGGTGTGGTAGTTATCATCACAGCCATCACACAGCAAGAGCTTCTCATCATCATCTCCCCGACCACACATTCGACACACGAAAGAATCCACCTTTAAAACAGCGAGGAGTAGATAACATTGGTTCTAGGGTCTTGGAGTCAGATGAGTGATGGTGCAGACAACCACAGTGTCCCCATGGAGCACTGGTAACCTGCTCTATCACAGATAAAATTCAAAGGCTTATACAAAAAGAAGTATTACTACTATTACTATTCTGTTTACAGCCCAATAAACTCATATGACTTCTTCTGGAAGTGTATCAGAGATTTACCCTAAGAGTGAGTAACACTGTCTGTTTAAAAAAAAAATAAAAAAATTATCCAGCTTTCTTAATTTTTTGGACATCCAGCTCAACTTAGTTATGCTGAACTCGACTTTGACTGCCACCTTACTGCCTCCTCAGGTCAACTCACACACTGCGGGTTGTTGAGGTTGCGTCTAAGCCTCATGGTCATTTTGGTGCAAGGTCTATCTTTGTCATCTTCCTCGTCAGCATCGTCTCTCCCATCCTCTTCCTCTGGTTCTTCTTTCTTCACTTCTGTCTTTACTGTGATGCTTGAGGGAGGCAGTTGGGGACTAGATGTGCACCCTTCACTCTGCTTCTCTTGAGGCTCCAGTGGCTCCGCTTTGACTGAGGTATCACCAGGAGCAGATGACACATCCTCTTTGATGGTAACAGTCTGAGGCAGCTCATCTAAAGACAGAGCACGGACTGTTCAGAAACGGTTGTCAGTTATCACAGGCAGTAAAATCTTTATAGTGCAGGGCTCCAACATGGCAGAATAGTTTTATCTAAACCAAACCAAGCTCTCCAATGCCCACAATTTATGACAGTAATGGAGGACTTGCTTCATTCTCATCTCACTGCTTCAGCTGTATCATGTAAATTTTTGTGGTGCAGTGTTGCATCCAAATTTCCAGGTTTCTCATTTTCACTACTGTCGGACTTTAAAGTCATTTATCTGTATGTGTTCAAGAAGGTGGTGAAATGAGGCTGTGGTCACAGCACTTACCCTTCTTCCTAATGCCTTTATCCCTCGCCACCAGTCCAAGTCCCATCATCTTAGGCCCTGCACCATAGATCTGTAGCTTCTTCAGTTCTGGGTTCTTCTCTATGTCTTCCTCTGTAGGTTCAGGCTGTGGATAAAAGGTACATAATTAAGGGACAGATAGATTGCAGGTTCTCTCCAAAGCACACAGAGCAAAGCAAGGGTCTAGGCCAAATGCAGAACAAACAGCTAAAACGTGAGAGCATAGCAATGAATCACAAGAGGGGATTGTGCTAGGTTAGAAAGTAAGGAAACGTTAGCCTACATCACAGTGAAAGCTGAAAGGTTAAGACCCAACACCATAACACACAATCACCAGCAGTTGCAACCATACAGTTAGGGTGGGGTGTCATTTAGTTTTTATTGATTATGATTCCAGTTTTTAAATCCAATCCTTGTTGTTCTTAGTGTATTGTTTGGATAAGAAAACAAGTCAAAAAAAAAAAAAAAAAAAAAACTTTTCATATCCACTAATGAGTTTGTTTTTACTTGATTTTGACATGTTTACCGCAGCTGAATCTGAGGCATTACGACCACTGAGCAGGAATTTAGGAGTAGTTGCTGTAATCTGGTCTTAAGATGTTCTCTTCCTATCGTCTTACAGTCTTTGGTCTGATTATAACTTTTTGGGGGGTTAGAGGTGTTTCTTGTTCCGTGTCAAACTTTTCTCAATCCAAAAGTACTGTACTGAATAAGCAAAGTTTCATCATAGTACACGCTCACTATGAACAACAGTGGGACAGCAGTATGAAGAACGGGCACTGTTATCTCAAACTTGGCTGACCCCATTTGGTCTTGCCTCGATCTCTAAAATTCTTGGATTTGGACAGCTCTGCCACTGCTACACTCTGGACCCCTACTGGTAAGGCAAAGTTTAGGAGTATATAATACCACAGTCAGCGATTTAAAAATGTAATTTCATCCTCTCCTCTGTCTCTGCTGATGGTGTGAGATTTTCTACTGGAGAGAATGAGGGGCTGGTTGGTCTCAGCCTCAGAGTCTACAAGAATTCAACTAATTTGATATACATAGCTAATTAACCTCAACAATCACATAGAATTAGCGTCTTTTCTTTCAGCTTGCTTGCAACAATGTGCTAAAATTAGCATAAGGAGCCCTGTATGGTGTAATGGATGAGTCAGGGACAGCCAGCTGACCACATGCAGAGCAGCTGAAGATGGCACTCTTCTGCAAGATTGCATTCTGCTTGTTCAACAGATGTTTGATAAACTGTTCGTACTGCAAAATGTGCCAGTAACGTCTCCATTACCGGCAGATTTTATTGCACGCATCATTAACAAACACTGTCGAGGAAAATGTAACCTCGGGTCCATTTCATTCTCTCCCGTGTCCTCTGTCTGTGTGTGTTTCAGGAACTCAGCCATACCCTTGTGTAAACAGTGATCGACAGAGAACAGAGGAGAGCAGGGAGAGGTAAATATCACCACTCAGAACCAGGTCTCGAGTGCCATCGCTAGTCCACATCATGATCTGCATTGTCGGCCATAATTATCGGCTGAAATTCCATCATTGGAACAAAAACATTAATGTTTTACTTATTATTCAATGATACATCAATTTGCCCCTGATATATTGCTTATCCCTACTTTTATTTCGCATTAACTTTTTTTAAGCTCTCGTCCACCCCCCACAAGGTTAAGAATCGTGGTTGTAGTGAATGCATTGTCATTTTAGACATCATTAAATTATTTTAGGGCAGTCATTACATTTTAGTTTCACTATAATCTTTTGAGGTTTGACCACAGTTTCGGGCACTAGTTCCAGTCACCCATATGATTGCAAATCGGCAACGCAGACAGAAACAAAGGTCTTAACATCCCTTTCAGTAATCAGTCAGTAGAACTGAAAAGCACATAAAAGCAGAACAAAATTCATGACTGGAATATATTTAGGACAGCTTGCATCTCAGAACTGTCTCTCTAAACATTTGTTTAATGCACTTTCACTCTGGAAGTTTAGTCCTAATCTGTGAGAGAGTCGGCGAATAATGTGATCATATGAGCACTTTTCTTCCCCACTCAGATGAACACCAAGAACCCGGTAGTCCACATGTAGTCAGAACACAACCTGTATTCTCACAGCAAGAGAATTCTTGCATGCATGTCATGACGACATTAATTAGTGCCATTTATAGCACAAAAACTGGACACACACAGTGCTGTAAAAGATGCCATTCGTAAGATGCCATTCGAGACTCTTTTCCAAGAGGGGCATGCTTGTTTATACAGTTGCAGATGTTAACTCTGGCTGTCTGTTCTCGGTTCTGTATTTTCTGCATACATACAAAAAAAAAAAAAAAAAAAAAAAAAAAAAAAAAAAAAAAAAGAACCACCCCAAAAACACCCAACCCTTTTCCAAAAAAAAAAAGAGAACACAAAAAAAAAAAAAAA
>JBBMJY010000012.1:20024567-20046701 GCA_037833715.1 Toxotes lorentzi
GGCCATTGGGGATTTTTTTCCAGGGGGGGAGTGTTGTTTTGGAGGGTGGTGGGGGTGAATTTTGTTTTTTTGTTTTTGTTTTTGTGTTTTTGGAACAAAAAAAAAAAAAAAAAAAAAAAAAAAAAAAAAAAAAAAAAAAAGGTGCACTTTCCAGGCACCTGAACTTTGTTGACCAAGGGAGATGGGAACTGAAAGCAGCAGACAACAAAACAGATTACATATAGACAATAGCCGAAACCTAGGGAAACTTCAAGGCCAAGAACAATTACGTGCTGACTAAAGGTAATACTCCATTGGTTTAAGACTCCCATCTGTCATCAAACTATGGTGCTCTGTAAGTGAAAACCTATTAAATGAAACCTACTGGTCTTCTGTGTGAGCGCACCCAAAAGAGAACGCATGCAGCCACACTCTCAGCTGCTGTAGTGAGTGGACAGCAAGGCAAGACAGCAGAAGTGTAAAGGCACACAGACAGCCCGGCATTACAAGTCCAGTACGACCACAGAGAAAGAGCATGAGTCAAAGAGAGAAAGCTACGGAGCAAAACAGCCAAACAACTACACTAGAAAAATGTTTGGCAATTTGGGATAAAGTGAACGTTTCTCCAACAGCCTACCGTGATCTGTGCCATTTAGGATATCCGAGACATTTGTTATTAGCAACCTTGGCACTAGGATTCAAATTTGTTCACATTCATGAATTCAATTCTTTTTCAGTCTACAATGAAACACATAAAACCGCAAGGACAAGGCCCCAAAACACCTTTGTCCAACATGAGACTACACATTCTCATTTTAATAACATTTCTAGAGCCTGTTCATGAAGAACCAACAGCTTAAATAAAAACAGAGGAGAACAGGCTAGAGGGAAATCTTCCTCTCTTTGGTCATTGTCTGATCTCAAAATCAAAGTACATGTATTATAATGCCACAGAGGGTTTTTATGGCAACATGTCTGCAACAGTCATGTGGCCCTATTATGGGCTGCCACCCCCTTGACATCAGGGGTATGACTGCATGTTAACGAAAATGTTTGAGTGGTTAGTTAAAATAAAAAAAACAAAACATCTAGACAACTTGAGAAGGGGTGAGGTGGTCTAGGAAAAGAGGCAGGAGGAGAGCAGGGGCGGAAGGTGAGCTCATATGCTCAAGAGGCAGTACCGCAGAGATGAGTTGAGAGCCAGTGGTGAGAGGATGGGGGGCCAGATCCTCTGGACCCTGCAAGGGGAGACAATAACAGCAACAATAAACTAAGACAAGAGGAAAAAGGAGATGAGAGAGGAGGGGAGAGAGCCTGGAGAGAACAGAGCCAGTAGTGGTAGGAAAAAATATCACTGGGACACATTATGAGACAAGGGTCACATTTGATGTGGGATGTATTAAGTCCAATAGGAAACTTTACGGATCTAAATTCTTACTTTCAAATTATTTTTTGCAATTTTGGGATATCTTATAATACTCAACATTAGTTTACACTGCAGTCTGACAGACCACTATGTTCTAGAAATGTACTGATAATTTTGTGTGTTTTCTGATGAACAAGATGAACAATTAAAGATACATTAAATGTTAACTGGGAAAAAAAATGACTGTTCTTATCTTGGACCCTGACGCTTCAAGTTGCCACCAACAACTGATAGGTGATTCTGCTGTAGCACCTACATGATTCATTTGAAATGGGGCAGCTTTGGAACTAAACAGAAATGAGGCTGGAAAGGTGATTTTGCTTATGGGAATGTCCTGCTGGTGGCAACATCCTAGAAAAATTGTCCAAAATTGGATTCTTTATGATACATGGCTATTAAATGGCAATCACAACTGGAATGCTTAAAAATGGGCTCAACTGTTAATGAAGAAATTCTAAAAACTCAGGATATTGCACAAGCTATTTAAGTAATGAGAATGAAAAATGAACCAATATAAAATGCACTGGATTTCACATGGAGTCCCATTACTGATATTTGTTTGAATACTTCTTATTTATCATTCATTATCATTATGTCAATCATCTGATGACATCTGGAGACATTTAGAAAAAAAAATCTGCATCAAATTTAGTTTTGTTCCCATGAATTCAGCATTTAACTAAATATGCAAAACATAAAATGTATTCCAGCGTAAAAACAATGAAAAAATAAAAACAAAATCCACTGTCGAGCCTTACGTATTCAAAGTATGATGAGTAGGTCATTAAAACCTCGGGGGTGGGGGTGAGGTGTGTGGGTGAGTGTGTGAAGAGGGGGTTAGGGTAGGAAATGAAGCATCATTAGCTTGTAACAAGCATAAGGTAAAGGAATGTAGGCTGGTCCACACACTGTACTTGAAACAGAAAAAAAAAAGTTTTATAAAAAATATGGGGCCTATGAAATAAACAGTTGTGTGCCTACTGTGGGGATGGAAGAGAGTGACAGAAACAAAGCAGAGAACAAAATAAGCCAGCAGACAGCAAAAGCAGAATTAAGCACAGCAGCATGGCGGGATGGAGAATAAGCAGGCTGGGATGCGCTCTGAGTGCACCATCACATTTTCCTGACACTACGCTGTAACTCATGCACCAGGGCACATTGATAAGCACAGAAAAAAACAGTTAATAACAAGGCAGCACGGTAAACACCAGAAGATTGTCATCCAACACCTGTGTAGATTGTTGGCTTAGCTTTTTGTTAGCCTGTAAAAATGTAAACTCTGTCACTATTGATTTGACTCATCTACAGGCAGATATTAAACTATTAAATGGTACTAATACTTTAAATGTTAAACAAAGGAGACTGCCAGTCTTCTTTGCTGTTCAGTCCAGATCACCAAATAGCAAGTATATATATCTACTGTACACTGGTTACAGTCCTGGAAAAAAATTTTTCAGAAGTTCTTTTTTTTGGTTACCATGTGTAGTTTTGCACATTAATTAGTGGAACTCTAATGTATGTTAGAATGAAACTGTGATTACCAGATTGCAATTATTTCAACAACAAATACAGGTTATATCGTCAGTGGCAGTGATTCTGATATGGTGGTGGTTTAAGTCCTGTGAGAAACCATCACTGATTAAGCAACTATAGATAAAGACAGCCTGAAAACCTAACAGTTAAATTCATGTGAAGGTGGAAATTCACACCTTTAATACAGTGGCAGAGCTGAAAGAAATTCCTCTTTAACAGACCAGCTGCACCAAACCGATGTGATTTTTGTGGCCTTGAAAAGCATTATACGAGGGGTGATTGATAAGTCCACGGCCTAATGTAGAATAAGGCAATTTTAGAAAATCTAGCAAGTGTATTTTTAAAACAGTTCCCTCCTACATTTACACACTTAGTCCAGCAGTCGAGCGGCATACAGATCCTGAAGCGACAACGTCATTATTGGTGTCAAAATGGTGACCACTGACTTCCTTCTTCATCTTGGGGAAGTGTCAGTAATCTGAGGTTGCCTAATCAGCCCCTACTTGGGTGATAAGCCCTTGAGACAGTAGTGCATGAATTCATGAAGGCTGTGCCCATTTTCTGGGACAGTGCTAACCAAACAGAATTACCACAAGAGTTCTTAACTTCAAAAACTTTCTGCCTAAACTTTGAAAGGGTTGAAATGCACATGCATGCAACGAGAGCTGTAGAACTCATCTCATTCTACCTTAGGCCACGAACTTATCGATCACCTCTCGTATAAAACAAAAATTTTATTTTCCCCAAATAAATCCATTTCTAGGCTTCATCTTGAGGCCAGCAAGGAATATGGAAACGTCATCCAAAAAAATCTATTTAAGTGACAAAGTACAGCTCAGTACAGTGTTACTTGTCTCAGAAATATGCAAATTTGGTGAATGACAAGTAAAGATAGGTACTCTCACTCACATCAGGCTGACACCGGTTTGCTCTGCGCCCGTAACTGCTCATTTTGGATGGCTGCACAGACTGTCGCAGGGGGATGGAGTGGGGCTTGTACTCTTTATCCACATCCTCACCATCGTAGTGCTTTGGCTTGCAATGCTAGAAAGTACATAAAAAAAGAGAGATTAGATTAATTCTTCATATGGTGACCAAGCTTCTCTTCACAGATCAACTCATTTTGAATGCTATCTATTTGATGATCAACCCTGGTAACACAAAAAAGGACAGATGAGAGTGTGTAGTGATACCGGCAGGCTGGCACCAGACTGGAACATCTCAAAGGGGTACACGATCCTCTCATAGTGTGAGCGCAGCAGAGACCCTATGTTCTTGCCTGGAGGGTAGCCAAGCCTCTGGGCCACACGAGCCCAGCGCCGTTCCTTACAAACCATCTCAAAACCTCCTTCATCTGTTACAATCTGGAAAAAAATGTATTTTTGGACCATTTTAGCAAATCTTAGAAAAGGAACAAAAGCAACCAAAATCTGCTTGTGAAATTTTATCTTCTGAGTGAGAACAACTCAGTTCACACTAACCTTTGAAAGGCTGAAAAGATCAAGGATGCGTCTTTCAATATGTGGGATTTTCAAGGAGGATCCCTGGATCTCCCAAAACCTGGCGATGCGGTCCAAATAATTTAGCTTCACTCTGGTCTCCGCCTAAAATGAGATGCATGGACGACCACAAAGATTACTATGGCTAGTTCCATGAATAACTTCAATTGTCTGTCAACAATCTACAATGTGAAGGGAAAAAAAGAGGAACTTACCTCCAGCTCATTCAGCCTTTGGATGCGGGGTGTGAAACGAAAGCTATCCAGCTCCACTGAAAATGGTGGCTGCCAGTCCTTGGAGGGAGCAAAGACGTACAAATTAAACTTATCTATATAAGAAAAGAACAACTCCAGTAATTTCTACTTCAATGCTGACCTCTATCATTCAGGGATCTTACTAAAAACAGCAAATGAACATGGGAGATTAATGAGATGGTGAGCTTAGTTTGGGCTTAACCCTGGTTTAACCCTGGCTTTCAGGCTCAAGAGCTTGGCTCAGCTTTAACCAGGAAGGATAACCTAGGCTGCCTACTAAAGAGCAAGTGAAGTTCACACTATCAACATTTGAGGGCCTATCTTCTCACCAGTTAGTAGTTAGTAAAACAACTATTTTATATATAACTGCATTATTATATCCACCAAGCCCTAAAGATCAGTGATAAGGCTTTAATTCACAATCGTACACCATTTGCAGTTTAATTCCAGTAATCCTCTCTATCCTTTGCTGCAGCTTTACTTCTGTTAGATGATTTATTTTGTAATTTAAGTCTTGTAACAATGTATTGTCTATACTAATACAATTTTATACTATACTTTATATAGCTGTTAGCTAATTATAGTGTAGATTTTCTTCCTTTTCATTGCTGTAGATATTTTTGTTTCCATAGTTCATTTCTGTGTAAATATTCTACATATGTAACACTGCTGAATCATTATTCTTGCCTTTGCACAAACATCCAGGGGAATCATTAATTTGATCAAATATCATACTAAACATGCTGCTCTTTTTATGTTATGAAATTAATGCTAAAAATGACATATTGATCACATTCAGAGCAGGACTACACTTGAAAACCAACTTTGTCAGACTGGTTAGACAGGATCACCAAGGTCATGTTTTGTAAAGCCTGCAAACTCAAAGATGGTTTGACACAAAACAAGGAAAAATAGATATGTCATCCCTGTTGCCAGAACTGATGGAGCTTCTCGGGTGACTGAAGAAAAATCTTTAAAACCAAAACTGCAAGCCGACCTTAAGCATGATAAACATTTCATACAGAACGCAGAGAACATTTCTTCAACATAATCCAAGCATAAGCAAATATTTACTGGTGGAGGTCGAATTTTGCAGATTCCAGACTTCTCTGCAATTGGACGTATCTTGGCGATGTAGCCCAGGGGATCCTGAAACTCCTCCCATGATGGCTCAAATACTGGACACTCCGGAGGAGGTACAAACTCTTCCCCTTCCATTGCCCTGACAACAGGAAGATCAACAATGCATAATGAGTTAATGAACTGTAACAGACTTACTAATGGGTATAAGACATCATACATTTTATGTATGTAATGCTTGTTTTTGTTTTGTGGATAACAACTTAAAACCCTAAACCTTGCACACAATTTAAAGTCACTTCTTTATAACTTAATGGTGTCCAGTTCAGAGTGGTGTAAAGTCAAAAAGCTGTGAGGAGTGGATTCTTGGTAAGTATGTTCACTGGCCAACATACTGCCTTCAGAAATTACACTGACACATATCTCATTAAATGTTTCTACTGACAGCAAACTGAACCAAACAATTTGTGGAGAGATTCAATTTTATAAGGGCAATGTAAAGTTCAATGATAAGTAAAACTGACCATAAAAAAACAAATTATTCACTTAGTACAAAAGGTTACAGGCTTTGTTTACTCTTGCCAACTCACTACTTCCTGTCCTAGCACAACACTGTAAAACTGACCGCTTTATATGTACGCCTGTTAGTTCCTCTACATGCATTATGGCCAACACTTAAGGTAATGGTCAATAACAAGAGACACGGGGAACCCCAAAATGAGTATTTTTTTTTTCATCAAAGTGGTCCTTGTTAAAACCCCCTCCCCCAACATCAGACAACAAAACAAATGCCATGCTCTGGTGAATCAACAAGGCCCGATGTGGAAAGGGGGCAACAATTTTAAGTGATGTTTTATCAGTTGCAGTACAGAAAAACAATGAAACGATTTAAACACAGAGGTGATGGAAACATTTGTGTATGTCCCCAAGCAATAAGCACTTCTTTGTATAATCTGTCAGTGAAGAGTCAAAGAAGCGTATTCTGTGAATCAAGAGGCATTCCTTTAAAAAAAAAAAGTCACAACAAAAAAATCAAAAGACCTTGATGCTGAGACTTCTGTGGCATGTATCCCATACTATCTGATTCTTAATGGGCCTTGGGACAAACAATGGCGTGGAGGCCATGAACCCTAAGGTACAGAAGGCCATAAAAGCATCACTGCTCGCAAGTGGGCTGGGCTAGATTGATTAGAAAGCTTTGGAGAGACAAATGACAACAAATGCACAATTACTCGACTGCAGAAGCCCAATAGTCACGCTTAAATGTCGATGTTGTTTGAATTCACTCATTAATACAAATGAATGTTAGCTGACAACTGTTAGCTACTAGCTACTAAACTTGGGAGAACTGGCGTTAAAACTAACCTTTACCTTCCAACGACAGCCATAACCAAAAAAAAATGAAAGAGGAAAAAGCCCCCAGCTCAAATGTTAATACTGGGTTAGCTAGGTGTCAGTCATGTATCCTCTTCGGGCAATCAAGAAGTCTATTTGTGTCTATTGTTCATCTATCATCTAACGCCGCTTGTAGCTAACGTTAGCATCGAGGCCTCCACTTCTTCTCAGCTCAGTCCCCTCGCCTCCCACCGTTTTAGATAACTAGCTAGCATTAGTTAGCTAACGTTAACTGGGTGGCAGAGAAAACTAACAATATAACCCCAAACAAGACAACACTCGTACTCAAATCGACGCTAACAACCAGCTGGGTAACGCTGCTCTCATACATGTATGTGTAAAAAGAAATTCCACATGCGGTTATTTGTTGACCCCTCTGCATTACAATGTCTCGCTGAATTCCTGTGACTGACCCAAAGACACCTCGATGTCCCGGGGTATGATAGGGCTGGTGGCCGCTCTCCTTCCTCTGTTGTTGTGATAACTGGTGGTTAGCTAACGTTGGCCAGCTGTGCTCGGTCCAGTTGGCTAGCTACCGCTGCTAGCAAAGTTGACCGTTTTTCAGCCTCGGTTCTCCATATACTCCGCTCTGCCAAACGACACGGGTTCAAAACATGGATGGCCGGGGTTTTACTAGTAAACGAGAGTCTCAAACTTTATCAGTTATGTCGCTATCAATCATTTTCCGACCAACATCATCACTCTCTTCTGGCCATCCTATCTTTCTTGACGAGACGCCATCTTAATTTTTTCTCACGACCGAAGCACAACCTCGAATCTGCACACCACGTTCGTCACGTTTACACCCTGAAAGTAGTACCCACGCATGTAAATAAAAGCCATACAATTACATCAGCTGTGGTAGAAGTACACACAAAGCCCATACCGAAGTTGAAAAAAAAAAAAAAGCAAAAGCACAGCGGAAATATACTCGCATTACAAGTAAATTACACTAAAAAGTAAATTTAATCAGTCTAAATTAATTGTAAAAGTTCACCATCGCCTATAAAAAGAAAACGTTCTCATGTGGCTCCATATAACTGTCTTAATCTTCTTGTGTTATGTCTCGACAGAACTGGTTAAAGTGGAGTGAAACTAGCCATCTTTATATTCAGTTTAGTTTCAGTAAAGTATCTATCTATCTTAAAATGTTTAATAATTTATACCTTTTCATACACTGCCTATAAAAAGCACTCACCCCCTTGGATGTTTTCCCCTTTGATTGCTTTTATTAATGGAATCATGGTCAATATCATTTGGCTTTTTTAGTCAAGAATAAATAAAAAAACCTCTTTAATGTCAAAGTGAAAATACATTTCTACAAAGAAATGTAAACTAATTTAAACTATATAATGTAAAATAAGTGATTACATAAATATTTACCCCTTTAAAGTGACTGACCAAATTCAAGGAAGAGGTCCAGCCATTAGGTGCTAGTAGTGTCACAATTAGTGAAATGGAGATCACCTGAGTACAGTGAATGTGTCTCAAGTAATTGCAGACACCTGTGTCTGGAAGGTCCAGTCACTTGTCACTCACTATTCCTTGCTACAATTACACCATGAAGACAAAAGAACACACCAAGCAACTCTGAGAAAACGGTTATCAAAAACTATAAATCAGGGGATGGATACAAAAAAAATCCCAAGTCACTGAACATCCCCTGGAGTTCAGTTAAATTCATCTTTAAGAAATATAAGAAAAATGGCACATGTGTAAATCTGCTTAGAGTAGGCTGTCCTCACAAAGTGAGTGAATGTGTAAGAAGGAGACTAGTGAGGAAAGCCACCAAGACACCTATGACTACTCTGAAGGAGTTAAAATGCAGTGTCCAGATGTGCAAGCCTGATTGAGACCTATCCACACAGACTCAGCGCTGTGATTGCAACCTAAGGTGCATCTACTAAATACTGACTTTAAGGCGGTCAGCATTTATGCAGTCACTTATTTTACATTAGCCTATATATTTTTAATTAATTGACATTAGAAATCTGTTTTCACTTTGACAAAGAGATGTTTCTTTTTGGGGGATTTTTGTAAATTGTTGTCAAAAAAGCCAAATTATATTGATGTCATCTTATTATGTGCCAAATAAAAACTTGCATAGCTGACATAGCTCATATTATATGGTTACAATGCCCCTTATAAACTTGGGATCTCCTCTGTCATCTTGTGATAGATTTTCAATGTGTTTATTTTTCTTACTAATGTCATCATGTTCCTTATTTAGACCAATTTAATGGTGGAAACAGACTTTAATAGCACATAAAAACTACACACACAGGCCGCTTCACTGCAAGGACACTTTAATTTATCAGAAGCAATAAATATTCACATCTCAATTCTCTATTCTTTCAGTACACATAATACATACACAAAGAAAAAATTTAACTCATTTGTTTAAAATAATATCAATAAGCGCACTGACAGATAAAGTTTTTGATAATTTATATCATGATAACTCATTCTCTCACCTTCAGTCTGAAATAATAAGAAAAGAAAAAGAAGTCAGCGTCTCCTACCCCTGTCCCTCTTTTATATGTACATACTTAGTGGCACTCACATGCACGCACCTGAATGCAGACTGGGAGCAATTCATCCCATAGTTATGATAAGAAGCCTATGTATAGTATAATATGTACATTCAGGTTTATACAGTACAATCTATTCAATAAGTGCAGATATATTCATGCAAGAGTCAAAATGGACACCATAAAAAGAAAAAGCTAGCCAACACACAATTATAAAATCTTCATTTGACATTCATGACGCTCTCCCGTAAAATCCCTTTCTTAAGGATTCAGATCTTCATGAATTTCTTCATTTCTTGCAGTAGCTCCTTCCACAGATTTTTCTCCTGAATCAGAATATATGTAGTTTTCCCTTGGTAATCAATGTCACTGGAGGTAAACCACATCAGTGCTTAATTTCAACCTCAAAAATTGCAGTAGCAAAAGGGGTAACAGTTACACAAGGGGTCACAGAAAAAAAAGAGAAGGGAATACAGTATGTACCTGTAGGCTATGTTACATTCTTGAATCTTGTTATATTTTTTTTAAATAAGGAGCCCTCAGCAGGATGCCAAGGCATCAGAAAATACAATAAGAGATTTCTAAAAGTGGCAGGGGAGGGAGGATTAGAAGAAGGCCATTTCTGACTTAAGACATCACGTGTGCAAAACCACAAAAAAAAAGCGTGCTTCTTCAAAACATAGAAAAACACACAATGACTAAATATGATGACTGCGAGGAAGTGAGCATAGTTGCCCTGTTTAATTATGAGGGAATGGCATTTTCCAAAATCCAGGTCTTTCTCCACAGCCATGTTTCTTTTTCCTTCTTCCTTAACTGGGAGCCTCCTCATAAAAATCAAAAATGAAACATTAATTCAGATCCACTCTGTAAGTTCAAGTTTTGTTTTTCACCCCATTTGAGAAATTGTGCCCCTGTTATGCTCGCATCAAAGAAAACAGAAAAGGAGGAATATTGTTGGTGCTCAAATTAATTTGAACAAAACTAAACCTCATTCATTATTTTCAACAATCAATAATACTAATTATTAAAAAATATGAACTCAATGGAAACCATGGTACTATGGAAATAAACCACACTTCACATATCTGAACACCCTCTAGTCATTATGGCAAACTGAGGGAATTTATATGTGCATATACTCTCTATAACCATGTACAAACATCTGCTGATATAATTAATCACTGATCAAAACAATTATTGGACAATATTCATCATACTCATAGCAGGTATAATATCAATAAAACAGCAATAAGCTTCAGAAACATTCAAAATATATTATTGATTGTATTGTTGATTCCCATACCCCACAAGGAATGCATCATAAAGCCAGGTGGCTCCTGTTGACATGTAAAAGACCATTAAGCAAAAGACTGTCAGGAAACCGTGCACTGGTTTTAAAGTTTAAGACAAAGCAACGTATCTGAGGTCTTCTTTAGAAAAAAAGATGCCTGTCAGCAAAGCAGAACCTGCAAGAGTGGACGGAGACATCATGAAGCCAAGTAAATTATTGCAAAGTCAAGGAACATTTTTTTTTTTTGCAACTCTCTCTGCTGTTTTTAATGCCAAACTCCACTGGAATGCATTTCATGGTTGAGTCTTTATTTACATCCCCATGTAAGTGACTGGATATATATGGTCTCCATGTTTCCAGTGTCACATTATTACATCTTGGTAACATACATGTGAATAGTCTCATACAGATTCAACTAGACTTCAGACAATTAAAACTGAGGCAAAATATCTAGATAAAGATATAGTTTCATCTTAGATTATATGGCTATAAACTTTTGACATTGTATGTGGAAATGTGAGGGGTGTTTGTTCCTGTGGATGTGCACATATATGTGTGCAGGTTTCAAGGATGTGTGCACGTGCTATTTAGCTCTAGCTGTGCTTTTTATCTCCACCTACATGTGTGGGAAACGGAGGTGAAAGTAACAGAGACGAAGCAAACTGCGTTTCCTCTTGTCACTAGCGCTGCTGCTGTTACTTTCTGTCCTGGCAGACTTGGTTCTGGCCCTGGCTCTGCCCACCTCCCCCACTCTATCATCTGACCTCTGACCCCTGGGGACCCACATCCTGCTCACACCACGGTACTTATCCGGTTGATAGGCTTGGATTTGGAGCTGCCCCCTGTACCTGTCGCTCCAGCCCCCGTCACCTGCGGCCCCTGCTGAGGCTGCCCGGGGTGCTGGGGGGGGTGAGGGGAGAGAGGTGTAAGAGGGGTAAGGGGGGACGAAGGGGGGGGTAAAGGGGAGTGTGGTGGGGGAGGGGGGATGGAAGAGAGAGGAGGGTACTGGGGCAGATACGGGGCGGCGGAGGCTGCGTGATGCGCATTGACGGAGGTGGAGGGTAGATTGTGGGGCAGAGTGCCGAATATAAAGTGTGTTTGGTGCGTAGAGTGGCTGGCTGGGTGTGGTGTGTGCACGTGTCCGGGGTGGGTTTGGGAGTGTGCGTGGGGGTGCGGGTGGGAGTGAGACAAGGTTAGTGGAGGTTTGGTACCAGGGCCGCCGCCCCCTCTGACAGAGTGTGTGGGCTGCGCGTGGTAGAGGGCGAACTGTGGGTTCTGGGAATGTTGGGAGAGAGGAGAAAGGGGGGGGGGACATCCCACCACCATGTTGGCGTAGCGACCCGGAAGCCCATGCTGGGAGAGCTGGGAGAGATGGGCCAGCTGTGGGTGCTGGGCGTGCGGTGGGCCAAGCGGTGGACGACAGGGTAGTGGGCCTCTCTGTATAGTATGAGGGGGCACACCTTGCAAAGGAGGAGGGACAGTTTGGATATGGTAGCGATGGTGATGGTAGTAAGGTGGTGGGGGCTGCACGGTGCCCGCGTGACAGTACTGTGCGTGCAGCGCCTGGATCTTGGAAGGGCCCCCCTCCAACTGGCACAGAGATGAAGGGGAGTGAGGAGGGGGCCCTCCCGTAGTCAGTGGGGGGACAGGTGCGGGGTAGGGTGGCCCCGGTGGAATAAGGGGCCCTGGTGGTTTGGCGCGTTTGCTGCCGAATAGGGAGCCCAGGAAGGAGCCGCTGTTGTTGTTGCTGCTCCCCCCAGGGCCGCTCCCCGCTCCTGTTCTCTCTACACTGCTGGAGACTCCCCCAACTCCTGTCCCAGCAGTGGTATGTTGCTGCCCCGGCCCACCCCCCACCCCCGTTCCGGGGCTCAGGATGGGGCGGTGAGGCCGGAAATCTTCTGTTCCGTAGCAGCCAGGGACCACACCTGGCACTGGGTAGCGCTGGTGAGGTTGTGGGCTGCTAATGATGGAGCCCTGGGAGGATAAAGTATCATCGTGCTTTAGAAAACTCACTGGAGGATTTCAATATATCCCCTGGTCCCACTTACATCAAGACATGCTTGGGCAAACATGAACACTCACAGCCATGCAAAGGGTGTCAGTGAAGGAGAGATACATGTGCACACACACACATGCATGTACACGCGCACACCATCTATATGCACACTGTACACACACGGAGCGTGCTTGGGAAGGTAAAGCACCAGTAAGGGGAAATGTAGGTCTAATAAAGGTTAGAAGTCTACATCTAGCTTTGCTGAGACTTACTTCCATGGTACTGTCCAGAGAACCAACACTGTTCCTGCGACCACGTTTCCCTGCACCCCCGCCAGGAAGAGTCAGGTTAGCAAAGAGTGGAAGGTTGGAATGTTTGTTCACATGTGTTTTTGAAAAAGATGCATAAGCTGTGTCTGAATGTCAGAGAGAAAGAGGAACAGGATGTAGCCATAGAAACAGAAAACAAAATCACAGAGAGAGCAGTGCTACCCAATTCAACCCCGCTCACAGCAAGAAAATGAAATTGACCCTGACCCTGTCTCTGAGGTTCTGTTGTCTCACCTGTGTCCGATAGGTCCCTGAGAGATGAGCTGAGTGCTGTGCGTTTGAGACCCTCACCCACTGAGCAGTTGTCATCAAAACTTGTCCTTCCCAGGGTGCCATTCACAACATCACTCTTCACACCTACGCCTCCTCCAACCACACCTCCAGTCAGTAAGCTGGGCCGCATGACACCTTTCTGTTTCTCCAGCTCCGCTGTAAATAAACACCGAGAGCACAGGGGAATTTAAAATGAGAGAGAGAGAGACACGGTACGCAGAAGAACTTCACCATTTCCTCATAAACAGACACATGCAGAACAGTGATTATACCATCTAAAAGAAATAGTTCACAGTAATGGCCAGTAGATGGGGTACTAACATTCAACTCGATATTTCTCCATCTCTTGCACTTCAGCAATGCTCTCCCTGAGGTCGCTAACAAAGCGGGTGCGGTCTTGCTGACTGGGTGCCATAAAGACAATAAGAACCTTCCTCTCCCCTCCTAGGACTGCTGAGGTCAGGCGGATACCATGAGGGTAGTCTGAGAGGTGCAAACAGAGAGAAATAAAAGCCTTAATCGTCATACAGGTTAATTAAGAATAATTGAAATGTGCAAAACGACAAATGGTTTCTTACATGAGTTCTGGAACATGTGCACTTGCATCTCAACCAAAGGGAAAGATTGTCTGAAACTATAAGTCACTGAGGTTTTCTTCTTCTGGAAGATTTTGGTCACCTGGTAGGTAACATAGTTAGGATATGGTGTTTTTTACAGGGACTTTTAGCTGAAATACATTATAATAGTATCTGCTGTGTCTTAAAAATTGGTGAATGTGAGTCTTACCACCAGAAGGTCATTAAAGAGGAAGACCTCTCGTTGGTGAACTCCTGTCCTCTGAGGTCTATTGGGGTCAGGCACCTCATAGAGCTGGCAGCAACACACCAGTCTGCGATGGGGAAGGGACAGTACCTACATAGACAAAGAATGGAATCTTTAACTAGTAGTGACAACATATCACAAAGGCCTTTATATTGTCTTCTTCAGTCACAAAATGGCTTGTAACTCCACACTCTCTTGTCACAAAAACACAAATAAGTCAGAAAATATTATGAATTCAGTTTGTTCCAGGAAACTCACAGGCTTCTTGCCAACAATCACTCTCTCCACCGCCTGCACTTGGGACACATGGTCATCATTGGTCCGTAGCTCCCATTTCTGTATCCGCTGGTAGATCCCAACAAGCAGGTCCCTGGGTATATCCTGACCATTGTCTACGCCTTGGGTGGAGACAGGGAAAGGAAATTATGTTTATCAAAACTGCTCCGCACAAGTCACAAATTATAGTTTATCTTATGGAAAACATCTAGTTGTATTTGCAGTTTTCACAAACAGGAGGAAGACTTACTACAAAGCTGATAAAAAACAGTAAATTTCTCATTTCTATTTAAAATGCAAAAAAAATGCAAACACGTCTTTTCATCACAACACTTTTTCTGTTATGACAGGTACTGTAATTTCTACAGGTAACCCTAACGAACAGTTACCCAAACACCATATTTAAAAATGCTTTCTAAAAGGTTCGTTTACACATAGTGTCCATAAACAGGAAATTAATACTAGATGATATGTCTTTCATAAAGTCTTGTATCAAGTGTCAGTGTTTTTTTTTCTGTCCAGCAGCACCTCTCAAATTCTTGATGAAATCCTCTAGTTTCATCTTCCTCTCGGCTTTGACGTTGGGACTGTACATGTCTGTGTTGAGGAGGATTATGGCAAAGGCCAAGATGAAGATGGTGTCCGGGTTCTGGAACTGCCGAACCAGGGTTGGATTACACACACAGTATCTCTGACTGCACGAGAGACAAAAACAACATGTTCAAACAAATGAAAATTTCAGTTTTTGTATCAGTCACCAGTCACTTCCTCTTTCTATATTCCAGCACAGACAAACCTGAACGCCTCTATGAGCCTCTCCACCTTTTGGGCTTCTCCCTGAACTTTAATCTGAGCTTGGAATTTCCTCAGAGCGTCATCAAGGTCCATACCTGAGAAGTCCATCTCATCCACCACGCAGCTGAAACACACACACACACAGCAGAGGTCACAGTCTAACCTCTGCACCTGGAGACTAACGTTCAGCCATCCATGCAGATTGTAAATCATGTTAAGGTTGATCCATTTAGAGTTGGCATGAAAAATGTGAGCAGAAAGGTGGTGTGCATATACGCTAATCTGTGTCTGGACTGACTTGGCATAATAACATACTCACTCTAAAACATCTTTGTTGAATTGTTTCTGTCGGTTTCCCAGGAACTCTCCGATCATCTGCCTGCTGAGGCCCTTCCTCTCTAGGATAAAGCGAGCAATCCCAACCGGAGTATCAGATACAAACCCTCTTTCAATCAGGTACTGGATCCCTTTCTCTGGCTTCCTGTAATCAGTGCAAAGTAAACACTGTGTGATCACCATCAAAACAGCTACTCATAGATAATTTTGATTATAAGTGTTACAACTTACTTGTTGAAGAGGTTGAGACCTATGCGGTACTGGCGTCTCTGCACCACATCGCTGTTGAAGGGCGGAGAGTCCCAGCTATGGCGGCTCTCTCTCTGGTAGGTCTGCTTACCCAGAGGGGGCAGAGGCTCCCGCAGGCTGTCCTGAGATGAGGAGCCCGAGCTGCAGTTGACTGTCTCGTTGGAGTTGGTAGTGGAGTTAAGTGAATCATTGTCACCGTCGGAGCAGCACGGCTGCTCCAGACCACCGGGGGGAAGAGCTGTAGAGGAGGAGGAGGACAGAGGGGTGGTGGGAGGCTGCTGTGGAGAGGAGGAGGATGAAGGTGTGTCAGGGTACTGATGGTGGTGGATAGGATGGTGGTGATGGTGGTGGTGAGCCGCCACCTGGTGAGGGATATGTGTTGGTATGGGTCTGCCGGGGGCCCGAGTCTGACCCTGAGCAGCTGCTGTGGAGGACGGGCGGGTGCCTGTGTTGGGGGAGTGTTTGAGGGTTCCCTGAGGGGAGCCGGTTCCTACTCCAGGTTCCTGCTCATAGACAAGCTGTCTGCTCAGAGAACCCCGGTCTGAACGGTCACTCATGTCCACTGAGCTGTCACTGGGCGGCTCAATAGTGAGAAGAGGCAGATGTGCGCCCCTCAGACGATAGTCCCTGCATTCGGTGCATGGGGTGCTGCGCCGACTGTTACTGCTACCCCCTCCCTCGGTGTCCCTGCTGTCCTCACGCCCTCCAACACCACCACCGGGGCCCCAGTACTCTGTATCAGTGCTGCTGGGTGCTCGGTCAAGGGACAAGGGGGAGGACGGCATTCCATCATCCATGTATAGGGTGACGTCACTGTATGACGTGGCCGTACTGTCGCCATGCATACTGAGTCCTCCTCCAGCTCCCCTGGCTCTTTCTCCCAAACCTCTCTGGGAGGATGGGTTGCTGCTGCTGCTCCACACACACTCCCCAAAGTCTTCACTTATCCCTCCACCCTCCCTGCTGCCCTCCTGGGAGTCCTCGCGACCCGCGCGGCAGGTAAGGGCATCGTCTATTGAGTCAGCTAAGGACTTGACCTAGAGGAAACACAAAGGAGTTATTAGGACTAAATACACAGGTGCATTCCTTCCTACTGGAGCATCTCATGTCCTGTAAAGTAACATTTTAGTACATTTGCTTCATGTCTCAAACAGATGTGTAACGCAGCAGATCTACACATAAAATTCTGTGCCAGCACAGGGACCACCAGCCTGTGTGTCAGCCTGGTGGTGCCAGGTTTTATGAGTCCACTTTTGGCTAAGTTTTGCTTTTCGATCTGTTCAGTTCTCTTCTGTCTGTTTCTTTCTCTGCATCTTTATAATGCACTTTCATTATAAATATCTGAACTTGAATGGAACTTAATGACATCGGAAAAGGAAAACCCACAACAATGTTACCTGTTTGGAGAAGGAGTCCTCTAAGTGGGTGTAGTCCCCTGGGCGGTCTGTGTCGGGGGAATGAGGAGGCCCTATGGCCACACTGTGGGTGAAGTTCGTCTGTGTCTGGGCCTGCTGCTGAGGCTGTCGCTCATCAAAGGAATACTGCAGTCTCATGTTGGACAGGATGATGCGTCGTGTCATCCGGCTCTCTGAAGCGGAACTTCTGAGGCGCTCAAAGTTCTTGTTCATGCGATACTGTCTGAACGCTGTCTGAATGGTCCTTGCTGCTCTGCGACTTACAAAGGAGCCACCGTACTTTCTCTCCAGCATCTCAACCTGGCAAAGGATGAAGGAAAAGGAAACAGGGAAGTACTCAGACTACATATTCATTGGCTGGATGTTTTGCAGCCATGATTCCCCACTGAAAGGAATCCATTATCTACATAATGTTTGCAAGTGCTCATAGCACATTTGCAACACAAATGCTCTGACCAACAGTATCCTCAGCACTGATACCTTCTTATCCTGCAGATCTGTTGAGAGTTCATAGCTGTCTGAAAGGGCCTTGCATCTCTTGTTCTCCTCTTCCTCTTGCTTGCGGAGGGCCAGACTCGCAGGTTGGTGGCGTGTTCGTAGCGCCCAGGCCAAACTGGCTGAGCTGGAGGCAGCCACGCATGAAGGGCCCCTGGTACCTGAGGGTGTGCTGCTGTCACTGTAGCGTTCTGAGCCGCGCAGGTAAGGCGTCTGGCCAAAAGAGCTGTCTTTGTGGGTGCCCGTCTCTGGACACGGGGACTCCCCTTCGACACTACACAGAAAGAAGAAGCAGAAGGTCTTAGAATGAGTCATTTGTCAGTAGCCAAAAATTGCACCAAACACTTTGCAGTGTGTTCAGAGAAAACTAGAGAGAAAATGAAAATGTGAGTCCAGTGTCACAATATTTAGAAGTAGAACTGAGAATTTCACACACAAGGACTTACATGTAGAGTTTAGAGCGGCGTGGGACTAACCATCTCTTAGTGGAACTCATGGTGAATTTATATCACCTGTAAAATCTTATTGCTTCGAGACTGTGCCAAATCCTGAGACCTGACAGCATTCCTTGTCTGAATTCTGCACTGATAATCCAACAGACATAAACGTCTCTGCCCTCTATCTTCTTCCTTTAATGAGTCCAGAGGATGGGTTAATATACTACTACGCCAAGCCAAGCCTTGCAGTATTTATTCACTGCCTGCTTCTCACTTTTTTGTTTCCTCTTTCATTCTCTTTCTTTTTCTCAGTATATGCTTGTACAACAAATGCTTCAGTGAAAGCACATTTTGAGGAACCATCAACCACCAAAACACACTCCTCCACTGCCACATACCAGCAACACCATACTGACAGGAAAAACCAGGTTGTTATTTTAGTAGCAGGTGTAAAACCTGCACCTGAAGCTCATTATGAAATATCGTGAGACAAAACACATGCAGTTAACATCTCCTGCCATATTCAGTCTCACTCAGTCTAGCACAGAGGCGTAATAGCAGCTAAGATTTGCAACCAAATCACCAATGAAGTTTGTCTGGATACAAGTGGAATCAATCAGTTGCAGTCAGCACAGCAATAATCACAAAACTTATCAGGATTCAAGTAAGTCCCAAAATCCTCCAGCGTCCCGTTGCGCAAAATCCACAAATCCAGCAAAATCCAGCCTGAATCAAGGAGAACAGCTACAGTCACATGGTCCTGCCTACATTTCCTGCTTGTGCTAGCTGCACCGCCTTCTGTCAGCTGTGCCCTGTCCCATAAGAAGGCAGAGAGCAGAGAGCCAGGGTCAGAGATATGTGGGAGGATTTCATTCAGCATATGAAATAGGAAAATCTTGCATGTGGCATTTCTACCTTTGCAAAGTTGAGACTCAGTCTCACACATTAATACAGATGACCAAAAAAGGACTGAAATGGTGCCTTGTTGACTTTGGCTTTGAGTGGGTCAGCTAATGTCTGGACCGCAGAGATTTCCTGTGTTAGTCTTTAGTTGGTAAAAACAAGAAAAGAAGGAAAAGCCCTCTCAGGGAACAAGGAAATAACTTGTTGGTATTTTAATTGGTCACTGTTTTGATCTTGTAAGTAATACTTGTGAAATAAAAACACCACAGTGAGTTCCTATACCAAGACAGAGGGGAAAATGGTGTACAATGCAGGGTCTTTCAGCAGGACATCCTGTGCCTTCAAGCAACACATGACCTAGCTAAATTATTGTTGAGTCTAACAATAACACAGAGGATAACTCCATTATGTTGCATAACATGAGTCATGCAAAAGCACAGTAAAAAAAAAAAAGACACAATCCTGACATCTACAGGAAAGCACATATCACCACAGCTATGCAAAATTGTAAATATTTAACAAATGCATGAATTTATATTCATACAATTTGCAAGGAATTCATCACAAAATTAGGAAGTTGTGCTTTGTTTCCTTTTTAAGCAAATTAATTACAGGCAACAAGTTGTTGTGCATAACTCCATCTCCCCCTAATTTTTTTTCTCTGCAGCATCATTTATCATTCCTCCTCCTCTGCTCCTTAAATAGAGGAACTGAGAAGAGGGAGGGGGTTGCTTGGTGACGGTTGCTGTGGGACCTTTGTGGGCGGTGAGGCAGTTGTTAGGATGAGAAGCGTAGTTGCCATGACAATGTATTGACTGTTATCACCATTGAGGTGGGTGTTGAAGATGCTCCACAGGTTGTGAATGACAGTCTGCATAATACTTGTGTTGTTACGAAAACAGTTAAAATAACAAAATATATCTATGCAGAATGAGGGGTGCAAATACCGTATTGTCTAAACTTTTTAGTTTATTAAACTGTGGCCGCTTGAATTAAGCATCTTACTTTTAGTAGCTATTTACATATTGTGTTGAATAAACTCTGTGAGAAAAGAAAATTCTTCTTCAGGGCTGCTTGAAACTGCTCCTTTTAAGGAATGGAAACTGGCCACATGAGTGCCTCTGCACAGTGCCAACAGGTAGACACAGGCAGGGACTCAGCTGCTCTGCAACTTCCTGCCATCCACATCAGCAGGCACAGATGGTATTTTCATTCAACTGAGCCACAGAAACCTCAAATGTATGAAACGCAACATTAGGGAGCCACAAGCCTGATTTGATACATTTGTCTTGAAAATCTATAGCTGATTCTTGGATTGATTTTTACCTCAACATCCTTTCATCAAATTTCAGCTGTCATCTGTTCACATGTCAAAGAGAAGGAAAATCAAAATACTTCAGACAAGAATGACACTTTCTCTAGTGGTTTAACTGCCACTGAACCAGAGAGATCGGCTCATCTCCAGCCTATATGCAGTGAGACCTGTGCAAACATCACAGATCTGAATTTCTTCTTCTGAGCCCTGGGAGGAAGATTTTCACAGTGAGAAACTATTAAAGTTCTCCAAGTTTAGTGAAATATAAATTAATTCAGTTTCAGCATAGATTTGTTTTCCTATGCAAGGCCTTGCAACCCACCTCCAAGCATGCATGCATTAAACAAGACTTTCAATTGCTTTTGCCCAAAGCAAGAGCCAGGCAGTAATATACGGTGAGAGCAGGTGAGAATGATATCGAGTAAAAAGTTTGTTGTATAAAACATGAGAGTGGCCATATCGCAGCTGACATCTGCACCTCATTACTTATGTAAGAAACCCTGTATTCCTGTTACAGTTCCAGAGAGACGTTCTCTCAAGAGGCTCCCTCATAAAGACCGGCCCAGAGTTTTACTACCTCCAACCATTTAATTGGAGCCGAAACAGATGGTTGAAATCTAATAAACAAGAGAGTGATCGCTGATAGTGTAAAAAGAATAAAACAAGTGGGCAGAAATTGACAATTGACAACCACTGGCGAGAGAAAGAGGAAAGTGAATGGTTGTGTGCGCTGTAAAGTACAATGTCAACTCCATGCAGTGCCCTGACTCCTGTCCCTCGCTCATATAATATTGATGTGCTGACTGTGTGTGTTTGTGTATGCGCGTGTATGAAAGAGCAGCAGTAAGTCTGACTGCGCCATCGAACCCGCAGCAGGACATGGAGGCCGGGGGATTAACCTCTCTGCTGCCTGCCATGAAGATGCCAATAATTGCATCGATCTGTCTGTTGACTCATTTCCTCCTGAGCATTGACTCAGCACAGTTATCTCATTTCCTTTGTAATTTCCTCATCTCCAAATTTTGTGTCAAATTTGCCATTTGTTCCAAAGCTTATTATCAAATCTATGCAACCCCTGTGGCTCAAATGTGGACTATGAATGATAAAAGAGGCAGAAAGGCCTTCAGCAAGATCCCTAATTACTTTGGTAATGTGTGATCTGATAATATTGACCATTCATTTCGGGACTTGCAGGCAAAACTGCTGCCAAAAGAGATCATAACCACAACTTTGAAATGTTCTCTTCATTGTGAACACAGTTCTACTACTGGAGCAGTCAGTGATCTCTCTGTCACATGTGATCCCACTCTTTCAAATGGCCAAACTGAAAGGAGACAATCAAAATCATTCATAGGTCAGATCGGAGCATTCCTCAACCGCCAACACTCTCCGGCCACTTCACTGTCTCATACTGTGAGCTTCCCATCACTCACTCACACACACACACACACACACACACACACACACACACACACACACACACACACACACACACACACACA
>JBBMJY010000012.1:20046801-20068029 GCA_037833715.1 Toxotes lorentzi
ACACACACACACACACACACACACACACACACACACACACACACACACACACACACACACACACACACACATTGCTCCCTTCTTTGTGTGACCCAGAACTTCCAGTTTAAAGCTCAGTCAGACTCTGAGGTTTTGTCAGCAGTGGACGCAACATCATGTTAAACCCAAGTAGGGAATTAACATTCAAAAGTCTTCTATAACCGTATTCTTTGCATTGCTACGGAGTGATGCAGCTGGAAATTGCTTTGTAAGCACAAATCTATCAGATAATCTCTGGCACTGAAGCGAGGAATAAATAAATAGATAAGTTTTGTATATACAGGCGTGTGGAGAAAATCATGTAAACTTTCTCCTCCTTTCTTAGTATAGAGATAGTTTGTCTGTATTTGACATCTGCTGCAACTAAGATAAGATAAGAGATAAGATAAGACTTTATTGATCCCCGGAGGGAAATTAAGTAACTACTTTCAAGACCGTTCTCAATGACAAACTATACAATTTTGATGTGTTTTGACTGGTTCACTTCCAGGCTGGGTGCCACTGATTTGGCCTCTTCAGAGTTTGTGCTCACATATCAAATCACATATCCCCTGTAGTTGACAAATCCTCCTAATGGGTATTCAAGCTAGCACGACAACTCTTTGTGGCAGTGTTTGTAATTTTAACTAATGTACCTAAGACTTAAAGTCATTTTTCAAGAAGTGATTATGTTATTTGTTCTGCAGCTGTTTGCTGTATATGCGTTTCCTTAAGAGGGACACCCATGACTGGCAGATTATTACTTTGAAAGGCATGTAATCTGTCATCTGAACGGCATGTACACTCTGTCACACAGGTGACTGTCCATTGCCCATTTATCACCATTTACGTGCCAGTTTCTCCCCAAAATGGCTTCTTTCTTTTAAAAACACATGGCATGTTGTACAAGCCGCCGGTCTGTTATGATTCAGTTTCATTGTACCTGCGCGCAGCACAAAGGCAGAAGGTAATCTACTGTACAAAACACGTCATGTCACTGCAGTACAGGCCACTTTGCAAATACACCAGTGTAAAAAGTAACATCATCTCTCAAAGGCACCAAACTAAATAGTCTTTTGTGACAGTTTTACAAGGGAAAGAAAAGTGAAAAAAGCTGAGTTCTTACCATGCTGCTACTGTCAGGGAAAGGTCCCGCACTAACTGCAGCAGCGTAATAACAAACACTCCCTCTCTCTCTCTCTTTCCCTGACTCTCTCACTCTTTCATTTTCTCTCTTACACACTTTCACACTGGCTCTTGTTCACCCTGCAGAGCTGTACAGGCTACATTCTTAGCAGTCTTTTGACAGCTGTGAACTTCCCTCACCCTGCCCAGCTTTTCCCCTCCACCCTCCCCACACCACATCAGTGACACATGCACAGTCACTTTTATTACACAACACCTCGCCAAGCGAAAGCGGGTCTCAGCAAAACAAGTGACAGGAAGAGATGAAAAGACACATAGAAGTGAATTATTTATTGACAACATAGGAAGAGAAATATAACAAACATATGCTGTTTTGTATTTTGTTTTTTTATCATGAATAAAATAAATAAAATGTATGACAGGACCTTGATAGACTGTAAATGCAGGTGAAAGCAAGGACACATGGATCGTGTGCTGAAGCAGCCGAGATGGACAACAGAGCTTTTAGCTAGAAAATGAGACAGTGTCACGTTCTTTTAAAAAAATATTCTGTAATATGCAAGTATTATGGACTCGATGTAAGTTAGTTATGTTCTTTGTGCTTCAGTAGCTCATATAGCTGCAATGAATTTGCATGATTTGCATGATTTGCCTTCAAATGAAAGATTACATGCACCTTTATAAGTTTAGATAATTACAATTTTTTTGAGATAAAAGGTTTTCACCAGTTATGGAAATATACTGATCCGGTTACCAACAATAATGGGGTAGGTACTGTGTGTTCTGCAGGGGAAAGCATTAGCTTTCAAGGATTACGCACACCACACAATCAATATATCACTGAAAATAGAACTTCTATAATTAATTTTTGTGTGTGAATGAGTACATTGTGCTCGAGGTGCAGATGACTGAGGTGGGTGTGTACGAGCAACATTCCAGCATGACTGAAACAGAGAAATTACACTGGAAAATATTTCACCTTTAGACATTTTGAAAGAAAGAAATGAGGTGTCTTTATGAACTAGAGACCTTTATTTAATTCAGAAGTAAATCAACAAGATAAATCTCATCAAGGTTCATGAATAAACATAGACAAAAGAATATTTATCAGACGTGTGGGAACAGTCAAATTAACATGTTAAACTGCATACATTTATATCATACAGGAAGCTAGCTTCTCTGAAGTTGCATAATGGCTAGGGACAGCACTGTATAACAATTTGCACAGATAACAAAAAGTGACTACTGAGCACATCTGAACTGACATGACTCAATTAGTGGATCCAAGATAAGCATGAATGCGACAGTAATGAGCGGACGTATGTGATGTGTTCTGACAGCTTGATATGGCTTCATGTAAAGAAATAAATAGCAAAGAATACAGAGAGAAGACAACATCAAAATACCTAAAAATGTAAATTAGAACACTAACCATATGATACATAAATAAATCAGTGGTAGCACACACAAACCGTCACAAAGACCACAAGTTGCATGCATTTCTATTTTTTTTTTCTGCTAAAATGCTGTCTTTTTGGTACACAGTGAGGTCTCCATTTTCTGGCAGCATAAACTGTGATAAGTCTTTTCACAGGTAAATGAGCTGTGAGTTGTTGTGCGGTCAGTCACACCTCCGCTCAGCGAGAGGAGGGGCTACTGCAGCCCGAGGCAGAGCAACAGAATTGATGGGCACCCTCATCCTCGCCCTCCTCTCTTGGAAAGCAACATGGGACAAGTCAAGACACAGAAATATCCACAGGAAGGCAGACAGGACAAGACAGAGAGAAAGAAAGAGGAGGACAAAGAGCGAAAAACAACATGAGACACAAAAAAGCAGAAAGCAAATACTGTAGGTGGACACTAGAAAAGGCTAGAGTGGGCATTTATTAAAAATAATGTTTTCTATACACTTGATTTATGGACAGTGGTCTAGTGCCATTAGATGGCAGTGTTGGAGCATCATGCACTGATGTGTCTGAAAACAGCATCAGTTGGAGGATAAATGAGGGAAGGAGAAGACGGGCCACTGTTTGAGGGATAGCTGGAGGCTGCTGACAGGCTTTAGGGACAGGGACTTGTTACGGGGCTGTATCGTACTCACTGTCCTCAGGCCCCGCGGCGGCCCTTACCTGTCCTCCTGCTGCAAGCTTTGGTCAGTAGAGGGGCAGCAGTACTGATGGAGACTGACGAAGCTGTGAACAGTCAGACTGGCGGGGAACAGAGTGGCATAGGCAGCGCTGCTCGCTGCTGTGGGAGTGGTGGGAGCTGAGATGGGCTGCCCTGAGATAGATGGCGGCTGGACACTGACAGGAAGGACCAGAGACAGAGGACACACACAGAGAAACGTGGAGAAAGCAGAGAAACAGACACACAAACAGTCAGCGCCAAAGCAGAAAGAGAGACAAAAAGAGAGAGTGAGCATTGATTTGAAGCTGCACATTGATAGTGGCAAATAGAGTAGCAATGGTAGACCAGGAATGGGACATTTAAACAGAGAAAAGAGAGGGAGATGACAATTTGTGCAGACTCTGACAACAGCAAGGTGATGCATCTTCAAGAGAAGAACCCTTGCAAACACCACAGTTCTTGTTTAAATGAACTCCCAGCAGATAGGGTCCAGGTGGTTTAAAGATCGCTGAACGTCAGTTTGAGGAAAAAAATATTCAAAGTATAAAAATTCTCATAGCCAGAGCTGTTGAATGAGAGTTTTGTTCAAGAAACTCCAACCACTGATGGATTACGTAAAGCTCTATCGTGGCCTATGACAGAGTTCTACTGTGGATCATCCTGTATGAAAGTGGGAAACCACTTTCTGTAATGCATTCAAAAGGGCACATATAACACAAAAGCCTCTCTGCTACCCCTCCACTCTGGCAGGAATTAGAGCTGTTCCATCTGCAGATTGTGAGTGAGCAGCTGAAGAGAGCAGTGGTTGAGATTAGCATGTAAATGGCTGGTTTCTCGCTGGGGCCAGCTGCTGTCAAGGACACGCAGTCCCAGTCATTTTAGCATTGAAACACTCTCAGAGAGGCACGGGGACTGAGACAAGACGCGGCAAAGAGGGTAAGCGGGGAAGTGAGATATTGCAACACTTAAGCAGTTTACTGTGGTTTAGCGGTTTGTTTTATGGCCAGCTGTGTGAGACAAGGCGCCCAAACAGAATTACAGAATGTGTTATTCACTTTAAAAACTATGGCTGCGTCAAAGAAACCTGATTTCTTAGAAGCCTAAAGCAACAGACTGTCTTATTAAAGGTGCTACATGTACATTTTTGCAACCGCTACATAGCCAACGTTAGCACTGACAGCTGTTTACTTACCAGTCTAGAAAAACATTTTGAGTTCAGCTTCGACTGACCTTTACTCTCCAGCAGTGGAAAGCAACACCAACTTTAACTCTTCAGTCTGCCCTCAGTTCAGCATGAGAGGACGTATTCTAACCTCTTGTCTTGTAAACCTAACGATGGCTGATTTTATGTGATTAGTTGACAATAACAAAAATACAGAATATCTCTTTAATCCCACTCATCATGTTTGACTGTGAAGAACAGATCTGTTAGCAAGAATATAAGGGTTTCCAACCAGAGGGGAACAGGAGTGATAAAGATGAGAGTGTTTAAGGATATAATCATGTAGGAGGAGCGCTCGTTTGCTTAGTCGGATGATAAAAAGTTCCATTTAAATCAGAATAAGCTGCTATGGCTATTTTAACAGCAGTGTGTGAAACAAGAGCTCCTTGTTCACTCCTATTTATAAAGATTATATGGAAGTCAGTGCCACGATAAGATGAGCTTCCACGTTAATTTGTCAGCAGAGGTTCTATATTACCAAATATCCTCACAGTACATGACCTGTGACTTGTTCATTTCTCCTTATTAGGTCTCTTCAGCACAGAGAAACAGAATATTCTGAACAAGTAAACCCGTTGACCTGTTCAGCTTTGGATGGAGATATGAAGAGAGGCAGAGGTGCTGTTACGCAAGCTTGAGCCAAGCTTGTACACACTGCCAAGATTTGTATTTTACCAGCGGTAACTAATGCCTCCTGTTAGAGTATCCCCAGTGTGGCAAGTGTTGACAGGCTCATCTAGGATCTGAATTCTGCTTCATGAGCAGTTATGCCTGAATCCCAGAGTGCCATAAAAACACACACACACACACACACACACACACACACACACACACACACACACACACACACACACACAATGCCCCAGTCATCCTCCTCCTTTTTCTGCTCCTCCACAGAAAATCTAAACACACATACTACCCACACACACTTATTATGTGTCCATCTCTCATTCTGTTAGCAGGTGCACACAGAATGACAAGATAATAAAGACAAGAAATCGAGATATGAATCAACACACCACAGGTCAAAACACATTAGTGACGAGCAGAGAGGACGCAGGAAGTCTAAAAGAAAAAGAGGTACATTGGGAGAATGTGTGACGTGCTGTATATTTAAAGCAGTGAGTTGACTGAGGCTGGACGCAGGAAGAAGAGTGGGAGGAGAGAGAGCTACATGAGAGTGGGTGAGGTTGAATACAGAGGAGGGCAAGGGTGAAAATAATCAAGAGAGGAGGAATGGAAGGAATAAGGACGGAGAGGGGAGGGAGGAATGTGAAACAGGATGTAGAGAGACGGCTGCTGCTGGAATCAGTGTTTCCTCGAACCTGTGCAGTGGCATGGGGGTGTCAGCGTGTAGGTGAGCCCAAGTATAGATGAGCGAGGAGAGTGGGAGCAAAGCTCACATGCGGAGATCAAAGGAAGACATCACCTGCACCGTTGTGGCAGGTTTTTTTGTATGCTTACACACCACAACCACCGCACCGTAAAGCAGCCCACGGTCAGACAGCACCTCCATTTTACATCCACATGGCTTTACGGGGGAATAATCTGAAAAATCCTTCCAATTCAACCGTGATATGAGCTACTCCAAACTGTGCTTTCACCATTTTTTTTCCTCGCCATTGTCTATGAAATAAGAGTGTGGGAGCGCACTGCGTCATCCCACCTCCAGCGTGTGACCCGCCTGACTCCTGCTGACAAACAGAGACGTTTGATAACCACACATGCTGCGTTGTAGTCTAAAGTTAAGTGTGTTTTTAATACAACCCCCCCACCCCCCACAACCCTTTCCCTTCCCTTCTCTTCTACCAGCACTTCCACAACCAATCCCCCCTGCTTTCCACTGTGAGCTTGAGTCTCCTGCTGCTTGGCAACAGTGCGGACTGCCTGTGTGGGCGTTTGGCATTGAGTGCCAGGCAAAAGCACTGACAAGGAGGGGCACAGTTACAGTTAGGACTCAACTACGCACACCAGGCACCTGCTGTACCGTGTGAATTTGCGTGCGCATGAGCGTGCGTGCGCGCTTGTGCCTGGGTATGGATGTGTGTGTGTGTGATTTTAACTGGATATGATTCAGCCAATGAAGAACAATTAGACTTCATTTAAATGTGATGTGGGAGACACAGAGGGAGTAATTCAAGAAAATGATATCCCTGCCGATCACCAAAGGGATATTTGGTAAAGTCTGAAACGGATCTCGTCTTAAAGCATGACTAATTGCCTGCGGTTGCTGGCCAGAGACGCCACATAGAAACTTTTCAATGAAAGAGAACCTGTAACCCGTGATAAATAAATCGTCGCTGCACTCGTCCGTCTTCAGTATGTCTCCTCCATCCCCATCAAGCCGTCATTCAATCCTGCTTCTGTCTTTCACCCTGCTCCTGCTCCCACTCATACCCTCTCTTCTCTTCACTTCTCTCCATCTCTCTATTCTGTGTCTCTCGCCCACAGAGTTCTTCACAGAAGAGCTCACAGCGTTCCCACGGTAACCAGTCTCCCTATTCTGCTCCAGAGAACGTGTGCATGAGTGTTTGACAAACATCCCGCCCCAAAAGTACCACTTATCTGCATTTTTTAAATGGGAAAGGCAGTGAATTAAGTTATGGTAACAGCTGGGAAAAGGCTATGGAAAGGCATCCGTGGTGATCGGACGTTGACCAACAGAGTCCAGTGTGAACGCTAGGGAGAGCTGCGATGTGTCAGAGTCCACATACTACACCAGGACGGATCCACAGTGATGTTTAAACCACTGATCAGTGGCCAGCAGGCTTAGCACTCTGCCCGCCTCACTAATAACAAAGCAAGACCGCCAATCTCTGCGCTAATTTGCCACGGCTGTTGTTCGGCCTCAACTGTTATCTGCACACAACTGCTGTTTAAAACAAAACAAGAGAGGCTGCTCCAAAATGACAGGGGGTCAAGAGGAGGAGGAAGAAGAGGGGAGGAAGTTGTGTCAGGATCAGGATATGTAGCTGCCCTCCCTCCTCCACCCCACCCCACCCATAGATAGGTGAGGGGAGCTGGAGGTGGAGGACAGGAGGGAGGAAGAGTGGATGGAAATACAATATTGCAATGTCTTGAGGACAGCTTTACAGTTTCCACAGCAACTATAACTCTCACAGCACTCCGGGTCCAAGGACATTTCACTTCTTGCGAGAAACTTTACATCACAGCTAGAGTAGTCACTTGTCTCCTCACAGTTTCAAGAAAGTCAGGTCTGACGGTATACGCAGATGGATGTAGACCAGTGGGTATGAAGTATAAATGAAGGAGGCAAGGTCATGTATCTGGGGTATAACAATGTGCTGCCTGAGATGTTTAAGTTCAACATAATGTAGATGATAAACTGAACATTCGTTTTTATTCTTTCACACAGCCCCTCTCTCGGCGTGATGAGATTATATCTCCTGTTTCTGCTGCCACATCCAGTTGTTTTCGTACAATGGGCCTATATACGGCTGTATTTGTTGCCAAGAAACTGTTCAAAGTAGATGAAATGAGACACCACCACAGCATATCAAATCCAACTGTAAACTGCATGAATCCTTCTGCTTTTACATGTTACATGCATGTTAATAAAAACAGTTAACAGTGTGTTAAATGTAAAGGACTGAAGGCCTCATTGTGCTGCATATGAACATCTGCAGAGAGAAAAGGAGCCAAGGTCACTGGTCAGTCTCTGAGGAAGAAATGCAGGGAGTCATTTTGCACTGGGCCACTGCTACTTGAAAATGTGTGCTCATGAATCCTGTGAAACCTATGGCTAAATAAAAATGGAAAAGAACATGATATTTTCTGTGCACATGCTGTATGAAGCCATGAACACTCACTTCACTCAGAAATGGTGAGTAGAAGGCAAAAAAACACCACCCACATACACTTGCATCCCACACACACGTTCATCATTTAAATTTACATCAAGCTAAACTGCATCACAGTAATCATTAGCACCGTTGCGATATTTTAATACTGGCCCAAATTGCACATTGTTTAATCCACTACGTATCCCAAAATAGAAAAAATAAATGAGATTGAGACTGGGGTTCCTGAGAAAACGGCAGCTGCAGCTTCACTGTATTTCTTCTAGAAAGTCGTGGTGAGTCCAGAGAGAATAGATTACCTCCCATCACATCACACAGACTGTTTGGAGCAGGTCAGCACAGGCTCAGCTGAGCTTACCCACACATTTGCCTGGGGCCAGTTCATTTCTCCAAGATGTAACTGCGCTATCTCGGCGACTAAAGGATGTAAAATACAGGTGAAAATGCTCAGATTACCATGTATTATGAGCTCTTTATTAGCATTATTTATTAGAATCTTTAATCGACCTAATTGGGAAATTAACTGTGCTTCAGCTACAAGCAGGAAAAAGTGCGGGTGAGCAAAGAGGGGAAGAGAAAGAGAATAGCACAAAAGTAATTTCTGCAGCTTCTCTGAGTCATATCTGCAGCAGTGGGAAACAGAAACAGCGAGGGGGAGAGGGTGAGTGTGTGTACGTGGGTATGTGAGAGAGAGAGAGAGAGAGAGAGAAAAGATGGAAGGGGTGGATGGGGGGTTGTAAAGGGGACGGGGTTATGTGTAGTAGAGCTTCACAAAATTAGCAAATTAAGCTCCTTGTGAAACAAAAGCCCATTACCGTTCTCCATATTCCCCAAAACAGAATTAATGTCAATTTCTGAGAGAGCAGAGCACATGCCCACAGTGCCCTGCATGGAGAGGGGAGATAGATGGAGGGATGGATGATGGAGCACAGAGACGAGCAGAGACACAAGCCCCTTCACAGGGCTCTTTGGAGCTTCCGAACACTCCCACCACAAAAGTCAGAGTGAAGCAAAGAAGGGAGAAGATAGCTCTCCTTTTTCTTTCTTTTTCTTTTTTTTTAAATGTTATATAATGATACAGCTCTGAGTTTCAGCACCACAGGGGGCTGTCGCCAAGACCTCAAGCTGCCCCTGCCTGTCATCCTATGAGCTGCATGAGCACAGCTGCATGTATGTAGCACATAGGATACATTCTTTCACCCATACAGAAAGATCTGTCACACCATCACAACATGACAGCCTGTATGGCAGACCGCAGGGTCACATTAGCTGTCTAATAAAAGACAACCCAGGTGATATCCTACAGTGCACACATACAAAAAGACACCAATCACACACACACACATATATGCTCAGCAGTAATTATCACCCCTGGGCCAGTGTTAATTATACTCTGGTCACACTAATTAATCTCTCATGCACTGTGTGTGTGTGTGCCTCCCTCCCTCTTTCACACATTTTTGTGCACAAACACCAGCACATACATTATATAAAGACACACATTCTCTCACACACGCACACACAGGCTCACACAAGATGCGCTTGCATGACCTCTCCCAAAATAACAACAAAAAAACATCTGCCGCACTCACAGCGAGCCGTGGCAATGCCCTCAACCCTGCTGCTACTTGGAGGAGGGACTTTACGTCAAATATCATTTCACCCCAAGGCCTCAGACTCACATTGTTCACACCGCCATTAACAAGAGGAGAGGAACAAAACAGGGTAGCATTTGGGACAGCTGTTTACGGCATGCCGCTGGGAGAAACAAGAGGAGAGGAGCGACTTTATTTTCATGCAGTTGCTGCACGCATGGCTAAAAAACGGGGACAGTTTATTCAGCTTCCTTGTGCAGAAACAAAATTGTGGGTTATGTGATATGTAGAAAGCACAGGGCAGAGATGAGGACTCCTGCTGGAGGAACAAAAACTAATTGGACAAAAACAAAGACAGCTCTCGGAGCCTTGCCTTCACTGGCCCCGACTCCCCTCTCATATCTCCCTCCCTCTCTTACACAGCCTGTTGACAGATGGCAAATCAGTGTGTGTGTTCCACCTTTTCTCTTTTAGACTGAGCATGCCGAGTAAGGTCGCTCAGTCACTTTCCTCCCCCTTGTCATCTTTTTCCTCTCCCCATTCCTCTCCCACATCTTCCTTCTGTCTCTTCCTCTGATTTGAGCCATATTTAGAGTGTCATGGGCACTGACGATGAAGAAATTCATGTTCATATCTGATCCATTATTAGAGGGTTTTGTCGCTGACCTAAGCTAATAGGCCAGTTTTGTGTTGGGCTGAGTCACAGCCAGACGGGGACAATATGGCTCTTCTGTGCGGGTGACTCTTTATTAAATGTGACGCTTCATATGATACGCTTGTCTGAGCCTGGATCCAGGGTCAGCTACAGGCCTCGTCAATTGCTACAGGCAATTAACAAGGGAGAATCAGCAAGATCTACATTTGCAATTCATCACTGTGTTTAACACCCACATAAATAACTAATATGTGCTTCTGTGTAGTGATTCAGTCAACCCCAGGGATGAGGGGAGGAGGCCAGAGAAGCAGACAGCTAAGGAAAAAACAACTCTAATCGATAAGGGATTTGGTCAAGTCTGAATCAATCATTGATAAGGGTACTGGGACCATAAGAAAACAGATAGCGAGCAAAATCCAGTGATAATTGCTCGGATGACTGTGCGTGGGGAAATGTTATCCTATGCACAAGAACCGATGGCTTCTGTTACTAAGACTGCAAGAATATATTTCACTGTGTACTTTTTCACATGAATTACTGCCTACTCACAAAGCTTAATGCTTCCAGAACAAAAGCTGACTATCTGTGTGTGTGTGTGTGTGTGTGTGTGTGTGTGTGTGTGTGTGTGTGTGTGTGTGCGTGGTTAAGTAAAAGTGAGGACAGATGCACTTGCTGTTTGCCAGAGCTGTGTTTGCAGTACTCTAACTTCAGGTCAGCCTTGAGTTTGGGGGGAAAAAAAACAAAAACAGCTTTATCTCTTTGAGACAAACCAGTCTACAGTTCAGAGTGAAGAGGAAAAGAAAAACACACTTTTAGCAAACAGTGGGTGGAATTTTCATGCTGAAGGGCTTCGCTGGTCCAGAAAGTTCAGATCACCATAAAGAAGACCCATAACCTTCCTGCCCGGGCTCCAGTTCTCCTCAGCATACTATTATGCAACTCCTACACACCTCACGTAATAGACTCTGATCATTACACAAATCAAACCCTCTGCAGACAGAAATTACACACAGCATGATGAAATGGACACCTTGAGCACTTATCACTCTACCCATAATCCTCCAGGACTTTGCATATTTCCTTATGGTGGTGAATTAAAATATCCCTTCCTAGGTTTAGTACCATTACTGCGAGGATTATCTCTGATGACTAGAAAGGCTGCCGCTCCATACAGCCTGTCATACGTGGGCTTAGCATATGAATGTTCTCTCACACTTTAGATATTAGGCAGACCGTGGTCATCACTCCCATTTAGAGCCACTCGGACAACATCACTGACATTCCTGTAATATGACATGAAGCCACACTCAAAAAGATCTGTGTTAGAGGAGGACTTACTTTCTACGTAAGGTGGAGCTGGCGTTGGTGTCTGTGCTGTCGGTGCGTTCAAGCCGGTCTCGCTCGGTGGTGGAGGAGCCACAGGAGAGACCTCTGGTCAGCCTGGTGTGGGTCCTCCTCTCCCTGCTGGGCCCTGGAGTTGTGGCTGATCCAGTTGTCACCTGAGCCGTCGAGGAGCTACCGTTCCCGCTACCACTGCCACCGCCGCCACCACCACTACCACCACCAGTGCCACTACTGCCATGATGGATGGGGAGAGACAGAGGCTGACTGTGGTTGTGGTTCTGCTCCGGGGTGTCCGAACCAGGTGTCTGTGGGCTGCGTTCCTGCCTCAGGTCCTGGTTCTCCTGGCTGACCCGGTCCAGCTGGCCCTCCAGCTCTTCGATGCGCCGGCGCTGGGTCTCCAGGAGCTTGGCCTGGCTCTCAATGATGTTGTTGAGCTCCAGGAGGTACTCCACTGCCCGGTTAGGGCTCTCTGGGCTGGTCTCCATGGTGGGAGCCCTGCCACTAAGGGTTTGACCACCACCAGCCGCCACCACCACAGTTTCGACCCCGTGGGGCCGAGATCCACCCCCCCCACCAGCCCTGATGAGTGGGGGGGAGGGAGGGACCAACGAAGGCTCTGGTGAAGATGAACTATGAGCTTCAGATGTTCAGAAACAGGAAGTCACAGAGATTAAGAGGTTGAGAATTTCAGAGTGACTACATATCCCCTAATCTGAGAACAGAGATGAGCATTATAGCATTTTAGTGGCCATTAAAAATGCTGCAAAGCCAAGAAGAGAGTTCAAAGCTCAAAAAAAAGCTTGGGACACTGCTGATTTTCTGATTTCCTGAAGTCACAGTCATCTTGTAAGACCATGCCAAATCAGCATGGTGCAGTTCAAGAGTTTGGGGCATCATGATGAATTTTAATTCCTTAACCAAAATCTTAAAAGACTACACTGAGACTGGCTGGGGGAGGGAGGGACAGAGGTAAGAATTTACTAAATGACACTGATCAAAGATGATCTAATGAACTATAATGAATAATAATGAAAATAGAGATAGGAATAAGTAGAATGTCCATTTATCCACTGACCTGTGACACATCTTGCTTCTTTCCCTGAAGGGCTCTGATATCGGCCTTTAGTTAATTAAAAACAAATACATCACCCACTCTTTAGCTTCCTGGACATAGAAAGGAAGGGAGGGGATGGGGGTAACGGGGGGAGTGATTCAAGTTATGATCTACCACTAATTATCAGGCACTGTCAATCATTACATAACACAGAAAATTCAGCTCCCTCCCACGGTGAATATCCCCGCAGTCTATCATCGTCGCTTTCAACCCATGGCTCGGTGTGTCTTTAAAGCGCAGAAAGTAAGCAGAGGTGGCTCACGAAGTTCATTCTCGAGGTCCAAATCCTCCCCTCTGGTCCGCAAAAACTACATCCCAGTGCTTTCAATTCAGTTTAGTTCCCAAAGTGTGTGACTCTGGGTTTTCTCATCCAAGAAATAATGCAGAGTTTACTTCCTCGTCGGGCATTCAAAAAGATCTTGGGGATAAAACTTGACACCTCCCAAGGGCCAACAACTATCCGGGAATATTTTTTTTCACCGTCCAAAAGTCTCAGTGGGCTGAATCAAATCGCTGAACTGGAGTTTTGTGTTTGCCGCTTTCGACGCTGATCTGAAATCCCGTTTAAAGCAAACAGGTTGAGTTATTTCCTACCTATCTGAGACGAGTTTCAGCTGAGTCGGGTCGGTAATCCATGCAGGTGTGTAGCGGCGAATCTTCTTTTCGGTGGCGCAGAAACACACAGAGGTCTCCCTCCTTACGCGTCTGAACTGCAGCGATGCGTGCGGCTGTTCCTCCGGAGCGCATCACCGTCAAGTTAACCGGAATGACAGACAACTTCCGACCAGAGACATTCAAAATAAAAGAGCAAGCGATGAGCATTAAGTAGGCCAGCGTTATGTAGTAGGCTGCAGTTGGAAACAAAAGAATGCATTTGCAGAAAAATATGATATACAAAGGAAACAAAAATAAAGCGGTTTTGAATAAAACTAGTCTCAGTACTTTCAGTTAAGTTTACATTGTACTCATATTGTGCAAATTCCCTCAGGAAGCTGAGTTGATGACTTGACAGTGACATGATACACAGTACACAGAAAGATGGTGGTGGTGGGGTTATAAGGGGCCCACCGCTCATTCAGGCCCCAGGGCCTCCAAGTAGGTTAACGCACATGCATGTGCTGTATAATACTGGAGAAATCAGAATGAATACCTGTCAACTGATCCATCTGGCCTTCCTTTCCAGGCTTCTGAGACAACCTTTGCAAATCTCAGAGCAGCCACGCCATCATTTGTACACCTGAATAGTTCTGCATTTTGAGAAAATTCCATTTTCATTGAATTTGCTCTGTAGAATAAATACGTGCGCGGGTGACATTTTATTTTGAAGGTACAATCAGACTCTCATTTAGCATCTTTGCAGCTTTACATACATCAGGAGTCCTGTTGAGCGCCACTGAATCTGGGGTGCACCTGTAGAAAACAATACTATTCACTCTGGAATGCAGAGTCTATAAGGCAGTGAAGGTACCACAACATACTCATGAAATTCAGAAGCTTGATTTGAAGCTGTTTGAATATTTAAAAGTCCACTTCTCTAAGTCCATCTCCCCCTCCAGCTGAAGTGAGAGCAGCGCTGTTGTTACTGCGGTTATATATACTGCGGTTATATTTTGAGCTGACTTGAACAGAAGGACGCGGCTTAGGACAACATGACAGAAAGACAGGCCTCAGAGCGATGTTATTTTTAGTAGCAGTACTTAAGTGCTCATATCTGAACGGAGACGCTGTAAATTCCCCTCTCTGTATAACCGCCCATCTCACACAGGTGAGGCCACTCCTGCTTTACAGGAGGGAAACTAATATTAGACTGAGAGGTGGAAAATGTAAAATTCCTGTTCTTGCAAAAAGCAGGTTAAATGATTGATCCGTGGAAAACGATCAGAGTTGTACCTTTACTGTCTTTACTGTACTGATTTATTCTTATATCCATCTCGCGCTTTTTGTGAATATATATCTTATAGGATCCTTAAAATAATCTCAAATCTCTCTATCTCTCTCTCACACACACACACACACACACCACCATCACATCAAATCCCATCTCTCCTGAATACTGTAGCCTATAATTTTGCTGCCATCTGCTGTCCGTTTCTGTGTCTGCACTGGTGTTCAAAAAAGCAATAAAAGAAAAACAGGCATGACCACTGAGGAAATTGGTTCAGCAGTTTATTTGCAGTTTTATTAGAACGTGTTTACAGTTCAGCCATATAATCCCCCATAGGAAATCAAAGTCTAAAAAAAGAACATTAGCAAACATTATAAAATAACTCTTACATATAGGCTACCATGCTACTGTGTATAGTCACTGGTTGGGGATTGCGGTATGTTGGTTTGGTCACTGTCCTGCCATTTCTGGGTAGCACAGCAATGCAAACAAATGGGCAGAGCACACCAAGCAGTTCATTTCAGTCCTGCGGTGTGTTTGTGGTGGGCACAAATGAAAAGAATGGCTTCATTATAGCATCAACCTTTAGATAATTATGGGCTGATAACAAACAGCTGTAACAGTCTGCGTCTCCAAATGCTGCCACAGATGATCAACAAAATGTTGCTTTAACATTTAAATAATATGAATCCACTCTGTGTTATGAAAATGACGCGAAGTCACTCTGTAGCTTTTCCTCCTAATGGCTTATCTATAGAGCAAAGTATCTGAAAACCTGAGTATTTCAAAAAAGATGATTTCATAGAAAAATAACATCTCACAGTATCCATTCAGCTTGGCTCCTGTTTTTTTTTTTCTTCTACATAACAGAACGTTTAAAAAATAGAGCAAAACAAAATTATGTGCTATTTTGTCATCTCAGACGCAGCACTGAGCTCAGATTCTGCAGAGGCTTATGATTTTTATTTTTCTGGATTTACAGTAAGGGCTTTGTCTTTTTTTTTTCTTTTTTTTTTTTTTGGCATGACTGAAATTACTAAACGGCCCGCCCCCCTGTCGTATTAGAGACCTTGGAGCAAGGGTTTTCACAGTAAGAAAAATCAGTGGTTAGGATAAAGTGGTTTATGTTACCAAGGCAACTGTACGTGGCACGATGGGCACAGCACTCTCTAGAATCTAGACAGTGGTTTTGTTCCGACTGCACATACACAATATTAACAGTACGGGAAATATGCACACTGGATGCATATTTTTGGCATCTTTTGCTGACTTCTGAAGTAGGGTACGACACAGAGCATCCTAAACCACACTCAAGCAGCATATTACAAAACATTCATTTATGAATGGGGCAGGTACAATATAGTTCTTAATCTGTTTACGTTTTGAGCCTTCACAAAAAGCTATATAGCATTTTTCATGTTATTTCTCATCACACAATAATAAATAATATGAATGTGTAGCTATTGTATGTAATATATAGATATATTGGATATATTTTTATATATATTTATAGACTTATGATGTATTACAATACAGTAATACAAATCAGGGCTCTGCTCCAGTTAGTATAGTATTTTCAATAGGTTGTGTAATTTATTTCTCTACAAATATTTACAGAATATAGATTTCACACCTGCTGTCAAAAGGGATTTGCATTATCACAATCATATATTCAGTTATATAGAACAACATTACGCTGAGGCAATAAGACAAAGGATAATGTACAAACACATTACGCAGTTTCCTCTCAGACGAGACCAGTGCAGTGCAGTGAAAATAAATGACTGATAGTCTCAGACCGTTGCATTATTATTGCTCAGTATCTTCATGAGGTATAGGTGAAAGTCTTTGTACAGTGGTGGTGTTACTTAAGAGAGGACACTGTGCTGATGTAGCCAGAGAGAAGCAGAGAGGTGAGTGAGAGATGGGAAGTAGGTTAAACAAAGCTGTCTGAAATACCTTGTTGTCCTGGGAATATCTATCACAAATGCAGCAAACATAAAGAGAGGAGTGCAACTTAATGAGGGCAACAGTGCCTCAGGAAAAAAAAAACAAAAAAACAATGTCATTGTTGGCTTCACCAGGAACAAAAACATAATTTTACCATGTTGGTGTCATTTAATAGTAAACATGTAATATTGACATTTAACATCAGCCAGAAGTCAGCTGTAAAAAGGCACAAAGAATCTGACTTCATACTACTGTAGATATCAAAGTGACTGAGAGAAGATGTTGGTAGTGTGAGTAGCTGCAGAAAACAAGTTGAGGTCTAACAGTGTGAGATGGACAGAATCTGATACGGTATCATTCTGCTGCTGCATGCTCTACTTCCTGTTAAAAGTTAAGAGACAGCACCTCTTCCTTACTCCTGTTCTGTCTGCCCTTCGGGGTGCCTGTTCCACCCTACAACCTGTGCCACCCTCTGTTGGCTGGGTGTGAGCCAAGGGCCTGGCAGCACCGCGGCCCTGTGCCTGCCCGCTCCTGCGGCGGCCAGTGAAAGGCCTGAGATGCTGGCAGCAGACACGCTGCCATCAGATTGGCTGCCTCCAGACTCTGACTCATCGTCTCCCAGCTGCTCCACTGACAGCGTAGAGGTGAGGGAGGAGAAGGACTTTCTCTCCGACACCGGATCAATAACAGCAACACTTGGTAAAGGAATCTTGATGTGCCCACTCTGCAAATCATCGTCTTTCTCATCCTCATTCAGCTCTGCCTCTTTACTTCCACCCCTGTCATCATCCCATGACCTCTGCTCCTCCAGCTCCATTGTTTTCCTCAGTTCCCTGTACACTGCTGCCATGTCCCAGTTTTCTTCATACACAGCCTCCCAGTTTTGTTTGGGTCTGGGAAGCTTTTGGTTTGCAATGGGTAGGATAATAAAGTCTTTACTCTCTGCTCTCTCTAAATTCACTCTCTCCTCCACCCTCTCCTCAAAAGCAGGTACATCTTTCTCTTCCTCTGGGTCCTCCTCTCCCTCTACCATCCTCTCCTCACTCCTGCTTTTTCTCTTTCTGCTCCTCCTCCTCCTCCTCTCCCTTTTTCTTCCCCTCACTGTCCCTTTTTCCGTGTCACTATCATAATTCCTGAGGACATCTCTGGTTAAACTCTGAGACCCTCTCCTTCTTCTCCTGTTGCTGGCTTCCCGAGACCTTTCTCCTTGCTCATAGATGGGGCTTTGTAAACCCGAGCGTCCCCCTTCCTCTGAGGCCCATCTTCTTCTCCTTCCAGTCCATTTTTCTTTCTCATGTCTATTTGAAGACCTGCTCCTCCTGTGTTTGGAGCTGTTCCCCCTCCGCCCAGTGGAGTCTACTGCAGCCAAACCCTGCTCCTTGGGGTGACGCAGGAGGGAGGGGGAGGTGATTCTGTGCTCACGGCCTGGATACACATTATATTGGGAGGGGGGGAAGGAGAAAGGAAGGGAACAGACTGAATAGGCAGGTAATTGAGAGGAAGAGCAAAATCTCTGACATAGAATATTATGTAATCCCTTATTAAGGGGCTCTGAAATCCAGACAGTGCTTTTTTTCCTTTGTTTGAGCTGCATTAGGTTATCTTGTAACAGTAGCTGTTTTTCCTATTTTAGTGCAACCTTTGGATAACGCTTCATTAGAAACACAACACAAATCAAATTTTTAGCATGTTCTATAATAGTGAAATTATGCAGTTTTCTTCAGTATTTTTTTTTCTGTATATAGAAACTGAGAAGTTGGTGAATTCTGTTAGGAGGTGGGTTGGAGGGAAAGTGAAATTTCTGCTTTATCTGAGAATCAAAATTATCTTATAATGAGAAGGTCAAACACACAGGCTCATTTCTCTACAAGTGGAGACAGAAGTGGTGAGTGAGCAGAGGAATGTAGAGACAGAAAATGGGAGAACTAACAGGAACCATTACCAACCGCGTATTCTCTGTCCGTCCAATGACATAGAAGCAAGGCTCGCCTAGCTTGGAGTTGGTCATACATAGAGACAAACTGGAGAGCTCCACTGAGAGAGAGAGAGGAAAAGGGGAAAAGGAAAGGAATGGAACAGAAAAGAGAGAGATGTTTGGGAGAGGAGGAAAAGTTCCAAATAGAGAGAGAAGGTTGTGTAGATGTATGTTTAAAGCAAAAAATATCAAATTAACCAGAAATGGGTTAAAAGAGGGAAAACACCCCAACAGAAAAAGAAAGTGTAAAAAGTTAGAAAGTTAGAGTTAATGCCACAGAAAAAGAAGAGAAGAGATTACACACCCAAGACAAATGCATCACAAAAAGGTTCCCTGATTTTTAAAAATGTTTTAAATCTCATATTTTCACACATACACATGGTGATCATAAACTAACATCCACACCCTCCTACTGTGTCTCACCATAGTCAGGTACATAGCCATTTCCTCTCTTAAGCACCAGGTGGATGCGGTGGCCTCCTCTGCGGATCTGCTCAACGGCCTGGCTGTGGGTCATCCCTGCCGTACTGTCCCCATTGATCTCCACAAGCTGATCGCTCACCTGCAGCCACAACACAAACACAGCAGAACATGCAGCAATGTGCTGTTGTAACAGTACCTCAGACATTTTGACCTGTCATGTTAACACTAGAATAGCTCACCATATTAGTTCAGCTTGTTAGCATATCAATGTTTGCCAGTGCTAAACATGAAGGACAGCTAAGGCTGATGGGATTGTCATTAATTTGCAAGGATTTGGCAAAAAACCAAAATATTGGACAAACTTAAAGAACCTGAAAACTAAATTTCTCAATGAACTTTTTACTTGACCCAACATTGTCTACCACATCGACCTTATCAACATCAGATGTGTGTTGGAAGTAGTGATGTGAATTAATAAAGATTTTAAAAGTTTAAGGAATTGTACAAATACACATGCCTGAGACACTCAAATACAAAGGGCCAGACAGACAATGCGTTTGAGTAAAAGAGGAGAAAGACTTGTATACATGCATACAAGACAAATTGCCAAATACACAGAGCAGGTAGACACCTGCATTTTCTGGCTCCGCGAGGCTGGCCCCCCCTCCATTAGTCCCAGGACGTAGAGGCCCATGTTGTACTCATTGCCCCCCCTGAGGCTGAAGCCAAAGCCTGAAGGGCCACGATCCAGGTCCACGCTGTAATACCTAGAGTCGCGCTGGGAGATGAAGACAGAGAGAGTCAGAGAGAGGACTGATAATCCTCTCTGCAGGAAATATCATACACTGGCAGTGGATAAAATGAGCTGATGATTATGCCCTCACCTTTGGACGTGGCCTCTGACCTTTTCTGCTTCTGTGACCGGGGTCATATTCAGTTGTTTCTGAAAGGCTTGAAGAGTCTGGAAAAGATCAAGTTTGAGATTAGATAATAGTTAAGAGCCAGGCTGTATATCTGTGTGCACGTGTGTGTGCTCACTGGATGTCTGCACTTACAGGTGCTTGGACGGGGGACAATGGTGAGTCGTAGAGTGTTTCCCACTCGGCGAAGTATCTGAGCAAGCTCCCGATGAGGCAGAGTCACCACTGAGCGTCCCTCTACTGCCTCTAGTCGATCTCCAGGCCGGATCTGCCCGCTCTTGGCTGCTGGGCTGCCTCGACGGACCGTCACAAACCGGTGAGGGAGAAGAGAAGCAGCTGAGGAGAGAACAACAGACAACACACACTAATTACTACTAACAAATGATTGTTGCTTGAGTAAGATGTTGAACTCCATACTGGACTCAACTGAAGTTGCAGCTGGAGCAAAAAACTCCAACCCTAACACTTTGCTTTTAACTGAAGCCAGCAAGTAATATGTGGGGTCAAATGTCAAATTTAAAAGCAGGAAGATTTATCTCATTTGCACGTATGCCAAAATTCCTAAAACAAGTTGTAATTAAGCTTTGGATCATTTTTGGCAAGGTTTCCTTTATAAATTATTTCCTGTGGAAGGTTTTCTTTACACCTACCACCACTGTCACCTTGAAACACGCTCCTCCTTTCCTTCATCTTCCCATCTATCAACTTATCTCATCATCCGCTGACACACCAGGAACTGTTCTTCGCCATTCAATAATTTGTCTTTCTCCTCAAGAACAAACTGTCCTGGAGCACAAGCTTTCCAGCAATATTTCTGTGTCCCAAATCTGTCAAACTTCATATAACAACAGGCTTTAGATATTTGCACTTTGGTTTATACAGCATCAGTGATGCTTATGCTCAGCTCTTCTAAGATCCCCAAAGTTGCAGACTGCCTGCACTGGTATGCCGGTGGCATACAAAACACACACACACACACACACACACACACACACACACACACACACACACACACACACACACACACACACAC
>JBBMJY010000012.1:20068129-20091176 GCA_037833715.1 Toxotes lorentzi
ACACACACACACACACACACACACACACACACACACACACACACACACACACACACACACACACACACACAGCAATACTTGCTGGCACCACAAAATATCTTTTTCTCTGTGTGGGAAAATGCTGGCTGGCTTCTCCCAGCTCCTACACCACTCACACATTTAAAAAAACAAAAAAACACATAACTCTAGGAAAGCTATTAAACAGTGTGAGTGTGAAGCTGAGGTCACAGATAATGTGCAAGTGTGTTCTGGTCTCTTGCGTGATTCAACTGAAGAGGAGAAACAAAACGCATTGTGAGGAGGGACAATTAGTCTCATGTATCATTAACTCACTTTGGCTTGTCTTATCTTCTGTTCCAAGATACCACTCACAATTAAGCTTAACTCTGGTCTGTGTCAGAGGTTGATGAGAAAAGCCTAAAAATAAATTTGCTTCCATTAATCTACTGCACAAACTAAAAAAGCTTCTTACAGTTTTTAGCTGGACAGTCTGCCTCTGTCTGCTTAGACATCTAATTCTGTCTTCCGTTCCTCTTTCTGTATCTTAGTACACTCCCTATTACTCTCTCCATGACCCCTTTCTGAGGTTATGCTGTGCTTTGGTGACAGCTGGCCCCTCTAGATTCTTGCCAGGGCCTTATGTAACCCATCAGGCAGTATATTGAGAATCTCATTCAGCTGAGGTATATAACCATCCCTTCAGTCTACATCCCTCCACAATACAAACAGCACGTTCAAATTGTTTTATAGAGTGAGTTCAAATGCTTGTTAACAGGTTAAAATTGTAATTAGGGGACCAGGACTATATCATATGAAGTGAAGTGTACACCCCATTGGAATGATGATCCTGTTAAAAGGTACAGCCTATAATTCAGAGCCCAGAAACACATCTCCAATCTGTCTGGGCCTAATCTGGGTGACCCAGGCAGAAACAGCAATCAGGTCAAATCAAGCTTTGCAAATAGTCTTCTTATCATGCATAATACATCAGTCGAACATCAACAGCCGCCAAACACATGAATACACATGCAACAGCCATATTCGCACACACTCAGTGCCACTGTGCAGACGCGCACAGTGACTCACACAGAGGGATTGGGACAGATGTACTCAGCCGCACATGCACAAACACACACACACACACAGATGCATCCAAATGGACTGCTTTATGTCGCTGTGTCTTTTCCTCTGGCTCTCCATGTTCTCCTGTCCAGAGTAATCCCACTGCGGTATGCCCAGCAGCCAGCCAGCCTCTGACGCGCTGCACTGATCACTGCTCAGGGTAGCAGCCCCCTTCCCCACCAACGTAACCCCCCCCCCTCTTCTGCAGCCCAGCTGTATCAGCCAGTGCAGACATCCCCACGGAAGCCTACTGCATGCAGGAGACCAGGGGAGAGAGAGCACTGTTGATCTTCAGCAGGATCAGTGGTGTATGTGCATGTTAGCTTATGCTGAACTCAGCACTGCTAATACTATGTTAAGTCCATTCATTTTACTTCCTGCGTGTCTCACTAATGGCTCTGATACACAAACCATTACCATATAATGTCATGTGCTGCTTTAAGCCTGGTTGGGTTATGGGGGGTGGGGGGTGGGGGGTGGGGGTGTTGAGAGAGAGTTGTTGTTGTGATTACGAGTGTTGTCACTGCAATAATCAGTGAGCATAACTAGAAAATAATCGTACTATATACATTAAACTATCTGATATCTACAACATGTGAGCTTGTGTAGCTAACTTTCTAATGCCAAAGTCAACACACCTGACAACAAACTTTCCAGAGCAACACACAAAATTTAAAACCTCCAGCTCATGCACAAAGCAAAATGCGAAACACTGCATCACACCAGCACCCCTCCCCAATTTTTGGTAAAAATAAAACAGGAATTGCAGCAAATAATTACGTTTAGACTCCTTCACAGTTTTCAAAGCAGACTGTAGTCTCTCCAGCATGGCTCTTTCATTAGCATGCGCAGAAAAACAAAACAAAAACTCCTATATTCCACGTCAGCAAGCTCGAAGGTGTTGATTCACATGTGACCATCAACAGGAGCTAAAACACAGGTTTGCTGTCCCCTCTGTTGCTCTTCTGCGAGGGAAATGTTCAGTGTAGCATTTCTCTTAAGCATTCAGTTCAGAGAGCAATGGGGAGAATGGAAGGTAGGAGGGAGGGGAGGGGAGGAGGGAGGGCGGAGAGAGAGAGAGAGAGAGAGAGAGTTTTAATCTTTTGAAAAACCAGAAAACCTTTTACTGCAGAGTTACAGGGGTGTGAGAGAGAGAACGAGGGAGTGAGTGGGCGGGAGCTTGTGAGGGAGAGTGAGAGAAGAGCAGTGGAGAGAAAAACTGATGAGTGGAAGAGGAGAAAAAAGGAGACATGGAGAAACAGAGGGGACAGGAGTGAAATGAAGGGGAGAATGAGGACATGTTGTAGACAGAGGTTTGAGCAGTGAGGGACGGTCTCTATACTGCAGACACAGGTGCGCCAACAACCTTAATCTCACCATGAAAACATAAATGTGTTTTCACTCGAGCCATAAAGCAAATTGAACTGCATCACACTGGAACAGCGCAGCCAATACAAGACATGGGAAAGGGAGAAGGGGAGGGGGTAATTCATCATGGGGATGCTGCGGTCATCCCGCTATTCATAAGCACAACACTAAAAGCTAATAACAGGATGTGTTCGCTTCCCAGACAGAACATAACACAGTGTCCTGTCAGGTCAGATGGGCTAGAGAAGCAGAGTGACAGGGTATTGATATGACATATATATCAATATGACTTTTAACAAAAGGTCATTCTGCAAGATACAATACAGCTCACAAATTGAATTTAAAAAAAAAAAGCACAGGCACATATAGACCTGTGAATGACCTATAAACTTCATAAAGAAATTCACCCACTTGCTTTCTTGCCAAGAGTTGGGTGAGAAGATCAATACCACTTTCATGTGTGCTTGGTTGTTTTATTTTGTTTCTCTAAACAAAATACAAAAACTGAAGTTTTATGGGGCAGTTTAGCTTTAAATGTGCTAGTAGGAGGGATTTGTAACCTTTGGACAGAGCTAGGCTAGCTGTTTACACTTTAGCTAATCAGCTGATGGCTCTGGCATCACTTACACAGTACAGACATGAAAATGGTTTTACTCCTGTCATCTAACTCTCAGCAGAAAACAAATAAGCACATTTCCCAAAAGGTAAAGCTATTTATATCATAATATTTATTGAGGTAATCGGATGAGATTTGGATATAGTACTTTGAGTTTCTTAAGTACTGTGCTTACATTTAAATTTTCAGAAATTAGAAAATGTACACGTAATTAATTACAATAAAAGTGCTGTCCATGATAAGCCAGTTACAGAACATTATGCCAAAACTAATTTCCTTGAAATAAATAAAGCCAAGCAAGGGGGGAAGAAAAAAAAAACAAAAACAAAAACACACTTTACAAGAAAAGGGTTAATAATGCATCATGACTCATCTGGTGGCATGTGGCCATGGTCACCAATTTTTAATCTGTAATTACCTAATGGTGCATCTGTCCACAAGGGCATCCAACTGAAACCTGCATCACTGGGCAGGTAACCAAATGGTTCTATCGGGCCAGAAAAGTTCAACTAATGCCCGTCCAGTTCTACTTAAGATTCTCCAATGAAAAATACAGTTTCCTAAAAAGAAAACTTGTGTCATATCCAAAGCATTTTAACTTAATATATATGCTGCACAATATAATTTATCACTTGTTGGCTCTCACCTTTGCCATTCTCCACATCCTGAGAGGCAATGACAAACCCAAAGCCCTCTCCCGGCTTTCGCCTCAGCTCCACGTCAAACCCTCGCAGTGGCCGAGTTTGTTCGCCACTCTGCCTCTCCCGACCTGAATCAGGCACTGTGACACCATCCGCCTCATCCTCCAGGCCCGTGTTGATCCAGTCTTTGGGCTCCATCGTCAGGGTCACTGGAATCGACTCCAAGAAACTGGTGCTCTGGATCAGCGAGGAACGCGTTGGAGCTGGGGAGGGAGGAGTGCTGATGGAAGCACGGGGCATAGTCAGTGCTTCTGGGAGCACAGTGGAGCCATCTGAGCCAACAGGTGGAGGAGGTGGGCGGAGGAGAGGCGGAGGGAGTCTCCGAAGAGAGCCCGGGGAGACTGCTGAATGGTAGATGGCTAATAATGAGAGAGAAAATAACTGAGATGAATTTAGTCATAGTCACTAAAAATCACTGACTCTGCAACAGCTGTGAATCATTTACCTCCTCTGTAAACCAGTAAGATGACTTCTCCCTGTTTGGTGTGTTCTTGGAGAACTGTTTGCACCTGCAAATAAACACACAAGTAAAAGCAATTATTTTACACAATATTATGGGTTTTGTTTGTTTTTTTGTTTTGTTATTTGCCCGTCTCTCAAATTTTGGCTTTTTTGTGAAATACTTTAGATTGTCAACTCTCGATGCCACTAAAAATGATTCAAATGAAACCATCTGAGAAGAGTAAATCAGTAATCAATCATCATGATTGCTTCGTTCACATTACCTCTCTTTACTTCCCTCCCCTTTGGTCCCCAATTACCTGTGCAAAGCTAAGGCTCTGGACATCAGCTCCATTGATTTTGACAATAGCATCCCCTGGCTGCAGGGAGTTGCACTGTTTCCTGTCCCAGACTCTTTTCACTATAGTCATCCTGCCTCCCGGACCGCCAGCCGTCACACTGAAGCCGAGGCCTCTGTCTCCCTCAGTCTGGGCCAAGGCCACTGGCACCAGCTCCCCTCCGCTGCCAAATCCACTGCCCACACTCATCGCCCCAGGAGAGGATACACTGCTGGGACTTGCGGTGGGGCTGGTGTTACTATGGAAACCGTTGAAGCTGCGGTGGTGGGGGCTGTCAGGGGTGGGAGGAGGTCTGAGGTGGGAGGTCTGGGGTCTGAAGAGGTGAGAGTGAGTGCTGCGGGGGCCGCCGGGGGAGGACGACAGCCTCCTGGGTGACTGAGGCAGGGGCGGCCGTGACCCCGACAGGGTGCAGGTGGATAGGTCACTCTCAGACGACTTGGATGTGCCATAACGTAGAGGATGGGGGGGTGTTGAGAGAGAGTTGTTGTTGTGATTACGAATCATTGATGCCCTGATGAGGAAGGGAAGTTCAGATAAGTAATAAATCTTTACTTAAACTGAAATGTTTAGGGCTGCAATTAATTATTATATTCATTATCAGATAATCAGCCAATTACTTTCTCAGTTAACTTTTTGAAAATTCTCTGCAAAATTTGCTTTGTCCAACCAAAACTTACTAAATGAACAAAAGGTTACTAGTAAGTGCGACCACACCAGAATCCCTTGACCATCAGCAGGTTAAATCTCATTTCTCAGTGAGTCCCATTAAAGACAGATCTGTCTTAATTTGAAAAATTGTATTTGAAATTCCAGGTGAACTTTTAGATGATACTTAAATTCAATACTAATCAGAATCACTTTCAACTCACTGCAATCAACCACAAATTATTTTCATCAAGCTCTTAAAAAGGAGGCGTTACAAATTTACATTTCTGCAGACTCCAAGCTGTGTCTGTGTAGACCCTCTGTCGGTGTTACCTGTGTGAACCGATCGCAGAAACAACTTCACTGTCACTCTGGCTGGCCAGGGATGGGTCAAGTGACTGCAGCCGGGCTAAACTTCTCAGGGAACGAGGCGGGCGCATGGGGGATGAGGAGGCAGCATTGCTCATACTGGAGCGTCTGTATGAGGGCGGCTGTTTGATTGCAAATGACATTGCATTTCCATTTGCATCTAGAGTCACCCCTCGTTCCATGTAGCTCCTGTCACTGTGGACCCCGTTAAAGTGATGGGCCTGGGGAGTGGGTGTTGGGAGGCGAGGTAGCTGGTGAAGAGGCTGAGGCTGGGAGGTGGTGGGTGGTGGGATGGGGTCCCCGCTGTCCAGTAGCCTCGGAGGGGGCTGCTTGGGACAGCCGTCGGGGTTGTAGAGCATGGGATACCCTCTTCTAACCTCTACATCCACACTGTGGCCCACAGGCACCGACTTGAGCATCTCTACCACCTCTTTGTGAGACACTCCCAACACACAAACGTCATTGATGTACACAAGGATGTCCGCTAATAAAACAAGGGAAAAGCAGAAAGAGATTTCATTAAAACACTTAATATTTTTAATAATCTGTAGCAAAATTACACACCCTTGTGGTTACTCTGGAAGTATGTTTATATCTCACTGTTTTAACTTTTTTTTGACTGTTTTCATATGCTCGAGTGTGCAGATAAGTGTAGTTTGCAAATGAAACACCGTCTGTGTGTTTTGTGTGGGTGTGGACTAAGCCAACCAACTAATCCCCCTAAACCAGCCTATTAACATACATGAACTAGATCAGTCCCTGCAGAGACAGCCTGTGCTTTGGCTTCCTAGTGCAGTAATATCTGCATCTATGTATGTGTGTGTGTGTGTGTGTGTGTGAGAACTGGATGCACACCACTGCATATGCATGTGTTATGATAGCTAGATTATGGTGTGCTAACTCTGAGGATTAAGGACTGTTTGTAATATACACTTGTGGGGACACTGGGAGATCAGAAAACTGCAGAAGTATAATCCCAAAGAGTGGAAACAGAGAATCAGAGAGGCAGACTGTTAAAACACTCCTGGTTAAGATATTTTCCTTTTCACCATTTAGCAAGAATTATTGTAATAGATCTCAGTCTGCAGCTATAACGTGTCTATCATTATCACTAATTAAAACATAGCTATATATGCTAAGTAATGTCTTTTCGTGTGCGAGCGTGTTCCTCTGAAGAGAAGAGTCGTCAGTGGATCTCATTTCAAAAGGAATTAATTTTTCTTTAAATACAGCAATACATTTCTGCTAGCAGTACTTGTCCCTAGTTTGTTGTATTTTTACCTGTCTTGAGTGCTGAAGGTCCACTTGCAGTCACACTGTAGACCTGGAGGAACTCTCTAGGCCTGCTGCCCCCCACAATATTGAAACCAAACCCTCTGGAGCCTTTGGTCAAGTGTGTGTGGACAGGGAAACCCCAGAGCTCCCCAGGCTGATCTGTGAACCCTGGAAATCACCAAAAACAGAGAGAAACAGAGAGAAAGAGCGAGAGAGAGGATGAGATAATGATGATGCACACAGCCCTGTGAGTTTATATGACTTAATGGTAAGAACGGATGGCTTTTAAGAGTGAGGGTAAAGAGAGAGAGAGTCAGAATACAGCAAACCAATCGCTGGCTTTTAACAAAAAACACTTTTGGTGGGAAGATTAAAAGCAGAAAACATTATAGACTAAAATCAGACACATAATCCATTCCTCTGACCCAACTCAGAACTGTAATCTGGGTATTTTTATTTACTATTACTTTGCATCACCAAATCTGAGGAAAATGTTATTACACTGATTTTATTTTTTCTTTCTTCTGACAAAGTTTGGATGCCATTTGTACCAGATTATACTGTAATCCTTTCACATGCAGGTTACTCTGTCCATTATGGTGACGATATCACCTTCTGCTGGTGAGAGGAGTGTACTGCACTTTACTGAGGCAAGCTGGAGCCACAGCATAATAACAGATTGATTTCTTACAGGCATGTCAGACATCAGAAACTAGATGATGCCCTTGTACTTTTAACAGTGGATCACGTGACCAGTGCCACATTATAAAATTAAGTTGCCAGTCACATGCCTTCCACGTGTCGACCCCGCCAGCCTCAGCAGTGAGTCTGGCTCTTAGCCAGCAGCTCCGAGCTTTAGGCCTTAATCACTTACACGTCTCTGTTCAGCTAAAAGCTCATTCCATCTCATTTGACTCTAACAAGCTGGCTGTGTCTGTTACTTCCGCTCTTAACAAATATGTGTCGTCATTGAGGCTGTTCGACAGTTAAATGTTCAAATAATTACATCCAGAAAGAGAGAAAGAAACAAAAGAGGCTCACATTCATTTTTGTAGACTGTCTCCTTGCTTGAGGCTCGAGGACTCTGCCAGCTGGTCCTCTTTGGGTTGCGACTTGGAGGGACAAAGGGGGAAGGAAAAGAAAGAAAAGACACCCTCTTCAGAAACATAATAGTACTGGAATGTGTCACACTCACAACAGAGATAAGCCTACATGCTACTGATATTCATGACAACTGTGCGTAGCAGCTCTACTGTATTAACAGCATGTTCGACAATTTGGGAAAGAGGCTTATCTACTTCCTTTCTGAGAGTTAGAGCAGAAGATCGATACCCCTCTCTTAACTGCCCATTAAATACAAAGCTGGGGCCAAGAGATAATTAGCAAAGCTTAGCTCTTAGCATAAAGATTGTAAACTCTAACACACAGATTGTGCATTAACATTGCAATTTTTTGCGGTTATGGTCAGACATCGTAGAGTTAACTGATGATGGGTTTGTGTGAGGTTGTGTTTAGGTTGGGCATGGCAGAAAGTGAGATAGGAAAACATCTGGGCTGAGGTCAAAGTAAGGGGAAACAAATCGGTGGGGAAACAGACTTTGACGAGACACTGGGCTGAGCTGGGAGGAATGACAGCAAAAAAATTAAATAAAACTGCATATTTTTTTGCAGATTAAACAGAAAATGTTGAATGAGCTTTAGAGGTGCTGTTAAGTTTTACCTCCAGACAGAGCCAGGCTAGCTGTGTCCCCCCCATTTCCAGTCTTTATGCTAAGCTAACTACCTCCTCACTTAAGCTTCATATTTAACAGACAGACATTAGTGGTATCGATCTCTTCTCACCTAACTCTCTGTAAGACAGCAAATGAGAGTATTTCCTAAAATATCTAATTGTCCCTTTAACAGTTTTGTGACAATCAGGCAGACACTCACTCGTAATGAGACTCTCCTGGGTCACTGAAGGCCTGCTCCCAGTGATCAGGCATCACCGCTCTCACTCTGGCACCACTTCTGCTGCAGATGATCCCGTTCTTAATGGCACAACCATCCCCGCCGCTACTGGATGCCCGCGGCCGACCAGGGGAGCGGTGGCTAGGAGGGACACTGCTGCTGACACCTGCAGAACCTCCTGCGGTGATAGTGATAAGAAGAAGCGTTAAAAATATAAATATAAATCAAATAGTGACATGTTATCGAACAGATGCAGTAGGTGAAAAAGTTTCTCCTGCAATCTGTAATGACCTGATGTAAGGTATTCCACTGGGGGGTTGTCAGGCAAAAAGACCTGAGGTCAGCAACTTTGTCCACTTTGTCTCTCCTCAAAGGAGGCAGAGTGTGTGACCGTGCATGCCATACTACCAGAGGAGGGAAAAATAAGCATATTTTCCGCCTTGCTGTCCTTGTAGTTGTCCTTCAGCTGTGAGCTCCAGCATGGATCTGAGAGACGTCGGACATAACATGGGGCGTCCCGAGTCCCGCTGCACACGACAAGTGCTGCCGAACTCATCCACCCACGCAGCATCACTTCAGAAAATGAACCTCAGCAGAGGTCAGGGTGTTGGATGGCTCTCTCCTACTCCATCCCGCCTGCATCCTGCATTCACCCCCTGCCCAAGTCCCGGCTGCCCGCTGCCCTACCTGCCTGTTTGGAGCACGTCCCTAACTATCTGGATCTCTGCCCGCCTGCGTTTCTCACCTCCCACTCTGCCTGCCCCTCTTATCTTCTGTACCATTCTGGCTCCCTGCCTCCACCTTTCCTAACACTAAGCCTCTCTAGCTACCCCCATCACCACAACCCTATGTTGCTGTCTTGCTCTTGTACCCCAATCATCTAATCTCATGCCCACCTCTTCAGCACTTGTGTTCTAGTTTCTTGCTACCACCACTTCTCCAACTCTGCAGCTGCCTTTGTAATTCATTATGTCACGGAAAAAGGTAACTGCTTGTACTCAAATACTGTATAAAAGTACAATTTCGAGGTACTTGTGAGTACTTCCATTTTATGCTACTTTATACCTCTGCCACACCACATTTCAGTGAAAAATATGTACTTTTTTCTCAACCACATTTATCTGAAACCTAGACTTATTTTGCATGTTGACATTTATATTAAACAAAATATAATCTTATAAAATACAATGTATTAAAAACTACCTTCAACCTTTTTTGCTAGTGATCCCTCATGAAAACAAGCTGGAGGGAGGGGGGTGTACCTGGGGTACACTGTCACACTGAATACTTCTTCCATTACTGGTGAATAATAAGCCTTTTAAGTTTCTATTTGACATAATAAACCATATCTGCTACAGTGAGTCTTCCATCCCCAATAAAATTTTTTTTAAAAATTGCCTCATTATCATGTGATGGCTATTCCACTGTTCGGAGATCTTAATGATTTATCTGAAATGCTTACTGCATCCTTGTCACGTGCTCCCCCCCCCCCCACTTCCCTGTGTGCACACTTGCCTATCTGCTTACTTCTTCGCCTGCTCGACCTAAGGCAGACTGACCTTCCTTTGGAGGTGATCCAGCAATCGATGAGGCCACAGCCCCACTGAGAGTTTAGAGAATACTAATCGTGCTAATGATTGATTTATTAAAGACTGGAGCTATAGATAGAGGGGACAATGCAGCATTTAGCTACTGTGCAGGGCTTAACAGATACGTTTTCTACTGTTGATATGTCTTTCAATCCTCAGCTACAAAAAAGGCCCAGTAACTATGTAAAAAATCCACTTCTGATATATATCATTACTATATATCATTGTATTTGTACCATCAAAAACCAATTGCCTTCAGAATTACATTAATGACTCTGCCCACACATGCTGTGATATAAAGCAGGTTTTAGAGACACTTGCCTGACAGGCCTGAGTCGTCCTCGCTGTTTTCACCGTCCTCTGCAGCCTTCTCTAGGTTGCTGAGCGATTTGCTGCGTGTGCGGAAGTTTCTGAGCAGGTTGCGGTGTTCCTGGTAGGTGATGGGGGGGCTCTCTGCGCTGATGTGAACGGGTCGAGGTGTGCCATAGTAATTCCCTGAGACAGAGAAGGGCAGCAGAGAGAGACGTGTTGCCTTGAGAAATGGAAACACAATGACCAAATCAGCCTGTAAAATTAAAGACACCGTCGTGACTTACAATGTGAGTTTTCATTTGGTCAAAACATCACAACCAACATTTCCATAAGTGGAAACGCCCCGTGTTGTAAATAAAATCTACTAACAAATCTAAATCTCCATTACAGTCCACTGCATCAACATGTTACTGAGATCCAAAGTGATATGAAGTCCTGAGTTTTATATTCAAATATTCAGGAGCAGAGAAGGGTTACATTATTATGCTCAAAACAGCACATACTACATGCCTGTATGTATGTGCGTTATGTACCCCCTGAGATCACCTACTGTATGTGTTCTCTATTTTCAGTACCAGCCATCTGCTCCAAGAAGAAATGAAATTACCTCCACCCCTCCATTTGGCTCTTGGAGATCCAAATGGGCTGAGGGGAAACATTAGATTAGTGAACTCAGCAACAAGGTCACCAGACGTCACCATTTACTGCAGTTTCTGCAGGCTACTGCATGCACTGTGCTGCTGATACTTCTGATTGCTTTGCTGTAGCGATGGGTCTGTCAATGTCACATGTAAGGCAGGGGAGGATGACATTTATTGCTCCCATTAAACTCTTATAAATTATGGATGCTAATGTATGGAGGCTTTTTAATCAGAGGCAGCACTCTGACCCTTACGGGGGGAGGAGTTTGCAGGGTAGACCAGAGTTGAGCAACACCTGATGGTATTAATATGCCAAGCAGAGCTTTAGACTTCACAACTGACTCTGCTCCTATTATTAATTATGTAAGCCTCATTCATCACAACAAAAAACTGTCAAATGTTTAACTGGTTGGGAACGCTGATTATATGTAAAAGAAGAGAACACATACTCTTTATGGAGCAGTCTGAAATTTTGGGAAATATGTTTGTTCATTTTCTTGCCACGAGTTACATGAGAACATCAATACCCCTCTCATGTCCCCTTGCATGTTTCCCCTTTCTATTTCTTTTACAAATTGAATCATGGTCAATATAATATATGATTTGGCTTTTTTGACAATTTACAAAAAAAATTATTTCATGTCAAAATGAAAACTGATGTAATGTAAGTAATGACAATTAATAAAAAATATATAATGTAAAATAAATGACTGCATAAATATTCACCCCCTATAAAGTGACTGACCTAATTCAACAAAAGGTCCAGCCAGTTGGTGCAAGTAGTCTCACAGTTAGTGAAATGGAGATCACCTGAGCGCAGTGACTGTGTCTCAAGTGATTGTAGAACACAAGACACCTGTGTCACTGGTTAATCACTGGTAAATTACCTAGAATAATACCTTATTTAGAGCAATGCATATTTCAGCTGGGTGAATAATATATATAAATATATTTATAAAAAAAATATTTTTTTTTTTCCATATTCAGATAGAGAAATTTTAATTATAACAGTAAAGTTAACACTGTTGTAATTAAAAGCACTAGTATAACTACACAATCTTCACAGCTTGATGAATCACTAAACAATTGTCTGAAGACTATTGGGTTGCCAGGTCAGTTAGTTGTAAAGCTCAACTTGCTCACCTTTGAACTTGCCACTCTCAAGCAGTGCTCCTGACTCCTCCAAGGAGAAGAACTCCTCAATGGAAACGAAGTTGTAGTCTACCCCTGAGATTTCCCCGTCCCTGGGCTGTCTGGTTGTACCTGGGAGAGGGAGACAACAGGAAAGATTATGTCATACATCAGAGTCATGAGGCGAGAAATACTGCTAGCTCCACTGTGGGATGATATGTCAATTAATCAAAGCCTGTTCCTCTCATCGGGGGTTATCAATCAGAGTTCGGCGTTTAAACAAAACAGCGACTCAGCAAACTATAAATAGTCCAAACATTAGTTTGAGAAATTAGAAAAGAGGAAGGCCAGCAAAACAGTAGCACCCTAATGACTCTATAGTAGTTGTATTTAATATCATAAACTATGTTAAGAAGACAAAACAAATTTAAGTAGAGCACAGATCAATAATAATAATTAATCACAGCATTTCACTCAGGTCAACAAAGCATCCTCCCACAAACCAGAATTTGCACTTTGGTATAAAGAGCACAATGATGACGGTAGGCATTTACCAAGGCCTCTTTATTATGAACAGATCAGTAAGAGCAGAATTAAACATTAATGAGGAACTGTAAAGTCTTAAAGTCTTTCTATCACCATTGTAAAGATGGAGCACTCACATGATCAATGGCCTGTCATCATAATTGATTCACATTGACCTTGGTCTGGAAGAGAGCAGTGAGTCCAAACCACAGCAGGAAAAGCCTCCCACACTAATGCAGGGCTGAGGAAAGTCCCGGTGTTTGTTGCATTTTGACCAAAGCTTCACACATCTCCTAACCATTACCCACATGTCCAGGCGTGTGGTGTGAAATATATCACATTTTTATCGTACAAATCTGGTGGAGTAATTTTAATTTGCAGACTGAACTACAAGGCGCCTGCTCTGACCTTGAGACGTGTAATTCCTTTCCCAAGACAAATTCACACCAAGCCCAAACTAAGGACAAATCTCCGTCCTTCTCCTGGAGGACCACATGTGATGTCAGTGTGAGGCCAGCAGGAGGGAGTCACACCCAGCTACCCTATAAAACCCATGATTAATGCACTGCTGTCCTGGGAGCAGCTCTCCCAGCTACAATGACACATGCAGGACTGCACAGAGCATGCACGCAGACACACACACACACAGAGACCAAAGAAAAAAAGCACAGTGAACAGTCACACACACAAAGCACTGAACACACATAAACAATGGAGTCTTATGGCTACTGCTACCAAGCCAGGAATGATGGAAGAGGACCCAAATGCAGAATCACCACCAGGCAGACTTAAGGAAGATGCTTTTCTTTGATAACAAAAAGCCACAGATAGTTACAAAGCCTTTAAGCCAGGAAGCAAACTGAGTTTCCAAACACTCTTAGTTGACTCAGAGTGTCAACTCAGTGTGTCCTCGTGGAGGGGGAGGGAAAAAATGCATAAACTCAACCAGGGGCTGATCATGACAACAAGTCCAAATACAGTCCATAAAGTGTTCACTCAAAGTCCAAAGCAGTCCAAAAAGTATTCACTCAAAGTCCAAAGCAGTCCAAAAAGAATTCCAACACAACCCAAGAATTTTCTGTTCATTGACTAATTGATTGATCAACTAATCAGTCAGGTTTTCCTGTGCTGTGCCTTGCACTTGTTCCCTGGATCATTAGGGAACTGTCTGTGATTGGCTCCTCTCAACTCCACCTGCTACATTATGTTGTATAATGTGTTGTATAATAATGTATCAGTGCAGCCTTTTTACCAGTTTGTGCCATGAAGCACAGAGGTTATATTTGCGCCTCTGGTCTCAAAAAATTGCAAAAATTTATCTATTCACACTCATCTGTGCCTGCACCCTAAATTTGTGCTTGCACCCAGTTAAAGGAAATTAGAGGTCTCTCTGTCTAATTAAATATCTGCTAGCAAATCTCCTGGTGACATCTGACGCGTCTGTAATTCTTCTCATCCCCTCAGGACACACAGTATCTCTCCAGATGATATGGGGCGAGGCAGGGATTCATTATCTATGCACCCTCCTCGGAGATATATATGACATGTCAGCGGGGGGACAGGATGGATTATTGACATCTTCTCTTTCCCTGCCTGTCCCCTGTAGGCGCCACACACTGATCCCCTGGGACTGGGGTGAGATAGGGATTGAAGAGGTAATTACACAGAACTCTGTATCAACACCCAGAGAGAACTGTCTGTCAAGATCATTGCACACAAATAACTAACAATGAATCCTACAGTTGAAAAGGCCACAGACGGTTTGCCTGACAACGCCGCAGCGAGCATATTAGAATAACTAAATGATGATGTTTCTTATCTCTGACTCACTCTGAAGACAATTAGAAAAGTCTTTTATGGAGGAGACAGAGACACAGCCAGTCTCGAAACATGACATTGGCTCTGAATCATCCAAGGACACACGTACAAAGGGTTACTGCGATTAAAGAAATACGGATGGGAAAGTTCAGGAGGGTAATGTGATGTCTGCAAACCCTGCACACAGAACACAATGGTATAACTAAACAGAGAAAAGAGGGTAATTTTCATATGAATTAAATAGAAAGCTGTGCTATATAAAACAGACTGAACACACGACATGTTGTATTTGTCTACATGTTTACCTGCTCCTCAGGCTTCACAGTAAGTATCCTGTCTGCCTCAGTGTGAGCACATAGAGCCATTAGTCTGCAGTCAGCCCCTCCTCCACTTTGGCACTGATAGACATTTGCTTTTAATTTAATTCCCCCCGCCCTCTATATTATTGATACAGTGGCTTGCATTTACTTAATTCTGTCATTCATTTCCATTTTTATGCACTACCCTCCTGGCTGAGCCTTTCTAATGATCTGTCTTGCATCAGTACCAGCTCCAACATCAGAGAACATTGTCTCGACAAAAGGATTCAGGGATTGAGATACTCTCTAAATAGCACAGCAGTACAAGCCACAGTTTCAAGGGAAGAAGCAGCATCTAAACGAAAAATGTACAAATCAAAACTGAAGCCTTGTCCCACTGTCTTTGCTTCCTTATACAGTGAAAAACATTTTAAAAACTTGAACTATGCTTCATGAGCTTCTGAGGCTAATAAATCTGTTATGTAATCTACAACAAAGAGCCTCCTGAAAAAGGGGGAACATACATAAGGTCCTGAAGGGGGCCACAATGAGCCACCGATGAAAACTCCACAGCTTTAAGTTCCTGTTCCACCAAGCACAGCTGCCTCCTTCAGAAAAAGAAAAAAAAAACACAGGAAAAAAACAACAAAGGGAAGAAAATTCAGCTTCTATATATCTACAAGTCGCCTGAAATGAGACGTGATGGTTTCCGAGCCGTCTTGGGATCAGGGTGGCATGCGTGTGCTGCTATCAGCATGAGAACAACAGCATCTTACTGTGACATCCTGCAGATCAGAGGATTACACACCCGGGGGCTGAGCCTGCCTTGTTGTCACTCTTACTAAAAGAAAGCACTCTGAGATGGGAAGTTGTCAAAAGTTTGACACTGACAGCAAAGAAAGGAAGGATGGACTGCTTTATGTAATATTTTACAAAATGTCTTGTTAATAAATAGGATCTATATGCTGTTTATTTAGAACAATCTCCAAAACCTCTGAACAAACCTCATAGGTGGTTCATCTGATTCTGCATATGACAATTCCCCATTATCCATCCTGTTCTTCTGGAAAAATGGCTAAAAGCACAGTTCATTTATATATGTATCAGGATGTGCACATGCATGGCTCAATAATGAGAAAGCTTAGCATGAATACAACTGCAATTATACTATAGTATGAATTTACATATTGTATACTGAGAGAGATGGTTTTTATCTTTCTCACAACATACTGTGAATTTTGACCTGTGCCTTGTTCTGTCAGCGAGTCTGTGTGGCGTGGCGGCAGACTGTCCCACATGACCTACTTCCTTGACTAAAGGAGAGGTTAGCTACAGCTCCCCACAGTCAGTGCAAGATTAAGTCTACAGACACAATAGCTGGTCTGTCTCCTACATACCAACACCTGAACAAAACAACAACAACAACAACAACAACAACACAAAAAAAAAAGCAGACACAATGCAGGCCAGAGAATTACACTGCACAACACACAAACATCCTCTCAGAACACCCCACTCAGCTGCTATATCTGCTAGCTGTTTCCAGTGACGTCGTATTACAGAGGATTAAGATAGCAACAGATGTACTACAACTAGCTGCCTTTAGCTGCCATTGTGCTTAATTTTATTCATAAGCATCAAAATGAAACCTCCTGCGCTGAATACTCTTTTTCAGGGGACCATACAAAAACTGTGCAAATAAAAAGAACCTGTCAAACAGAACTTGCATCAGATTTACCACCATCTTACCACCAGCCAAACAAAGTAAGAGGGTGGAGAATGACACTGAGGATAAACACAGTGTTGTGACAATACAGACTGCTGCTATGGAAATATCCAAACTGACTGCACCTGTGGAATTGTTTACATTATTTCATTAAATCACCTCAGTTCTCCTTGCATACATTGACACAAGGAAGTGTGGAAAACAGTTCTGCAGGCTTAAACGCCAATTAACACCAAGATGTTCACATGGTGGTAACCCTGAGAAGTGTTATCAAGGAATTAATGAGATCAGTAACTTGTACAGAAGGTCTGCACAGGAGACTTGAGGAACACGCAACTGGAGCAGATAAGACAAGATATACAAAGACAAGGTATACAGAGAGATACACTATAGTGAAGGCACATAAACAAGGACTTACAAGGTACAGCGCGGAGGTAGAGGTTCTCTCGGATGACCTGCTGAAGTTGGCTGTCCACTGAGCCGGGTGTGAAGCACTTACTCAGATACAACCTGAGATCCTTGCACAATGTGGAGCCTGAGGGAAGGGCAAAGAAACAAGTATGGCATGGAGGAAGCAGAAACAGAAAGACACACACACACACACACACACACACACACACACACACACATAAATATATCAGCTCTGAAAGCAAAAACAGTCTGACGATGTGTGTTTACTCTCAGATTTGTTTGTAGCCTGTCAAACAGAGGCTGAAATTTATTTTAAGTGCTAATATTTATTCCTGCTGGGCTCAACTTGACACCATCACTTTATGACCTTAGACTTTCACATTCACACATACTGATCACTTCATACACGGCAGATCCCGTGTTTAAAATGTGTTTTCCCGAGTATCTCATGCATACATAATAACCTAGTGAGGTTAATTGCTCAACAGTTGAGGCTGTCACCAGGGGAGGCAGAGCTGATCACCGGGGCTCAGTTTCCCCTCTCAGATCTCTTAATATAATCTCAAGTGCTTTACGGCCTCTGACAACAGGCCACTTGCTGTTATGGATGGGCAAAGTGCATCTCCAGCTTGTCACTCTGACAGACGACCACTCTGTCTGTGCTTCCCCTGCAGGCTGCCCTCCAGCAGTCCACTGAGCCACTGTCTCTTACAGTGGCTCTGCCCAGTAGCAGACTAAATTTGCTACGTGCCATTAAAAAAAAGTCACAGCTGTATAACTTTATTAGTGGAGGTAGTGAGCTGCACGTACATATGACTGGCCACATATGGCTGCTGCCTGTAAAGGGAAATGAATCGAGCCGGCTGCCTTTTGGGAGAATTGCTCTGAATGAGCTCTGAAACTGAATGAGCTGACTACGCTTGGATCTTATAACAAATGTGAAATCTACTGTACAATGTGAAACCACGCAAGATACCATTAAAGCTAGGCAGTCAGATGTCATGGTTAATAGCGATACAAAGAAGAGGTAGCAGCACTATGCAGTCAGAAACCACTGAAGAAACCATTTGATGGATATATCACATTACTACTCTTTGGTTTTGTCCACAGAGGACCAGCATTTGTGCTAAAACCTTTAAACTGCTTCCTGCCTCTGGGGAATGTAGCCTTGTGTCCTGTTTTTGAGGGCCGGAGCACAGGGAGTTGAAGTAGTAGTAGTAGGAGTAGGAGGAGGTGTGGTACAGCAACCCGGTGCATCAGCTCATCCATCACTGTCCACACTACATGCAGTCAAGCTGCCCAGGGAGGGACAGGCAGACCTCATAAATGATAATGGATCTACCAGCAGCAGAGGGACCGGGAGCAAAGGTCCCCATTTACACCCCTGTGGTCAAATCAGCTATCAATCTAGCAAGCAAGGCCATCAGGAGCCACAGTAAGGTGACACTCCAGTGACATATTACTCTGTTCAGAGCCAACATAGACATCCGTCCCAACCCCCAATTCTAAACATCAAGGCCCCTCACGGGTGACAGACAACTATATCGCCACACTCTTGTCATGTGTCATCACGAGTTTTGACCTCCGACCCACATATTGACCGTTCACCTTGACATATCCAGACTAATTGACGAGTGCAAATCAGCATCAGAATGCTACAGGCTGCTGATTTGGACTTGTTATTGAGCAAGATTATCATGGATGACAGCTCGGACGCCGGTGTAACAGATTGTTTGGATGTAGCTAGATGAAGCAAGTGCAATGGTGTGCAGCATAAACAGCAACAAGTTAAACTGTCTGCAGGGTTAGGGAGAGAACTGAAGATTGACTGCATTATTATGGGCAAGGTGTAATACATAAACGCCATCAGCAGAAGAATGGCACGCTTATAGTCAGACCTTTCTCTGACTGTGTTATTATTTACACATCTACCAAAACAATGAGCGGCAGACTAATTTATAGAGGGGTGAGTTAGTGTGCTGAATCATACCTGGTGACACAGTTTTGATGCGGATAGGATGGGGGCAGGAGTTGAGAACACCACGGACATCTCCTAATGTCATCCCTAACACAGGTGTTCCCCCAATTTCTAGGATGATATCACCCACTGTGAGTCCTCCCCCCGGAGCAGACGTGACAAAAGGAAACTCTCCATAATCTGCTCCTCCACCAATGGAGATCCCCAGTTCCCCCGATGAGCCTAGCAAGGGGACAAAGCAGTCCTGCACCTTGGAACGCCAGTGCAGCTTCTTCACCGCTGTCTTAGACATGGCAAATGAGCTGGAGAGAAAAGGAAACAAGATCAGAGGGTGAGGAGAAGGTGTGAGACAGTAAACAAAAAAAAAAATGGGTAGCTAGGGAAGGATCCTGTTGTTTCAGGTAGAAGGTTGTTTTGTTATTTAACCTTTGTCAGCTGTCGACTTCTGAGGTCTGGGGTGTTGCAGCGTTTCACACCAGAATGCGTAAAGCTCATGAATAATTCGAGCTTCATGGGTTGGGATATTTTCTCTGAGACCACAGCAGCTTGAATGTCAGCAATAACACAATATGGGAACTGTGCCTTTGTTTTATAGAAACATACTACAGAACTGTACACGACTGTCCAACCAAAAGAAAGAGACATTCCCCCATGTTCAATGTGCTTGCTGCAGGCTGACGTCGTGTTTTCATGTAAACATACAAGGAAGAGTTAGTGCGCATTCCACCACATCTTCAGTCACATGGGAAAATCTGGTTTGCATTCGATGAAGGTGCAGGTCACTGAATAACATTTTGACAGGCAAACCGGGGACGTGAACACCAGAGTCCTTTCTGTATCTACAGAGATGCATGATGCTTTCACAGGAATATAGATTTTTATGGATTTTTCTTGACAATGAATAATTACCCTGATAGTCTGATTGTGTGCGAACTGTATTTTTCCTATTGTCTGCTCAGACACAGTATGTTTTTTTTTTTTTTGTGAACAAAAAGGTGAGAAGCCTTAAGGCAAAGCTGTTCTGAAAATAATGTTTTACTGCGACATGCTTCCTGGTGAGCAGCTGTGTGTGTGGGCTGAGGATCGAGCTGACACGATTGAGACGTCCAAGATGTGACAGCTGTGATGTCCAGAGCGGACAACGTTCCTCTGACATTATCAGAGCAGTACTGTCACCTTGACACAGAGGACACCAGGACAACAGAGACACACATGATAGAGTCACACAATCACACATGTAGATAAAAGACTGATGATTGTTCAAGATGATTGATGCTAATCCCATGTCTGTCTGCTCATTGTGGAACTGGAGCCAGGAGACAGTTAGCTTAGCTTAGCAAGACTGGAAACAGCTAGCGGGACTCTGTCGAAAGTTAACAAAATCAGGCTACCAGCATCTCTAAAGCAAACAAATGAACATGTTATATATTGTTGTAGTTTAGGGGATTATGTTCATGAAGTTACCACCTACGAAATAGTCCGATACATAACCCGCGGTTATGCAACTTGTAATTTTTACCAGTTGTTTTGTGTGGACAGATGAGACAAATAAGATATGATGAATTGAGCTTTAGAGGTGCTGGTGGGCAGATTTAATTTTCCTTTTAACTTACTCAGGAACACCTGTGCTAATACAAAATAGCTCAAATACAGTATTCTGAATGGAAAATACTGATCTCCAGTTCCATTGGGGTCAGGAGATTAGCAATTACACATCACTTCACCAAGATGCAATCCTCTTAAGTTACAGTGTGATGATCATAACCCTTGGCTGGGTGAGGATAACACACCCAGGGTATTCCTCAGTACAAGCCCAGTCCTAGCAGGGGCTCCCTGGATCCTTTGGCCCAGCAGGCCTAATGAGACTGCCTTAAAGAGGGAGAGAAGAACAGGATATAAGTAATCCTTTCCATTTGACTGGTCATTCAAATGGCAGATCTGACAGAGATCCTCTTTTTCCATCCTCTCTCCTACTGCCTGGCCAAAAGGAAAGGTCCCTGGTGAGGTTTTCTTTTTATGGACAGAGAAGGATAAATGAGAAAGAGTAAACCAGGGAGAGGACAGATTAAAAGATGAGAGCAAAAGAGAATAAAATGTTCAACAATGAAATACAGATGGATTGTGCATGTTTTTCTCCCATGCTCTGAGAGTAATGAGAGAGGAGAGAAGGAAAGGAAGTACAGATAGAGATAGAGAGGCGCCACACAGCCTGTGGTTGGCATAGGACTCACTTGTTTGACCTTGCAGGACTTTAGCTCAGGCGACATGAGTCAGAGCTTGGAAAACAGTTGAGTTGGTTGCCACAACATCGAGAACCCCAAAACACAAAACTTGCATTTCAGTCTTGGTTCAAAGCCAACGGCAGTCACCGTTGTTCTAGCGCATTTGAGTAAACACAATCAAACGTGTAGCCTTGTTTACGCCGGCATGTTTCGACCTGAAATTATGCTTATCATCTCATCCTTGCCAAACCAAACCTTGCCCCCAGTCCCTCTCACAACCCCACTGTGAAACCTTCTGCAGCAACACTGTCAACCTGCTTCCCCAAACCCAGCCAGCACATCCACCCACACACAAAACCCAATAATACAACATACAGTTGTGTCATGAGAAAAGAATAAAAACAAAAGCATCAAATTTTCCATCTAATACAAAACATATTCCCATGTGCATCAGGCCTGAATCATAATTCTATAAGCCGTTCTCTTCATGCTTTATCTAAAGATTTCTGAGAACTTCTCAGCAGTAATGATTGATATGCTTAAAATAAAACAACTGATTGTATTATCCTGTCCTGTTGGGCCTACACGGTTAAACTGTGTGTCCACATTATAAGCATGGACCCAGAATGCGTTGCCTGAGTGGTAGCTGTTGTCTTGACCTCGTGCGTCTGATGGGGGTTTAATGAGCCACAGCCTGTCAAGTCTGCTGAAGCCTGGACTCGTCCCACTGCAGACACACACACAGGGATTTGCTCTCACTCTGCTGTTGGTGTTGTTGCTACAAACTGATTATGCACACTAATCTTACTGTGTACATTAAAACTAAGCGCCGGGCTGCCACTAAGCCTGAATAGGAATGTACTGCTTGTGCGGTTATTGCATCACATTAGACAGCCATGTCTGATGTGTAGTTCAGTGGATTATATTAAGAAATCAGTCATTTGCAATGTATAGAAATTTTAATTGAATGTTGCCGTGTATCTAGACAAATTGAATTTGCTTTAAGAACAATTTAAGCTGTCATACTGCACCTCTGTGCCGATACAGCCATGCTAGCAGCTGTGTCAGGCTTTACATATGCACAGTGATGCTTTGAGCTAAATGCTAGCATCAGCATGCTAACATGCTCACATTGACAATGCTAACATACTGATGTTTCATTCTGAAGATGGTCTTAGTTTAGCATGTCTGCATGCTATCTTTTGCTAATTATCAATAAAAAAAAAGAGAAGCTGAGACTGATGGGATTTTTTTTACTAAGATGAAAAGTCACCATATTTATTACAGCTCATTCTGAGAGGAACAGGAATGTCTATACCAAATGTCATGACAGTCTGTCCAGTAGTTGCTGAGGTATTTCACCAACTGGAAAAGCCCCCGGGGATCATGAAAGACATTAGGATTAAACATATGGGAACCCTGTATGCCTGTACAAAATGTCATAGCAATCCATCTGAGAGCAGATATTTCAGTGTGGTGCAAAAGTGGTGGTCTTGCCATCCCAAGAGAGCCACAGAGTTAATATGGTTATATATATATATATAGTTCA